>OY856412.1:1346420693-1347020693 GCA_963693085.1 Alisma plantago-aquatica | reverse complement strand
TGCTTTATCAACCTCTATTCCCCTATCACTTACCCTGTGTCTGAGGACGACACCTTCTGTTACCATGAAATGGAATTTCTCCCAATTCAAGATAAGGTTTGTTTCCTCACAGCGTTGCAGAACTTGTCCAAGATTTATTAAACAGTTGTCCAAAGAATCTCCGTACACTGAGAAATCATCCATAAACACTTCCATGACGGATTCTATTAAACCGGCGAAGATAGCAGACATACATCGTTGGAAAGTGGCGGGTGTGTTACATAACTCGAACGGCATTCTTCTAAACGCATATGTCCCAAAAGGACATGTGAAGGTGGTTTTTTCCTGGTCCTCTGGGTGTATGGGTATTTGATAAAACCCGGAGTAACCGTCGGGGTAACAAAAATATTTTTGGTGAGCTAGGCATTCCAGGACTTCATCAAGGAAAGGTAGAGGGTAGTGGTCTTTCCTTGTGGCTTTGTTCAACTTTCTATAATCAATACACATTCACCATCCATTTACAGTCCCGGTAGGCACTAGCTCATTTTTGTAATTGAGCACTATAGTAGTGCCCCCTTTTTTTGGAACAACCTGAACGAGGCTGACCCACCGGGAGTCAGAAATAGGATAGATCATGCCGGCTTCGAGTAATTTAAGGACCTCCAGACGAACTACCTCCTTTAGATTAGGATTCAGTTTTCTTTGATGTTCTCGAGAGGGCTTGAATTCGTCAACCATAGGAAGTCTATGCATACACATGGCTGGATTTATGCATGTTAGGTCAGTTATCTTATATCCTATGACCTTTTTATGCTTCCTCATCTCGTTCAGAAGATTTTCTTCTTGATCTCTTGTAAGGGTGGAGCTGATGATGACTGGGCATAGTTTTTCTTCATCTAAGAAAACCTGTTTGAGCCCTGTAGGTAAAGTCTTCAATTCAGGGGCTTTCGGTGGCTCAGTTGCTTCTATAACAATAACGGCTTTAAGTTCTTCAAAAGTGGCCTTTGGCGCTTCTTCGGCCTTTTCTAGATGTTGGAGGCACTGTTGAACTAATTCATTCACGGAGAATTCAACCTCCGGATTGATTAGAACATTTTCAAGTTCGTCAACTGGCTCGAAGATTTCCAACTGTGACATTTGTTGAATAGCATCAAGGAGGAAAACCTCCTCTTGGATGTTGGGGCCTTTCATACTATTAAGGACTCGGAATTGAATTGCTTCTTTTCCGAGCCTAAGACTGATGGTACCAGCTTCAACGTCAATCAACGCTCTGGCAGTAGAGAGAAATTGTCTGCCAAAAATGATTGGTAACCTCAGGTCTTCTTTAATATCCATGACAACGAAGTCGCACGGTACGTAAGCATCCTTGCCTATCCTTACTGGGATATCTTCAATGATCCCCAAAGGTGCAGTTATAGTGGAATCAGCTAATTGGATAGTCATTGTTGTAGGCAGCAATTCAGTGAAACCCAGACGTTTGCACATTGAGTAAGGCAAGGCATAATAGATATGCTGGTCCCAAGGTCAGCTAATCCTTTTTTAGCAGATGTGTTGCCAATGCAACATTGGATTCCGAAGGAACCTCGGTCCTTCTTCTTTTTTAGTGTTTTGTTTAAGATGATGTCAGAGGTGGTCTGAGCAAGCTTAACAGTTTCTTGCTCCTCGGTGATGTACTTTCTTGATAATAAGGTCTTGAGGTATTTTGCCCAGGCTGGCACCTCAGAAAGAGCATCAAGGAGCGGGATGTCAATGTACAATTTCTTCATCGCCTCCTTGAACTTTTGAAACCTGGTGTCCGTCTTTGTTTCGTGCAATCTACCTGGATACGGGATTCTAGGTTTAAATTGTGATACTTCGGGTTTTGTAGACACTTGTTCTTTATTTTTGCCATTTGTGCCTTCTGTGGGTTTTTCCATTCCTTGTTGCGGACTTTCACTTGTCATAAGAACCGGTGTGTCATCATTATCAAGATTGATCTTGGTAGTCTCATGAAGAATGCGTCCAGATCTGGTGGTGACGGCATTCAACTGCTCATGTCTGTTTTGTCCATGCTTAGGATTTGATTCAGGCTGCCCAGCAAACGTACATGTTGGGGGCTTTAATTGTGCAGCGATCTGAGCAAGCTGAGCTTCAACTGCTTTCTGCTGAGCCTGCTGGTTAGCAAGCATAGTTTGCTGTGATTGTAACATCTGCCTAATCAAGGATATTTCATCTTCCGGTTGGGCAGGAGCATTTTTTGGAGGAGTTGGTTGCTGGGTTTGTTGAGATTGTTGGGGTGGTAACGCCAGCTGAAGTTGCTGAGTATGCAGATGTGGATGGAGCGGAGGATGAGTGTATTGGTAGTAGGCTACTTGGTTCCTGGGGTAATTAGCCCTAGGGAAGTTGCTCCTAGAATTCCCTTGATTTTGGTTGAAATTGTTTGGGAATCCAGGTGGTAGCCTACTAGCAGATCCCCCCTGTGTTTGATGCTGAGGATTGGCAGTCCCAGCAGGGTTTGCATACTGAAACCCTGGATGATTCCTTGGTTGATTACAGTTGTAGTAGACTTGCCCAGGGATAGAGTGGATAGAGTTAACTTGTTCCGGTAGTTGCTCTTCCGACTGATCAATGATAGGTTCATATGGTTGTGGTGGTGGATGCAGATCCATCATCACATTATATAGCATACCGTAGGAAAGGGTCAGATGGTCAGAAGCATGACAAGCCTCACAGGATCTTGTGATGGCTTTGACTTGTTGAACTAGCGGCATTTTCTTCTTATCAATCTCTTCGATAGAAGTCTCGAGAGCTTGCTGTTTATGAACAATAGTTTTCAAGGCTTCAGTTATTGCCTTCATTTCTATAGATTCTTCAGCTTTGAAAACCTTGAGGACACCTTTACCGGCTGACTGTCCCCAGTTGGACTGGTTTTCATCTCCGAGTGTAACAATCTTCCAAGCATCCTCATGATTCTTTCTCATGAAGTTTCCTCTAGATGAGGAATCTAAAAACTGTTTAATATCATCGCTTACTCCCCGATAGAAGGTTTCTATCAGTTGGTTCTGGGAGATTCCATGATGGGGGCATTTGCGCAAGAGTTCTTTAAACCTTTCCCATGCTTCAACAAGGGATTCTCCAGGTAACTGAGAGAAGTGATTGATCTACCCTCTGATTTCATAAGTCAGTGAGGGTGGAAAGAACTTCTCTAAGAACTTTTCCTCAAGAGGAGCCCAGGTGGTTATTATTGGTTCTCTGTCAAGTGAGTTATACCAACTCAGGGCCCTCCCAGACAGGGTGAAATGGAACAGATGAAGCATTATAGCATCAAAAGTGACTCCGGCTTGTGGAACCAGGCGACACAGTGCCTTAAACCTTTTCAGATGATCCATGCAGTCATCTCCAGAACCTCTGAAGAAAGAGATGCCTTGCATGATCTAGATCCACTGGGTCCAAATCTCGAAGTTGGGGATATTGATAATCGGAGGTCGCACCGGGTGGTTATCCTCATAGTTCTTCAGGACAGCGTAGTCCCTCAGTTGTTTGTTCCTTAACTCCAACTGGGCAGCTTGGATTGCTGTATCATTTTCAGCTCTAATGCGAGCCTGTTCTTCCGCACGAATCTTGGCTTGAATCTGAGCACGAGTTTCAGCGATGAGTTGTTCCCTTTGAGCGGCGATGGTGGCGTTGACCCTCTCCATCACTAAAGCAGCCTGGCGTTGATCTTCAGCCATTTTCCTGGCCCTTTGGCGATTGAGTCGAATGTGACGGTGAAAGCTTCTCTCTACCTCAGAGTCGTACTCTGGATCAGGGGAGAATCCACGATTATGCGATGATCGCATGCACATTTTCTACCTGAGTAGAGAAAAGAGAACACCTTTAGGTAATAGTGAAAATATGAAAGTTTCAAGAAGATATAGAGTTATGATTAAAAAGAAAGTGTAAAATCCTAACCAACTAGGAAGGTACCAAATGAAATTTCAACGTTCCGTTGTCCCCAGCAACGACGCCAATTTTTGATGGAGCTTCCACTTAGTGGAATTGCGTGCACCAACTAAAAATCCTAAAGGTAGTAAGCCTTTAGGTTTAGCCTTGCATATACTAGATAAAGAACTCCACCCACGTATGCTAAGATACATGGAAGTCTTATCGTAGTATAGTTAAGGGTCGAATCCTCAGGACAACGGTCTTGTTGCAAGCAACAAGATAGAAAATGGTAGAATTTCACTTAGTCACTTACTAGTAGGCACTTAGATCAAAAGTTGGGTTTTGTTATTTAAGCTAAGAACATGTAAAGTAAAGAAAGCAAGTAATTCTAAGGAGTTAAACTATGATAAAAGTCACTAGGATGTGATCGGTTTTTGCACCACCACTACACATGGATCAACACATGCAAAGCAAAACATAACCTACAAAAAGAGTCTAGTCAGTTAGTATACTTGTAGACTTAGCTTCCTTTCGGAGAGCTAACTACGAGAAGCGTGAGAATGTTGCAACGCTAGCCATTCCCGAACAAATGGTCACTTACTTTGCATCATTCCCCTCACAAAGTGTGTTCCTCGACTTACCAAGGTTGCACTTTCATACGTCAACTGATTCCATTTCATAGTATGAAAGTGCAACGTATGATAGTGAGTTTACTCCACTTCTTGAGATACACTTCTAGATACCGAAACAGGTGCATGGTGGATACATGCACTAAGAACCAACATACAAACGAGTTTCGAATCTAATAGTACAAACGTAGACAATTCATACTAAAAGATAAAGGATAACACAAGTTGGAGATCAAGCAACATGTATTCATTAAACGTTTGATGTCGAACTGAAAAGATAAGATCTCTATATTACAAGTTATGGATTACATTTACATGATATGAAAACATGCGTAGCGGGGCTACTCCCGGCACCCTAGTGAAGGAGACTACTCGCCCATAACTAGGACAAAGAAGGAGGCAAGAAGAGAGAGAGAGCGTCATCCCCACAAAGGAGGGAGGAAAGTGAACCCCTTGGAGAGAGAAAACGATCCACCAGCTTCACAGGTTGCTTGATGACAAGATCTCCCTCTTCCCACCTTCTTTGGAGGAGAGAGAGAAAGCAGCTTTGAGATGGAGTGTGGGTCTCAGACCGGCAGCCCCAGGGCGGAGGATGGAAGTCGGATTTGCTCTGGAGTGGTTGAGGCAGCCTTTGGACGTCTAAAAACTCCCCCTGATGGAGGACCCTTGGGGTCTTATTTATAGGCCTTAAGTGAAGTCCAAATGGTTTGGAGGCCGTTTGGACCTCAAGACCGTTTGGGACCTCAAGACTGTTTGGACCTTGAGACCTTTTGGCTTCATGCGGTCTTGAGACTGTTTGAACTCCATGCGGTCTCGGGACCGTTTGGCTTCATGCGGTCTTGGGACCGTTTGACTCCATGCGGTCTCGAGACCGGTTGGCTTCATGCGGTCTCGAGATCGTTTGAACTCCATGCGGTCTCAGGACCGTTTGGCTTCATGCGGTCTGGGGACCGTTTGACTCCATGCGGTCTCGGGACTGGTTGGCTTCATGCGGTCTTGAGACCGTTTGAACTCCATGCGGTCTCGGGACCGTTTGGCTTCATGCGGTCTTGGGACCGTTTGACTCCATGCGGTCTCGAGACCGGTTGGCTTCATGCGGTCTCGAGACCGTTTGAACTCCATGCGGTCTCGGGGCCATTTGGCTTCATGCGGTCTCGGGACCGGTTGGCTTCATGCGGTCATGAGACCGTTTGAACTCCATGCGGTCTCGGGACCGTTTGGCTTCATGCGGTCTCGGGACCGGTTGGCTTCATGCGGTCTTGGGACCGTTTGACTCCATGCGGTCTCGAGACCGATTGGCTTCATGCGGTCTGGGGACCGTTTGAATCCATGCGGTCTTGAGGTTGAGTTGATCGTTTGTGATTTTTTTGTGCTTTTTCTGCATATATAGAAAGGAAAAGTTAGTCTGATAGTATATTTACAAAAAAGGGTAAATTTAGGATTATGTATAGTTTTAACTTAGAAAGAGTATGGAAAACTAAAGAAAAGGACTAAGATAATCATCCAAAATGGGAGGTTATCACTTCACATGGTTACTTGCATATCATGGTGATGTCATAACATTAATACATATCTCATCTTGGGTCAGCACAAAAAACCCCACTTAAGAAGACATTTGCAAATATGGAACATAGAAACTTGTTGTGCGACCTGTACAAATCTAATAGTAACTTTCAACTTTAAATTCTAGCTAACATCCTAAAATTATATCTATTATTGTGATGGGGTAGACTTTTGGATCCTTCAAAAGTCTAATGACGTCAGTGAATTCATGTGATTGATTCATATTAAGAGTATCAAGTATTTTGACTAAGTATGGGTGTTAATTGATATCAATATCATGTTTAAAGTTTCAAAGTTTGTGCCTTTTTGAAGTATTTATTTGAGTGGTCGAATATTAATATTCTGGCACCAATTTTTAGTAGAGTGAATTTTGAGAAAATATGAAGTTATGGTTGAAATTTAATAACATTTTGATATACCTAGAGGGAGTTATTTAGGTTTGAAATTGTTTAAATATTGGATGCATTATGATGCTTTTGGATGTAGATATAAGTCGTTTGCCCTAAATTTCTAATCAACAGATGTGTCACAAACCCCTGGTTTTCACTGTGAGTATGTTGCCATGAATTGGCTTTTTGCTGGTCTCAATCTAAGTCGTTGATGATGGATTTAAGGGTAGTTTGTTGTCACCAACCTCCCAACAGTTTTGGACGAGACATTGCTGAGACATGGGATAATCATGGCCAGGCTTGATGCCACGACCTCTAAATATGCATACCACGAAGAGAATTCCATTCCTTAGTACTCCTCGCCTCACCAAAACGGTCAGTATGACCCCTCATCTGTATCTTTCAGAAAACCAGAGAAAAAGAATGACACCTTCCAGACTATAGTCTCTCCTTTGTGAGTAGCACAAGAAACTGGAGTTATAAGGTAGTTTTGAAGAAGGTGAGAGGGGGAAAAGAAAGCTGGAGATCTGCAGTTCTCATCCCGAGCCTTTCAGCTCTACTATGTGGTATTCTTACTAGATGAAGAACTCAAACTCTCTAGACGAGAAGGCTAAGATTGGAGGTTGGTTGCCGAGATCCCCCACCACAAGACAAGGCTACAAACAAGTTCATAGGAGCCTTGCAAAGCTTTCAGAAGCTTCACATTGGCATGAGGTGGAAAAGAGGCAGATTTCCTCTTTTCTCCGTTGTGCTAGAACCTAGCGGCGGCGCCCTTGCGGAGAAGGGCCTTCACGGCCAAAACCTAGGAAGCTAGTAGTCGTGGAGGTCTGGAAGGGGTAGCCAAAAGTAATGGAGGCATGAGTAGCTGCAGAAGAGCACCTGCCTCCTGCGGACTGCTTGCTAGAGTGTTTGTTTGCGGTGGTGTCATGGAACAGAGTCCCTCTTGGGGGACTCGGACGCGTGATCATGTGAGGAAGGGAAGCCCAGTTCGGTCTAGGCTGAAAGCGTGATCTGAGCAGAGAAATGATGAGAGGAAAATCGGATCCAGATGTCCTGAACCACCCGATGCAATCGCAAACCCATGAACCCAAGGAAAGAGCAGTGCTACCCTGAGAAGCCATGTGGCAGGCTCTCATTGCCCAAAAGGTAAATAATTTTAGTAAATGAGCATATCTTCAATAATTCGTAGAAATTATCATGCTTATCAGAAAAATGCAAATAAGGTTCCAAAATGTTTAGAAAAATGAGTAGAACATAGTGGAATGATAATAGTAGGCTTTTAATGCATTAATCTCAATGACATAATGTAAGTGGTGAAATGCTTATTTCATGAATAATAAATATCAGATGAAGACCTAAAAATTATGAAAACACATCAGTAACTCTTAAATGTCTTTTAGTATCTATGTGATGTCAGATATGATCATTTTGATGCACGAAACCATGTAATTTGTATAGAATGTCTATTTAGGGCTTTTAACCCTAAATAAAATGCAATAAATACATACATGCTCAACAAATGATGAAATTCACATAAAACTCTCATATCAGTAACTGGAAGATAATATGTAAATATGAGATCAATTTTATACATGAAATCCATGTTATATGAACATGACCCTTAATACATGGGTTGTAACCCTAATTTGAATAATGTATACAAACTAGGGTTAATATGTGCACAAAAAGGATATGGAACCTAATGTTCAGATAATGAACTAACATGGGATTTTATCGCACTAACAAACTCACTCGGGGTTGAAATCCCTGAGATTTTACCAAAACCAAAGTGCAATAATACCACCCGCAAGAGGATGAGTCTTATCGCAGTATAGTTAAGGATCGACCCAAAGGACAACATTTTTAAGAATCCTTGTCAGTCTAATCTAGTTTGAGTTAAGACTAATATTTAGAACATTTAGTTGATTTGAGGTTAATTAAACTAATTGCAAGAAAGTAAAAGATAAATTAAAGTTGGATTTAGATCAATGATATGGAATCTCTGGGATGGTATCGGGTTTCACCACCGCTACAAATGCAAACACATTAAATCACAAACAATCCAGGCAAGATATAATAATCCAAATAGAGCTACTGCAAGACCCCCCATATGGGTGTTAGGTTTGCATAAGCATCACCTTAGGAATCAGATGTCTCGTCACCATCCGGATCACTTACTTACGGCTCTGAAGATACAGAAATCCAACAAAGGTGGTGGGCCCCCTATACAGGCATTAGGCACACAGAAGCATCACCAAAGGCTAGATGGCTTATCCCCTCACGGATCATACACTTACGACCTCAAAGAAATCACATTCTATTTCTAGTTTTGGAGTCAACCGCATTAATTGATAAGCAAACCGGTGATGGATCTACAAACTAACATCGACAATAAACAAGACGATACAAAATCCAACTAAGGTTGTGGTCCTCCCTTAGGGATGTTTAGACCACAGAAGTGTCACCATAGGCTAGATGTCTCACCCCCTCACGGATCATACACTTACAACCTCAAGGAATCCTATCATAAGTTCTCGTCAAGGAGTCAAACTTGTAAAACTACCATTCCATCCGATATATAGAAGATTTCACAATAAAGGAAAGAACAAGATGAAAGCAAGTAGATAATCAACTACAAACATACCAACTAACAATGAAATGGAAAGTTATACACATTGCCATAGAATGCTTAACAAAAGAACATGCTTGCATGGGCAGCGGGGCTAGTCCCCGCACCCCAGCAAAAAGGTACTACTCGCTCATGATGTGAGAAACAAGAAGAATAAGAAAGAGAGAGAAATCCACCATGAACTCGGGGTAGAAGGTAGTCGCAGCTCGGTGAAGAAGATACGGCCTTCTATGTCATGTCGGAGCAGATCTAGACGTGAATGGGAGATGCCAAGATAGACCGGACAGTCTCCCTCACTCTGTCTTCCTTCTCTCCTCGGCCTCCTTGGTTGTAGCACAGGCAGTAGGTGGAATGAAACTGCCGTGGACGACACTGGATCTGGTTCGAACCTGTGTACAGGCATCCTGTCAGCGTCCCAAAACCGATGCCCAAATAAGGACCCTGCGGGTCCTATTTAGAGGCATAAATCTGGCCCTCATGTGTTTGGTCTGAAGATATTTTTCCTCAAACGGTCTTTGTAAAGTTCTGACCAAACGGTCTTGAGAATTAGAGGAGCAAACGATCTTGGATTGTTAAGTCCAAACGGTTTCACAGACCATTTGCTTTCCTCCAAATGATCTTGTGCAAAAAGGGAAAATGGTCTTCAAGTCAGTAGTATCAAACAGTCTTCACATTCCCCCCCAAATAGTCTTCGCTTCAGTTGACTCAAACGATCTTCGAGCAAGAGGCAAACGATTTGTAAACCGTTTGATATAAAACGGTTTGGCAGATTTCCCTTCATTCGGTCTTGTGGAAAAGACCAAATGGTCTTCAACCAAGGGGAGTCTGTACGGTCTTCTTTCATTCGATTTGCTATTCTTCATGATCGAGCAAACAATCTTTGGCTATTGTGACCATTTGGTCAATGCATGATGCTCATTCGGTCTTCTGTTGGCCTGCCATTCGGTTTTGCTCAGCGATTGATCAAACGGTCTTCACCTCGGCATCCAATCGGTCTGCTGCTCCTACTCATATGTTCGTGCTCGACCGACCTTGGTCAGCAGCTGCCATAGTAGAGATGTGTAGATGTGCAGTGGATGGTTGCGGGCGCTATGGAGCAGGTTGTAGAAGAACGGAAGGCAGATTTGTAGGTTGCTAGAGGTAGGGGATGACGTGTCACGGTCGTGGTGAGGTTGCTTCCACACGGCCATGCTGCCTCGCATGGTTGTGGTGGGAGAAGACTTGATCTCTGATTGTGGTGCACCACGGCCATGGCGTGACAACACGGTCGTGGCTGGGCTACTGTCCCACGGTCGTGCCGCCTTGCACGGGTGTGGCAGGAGAGAAGGGACAAGTGCTAAGGATAGTTCACCACAGTCGTGGCCTTACCACACGATCGTGGCTAGGATAGTGGAACACAGTCGTGGTGGTTCGAAATGGCTGTGGCATGGACAGTGCTTCATGGTCTTGAATTAATCGTCCCAATGGTCTGGATTATGCCTCCAAATGGCCTCTTCTGGCCTATCGGTCTTGAGACCGAATGGGCTCAAATGGTCTTGAGATCGAATGGGCTGAGACCGAGTGGTCGGACAACTTGGTCAGAACCAAGGGTGAGTGAAGGTGGGACCCAGATGATTGTTTGACTTCATCAAGACCTGCATCAAATCAACATAAAATCAATTAAAATCATGATAATTGGATCAATTAAGTAATTTTGCACATTTTTTCATTTTAGTAAGTGAAATTAAAATCATTGAATCAAATTTGACTCAAGATGGTAATTGATATTTCTGATGAATATGCATTCATCAAAACACCCCGAACTTAAACGTCGCTCGTCCTCGAGTAACACAAAATTTGAAACAGTCGCCAAATGAATAATTTCAATTCGTGTGATTTCTTCATCTTCACATCATGAATAATTTCTTTCTGCTCAATATGACTCAGTATCTCAACCTCCTGAGACCACTAAACACATCTTACCATATCTTCGTTCTAGAGTTTGCTTTCTAATATCACTTTGTCCTCATTTTTTCCAACAACAAGCATGTCAAAGAGTTTTGGAAGAGTCTAGAGACACCCGCAGAACAACAAGTGTGCATTTGATCCGACACTGGTGTTTTTTAGGATAGTGTAGGCATTCATTGTGCCATTAGGTAGAAAATGTAGTGAAAGGGGGTATGGAAGGAAGAAATAAATCTCTCCTCTATTCGACTTGAGATTTTTATTTCATGGTGTGCAATTTCATTTATTGCATTTTTTTGTGTGAATCTCTCCTCTATTCGACTCGAGATTGCATTTCTTTTTGTGTGCACTTTGTCATCTTTTTGTTTGCGAATCTCTCCTCTATTTGACTCGAGATTGCATTTTTGGTGGTACACCCCTATAAATTTTCGAGGGGTATGGAAGAAGCGAATATATAGAGGGAAGTGGCGTTCCACCCCAAACTTAGGGTTTTGCACTATTTTGGCTATTTTTTGTTTCTTTTTGATGGGTGGAGGGGTACAAAGATGATGGAAGAAGCGTAGAAGAGAGTTCAGATCAGAATGCAACTTTATTTACAATTACGTGCACCAGGTCATTCTCTTTATCGTACTCTGCCCAAATAATGGCTTGATGAGGATTCGGTGGGGATTCCATGTTATTGTTCCACTACTCAGTTAGGAAGCACGACGTGTTTGATCCCTATTAGTTTGATATACACTTGTCATATTTGCATAAGTATCATGATGTTAGGAGTCATAAGCATCACAAAATGATTTCAGTCAAAAGGCTAGTTTCAAAAAGTGGTCCTTTTGAGAATTTACTTTGAAAAAGGAGGATATAATGATTCAAAATGCATAGCAGGTTATATTGTGACTTTTAATGAAACCAGTAAGTGTCCAAAATTCATCAAGTATCTGTTCAAATTCTTTGAAATCTTTAAAACTTTAAAATTTTGAAAAATTATTTGAAAATTTTGGTCAAAAATGCGACGATGAAAATCTAAGACTGATTTAGATGGGTGGAGGTGGAAAGTAAGATACTTACCACCCACCCTCCACCCCAAACTTAGAAATTTTCTCGTCCTGAGCAAACTCTAAATACGAGATGGAGGGGAAATTTCATGCCATTTGGACCACTGGATGTGGTTGCATTCCAGACAGCGCGCATCCTCCATCTGAAAACCTAGAAAAGCAAGATCAATCAGAACTCAAGATAGCATCTCGTGATGTGACTTTTATTTGGTGCCAAATTATCTTAAAGGTGAAAACAAAATTAAGGATAAATTTCTAGTTCCAAATTAAAACTAAATTCGAATTTATTTATTGGGTTGCTCCCGACAAGCGCCTTTGTTTTACGTCGATGGCTCGACGTGATTCCTTCAACTTATATGGAGGATATGTTGGATTGGAGAGATCCAACGTCATTTTAGAGCCTATATCAGCAGAGGTAAAATATATCTTCAATCGTTGACCATTTGCCACAAATTCACTCGTCTTGTCATTCCATAAAGAGAAAGCACCATGTGAGTATATGTTCTTGACAATATAAGGCCCAAACCAGCGTGAGCGGAGTTTTCCTGGGAATAACTTCAACCTTGATTTGAATAGAAGAACTTGGTCTCCCACTTGTATGTCTTTTATTTTCAGATGTCCATCATGCCAAAGTTTTGTGCGTTCTTTGTAGATTCATGCATTCTCATAAGATGTCATCCTGAGTTCATCCCACTCTTGGAGTTGCATAATCCTGGCTTGGCCAACTTCTTTCATATCAAAGTTCAGTTGTTTAATTTCCCACCATGCTTTGTGTTCCAGTTCGACTGGAAGGTGGAAAGCCTTTCCATTTATTAATCGAAAAGGTGTAGTCCTGAGTGGAGTTTTATAAGCAGTTCGATAGGCCCATAATGCGTCGTTGATTTTCACCGACCAATCTTTCCGATTGTGGCCTACAGTCTTTTCTAAGATACTCTTGAGTTGACGATTAGAAACCTCCACCTGTCCACTTGTCTGTGGATGGTAAGGTGGGGCTACCTTGTGAGTAACACCAAACTTTCTTAGCAATGCTTCAAAGCTTCTTTCAAGAAAATGGGAACCTCCGTCAGATATCACCGTGCGTGGGACACCAAAATGGGGAAAAATAATATCCTTGAATAATTTGATGATAGGTTTGGAATCACTAGTGATGGTTGGTATGGCTTCAACCCATTTTTATATGTATTCCACCGCCACTAGGATTTATGAAAATCCATGAGAAGATGGGAATGGACCCATGTAGTCCACCCCCCCAAACATCGAATATCTCTACTTCTTGCCATAGATTCAGCGACATCTCATCTCTCTTTGTTATATTGCCTGATCTTTGACATTTGTCACATGATAGGACAAAATCATAGGCATCTTTGGATATGGTTGGCTAGAAGAATCCACATTGCAAAACCTTCAAGGCAGTCTTTTTGGAGCTCATATGTTCTCCCACTGGTCATGAGTGACATTGTTCCAAAATAAGTTGAGCTTCTTCTTCAGCAATACATCATCTATACATACCATCAACACATAGTTTGAAAAGGTACGGCTCATCCCAGTAGTATCGTTTCACATCATGCACAAATTTCTTCAGTGTATTTCTGGTGCCTTGAGGATGAATAACCCCAGCAGTGAGTTAGTGCACAAAATATGAGTACCACGATATAACTTCTATGACCCTCATTAATTGATCATCCGGAAGGGAATCATTAATCAGAATCTTCTCGGTATCCAGAGTGTGGATGCAACTGAGGTGATCTGCTACCACATTTTATGTACCCTTTTTATCTCTTATCTCTAAATCAAATTCTTGCAATAGGAGAATCCATCTAATTAACATGGGTTTTGCATCTTTCTTTGCCAGAAGGTAACAAATGGCAGTGTGGTCTGTGTAGGCAATGACTTTCAAATTGATTAGGTAGGATCTGAACTTGTCAAAGGCATACACGACTGCTAGAAGTTCTTTCTCGGTAGTTGCATAATTCCTCTGGGCTTCATCGAGAGTTTTCAATGCATAATAGATCACATAATGTTTCTTCTCTATACATTGCCCTAAAATAGTGCCCACGTCATAGTCACGGCATCACACATAATTTCAAAAGGGTGGTCCCAGTTGGGAGCTTTAATGATGGGTGTTGTTGTGAGAGCCTGCTTTAGTGTGTTGAAGCTTTTGACACATTCTTCGTCAAAATTGAATTCAACATCTTTTAGTAACAAATTTGTCATTGGCTTGGTTATCTTTGAAAAGTCCTTAATGAATCTTCTGTAAAATCCTACATGATCTAGGAAATCACGGACTTCTTTTACATTTGTTGGGATAGCCAATTTAGAAATCACTTCAATCTTGGCTTTATGTACTTCAATTCCTCTATTGTTGACCCTATGTCCAAGGACAATGCCTTCCTTTACCATAAAATGACACTTTTCCCAATTCAGCACAAGATTTTCTTCTTCACATCGTTTGAGGACCAAGGAGAGGTTCTTTAGACATGAATCGAATGAATCTCCGTATACAGAAAAATCATCCATGAAAACTTCCATAATGGTTTTGGTGAGACCGGCAAATATGGCAGCCATGCAACGATGGAAAGTTGCATGTGCATTGCAGAGGCCAAACGACATTCTTTTAAATGCATACATTCCGAATGGGCAAGTAAAAGTAGTTTTCTCTTGGTCATCTAGATGTATGGGTATTTGATAGAATCTAGAGTAACCATCAAGATAATAGAAATATTCTTGGTGAGCCAACCTTTCTAAGACTTGATCAAGGAAAGGCATTGGAAAATGATCTTTTTGAGTTGCCTTGTTCAATTTTCTATAATCTATGCACATCCTCCACCCTGTGATTGTTCGAGTGAGGATGAGTTAATTGTTTTCATTTCATATAATAGTTGTTCCACCTTTCTTCGAGACTACATGCACTGGGCTCACCCATGGTGAATCTGATATCGGGTAGATTATTCCAGCTGTGAGCAGTTTGATGACTTCGCGAAAAACTACTTCCTTCATATTTGGATTCAATTTTCATTGATGCTCAATAATTGGCATGTGATCTTCCATCATAGGGATCTTGTGCATACACATCGTCTGACTAACCCCAGTTAGGTCATTCATTTTGTATCCAATCACTTTCTTCCTTTCCTTCAATTCTTTCAGGAGTTTATCTTCTTGTTCGGTTGTAAGATTGAAATTTATTATTAGAGGACAAACTTTGAAATCATCCAAAAACACATAATTCAGTCCCTCAGGCAGGGGCTTCATTTTGGGGGCCTCTGGTTTTTGCATGTTTTTCAGTAGCTTCTACAGCCTTGAGTCCTTCAAACGTAGCTTTGGGATCTTCTTCGGTAGTGTCAAGGTCAAGAACACACTCTTTAACTCGTTCACTGATGGAATTATTAGTACAGGGGTTTGTTAGAGTCACTTCCAAAGGATCATCTTGTTCATATCCCTCTTGTGTGAGGAGTGATATTTGTTCAATACAGTCAATCAGATAAACTTTTTCTTGCATACTTGGTCTTCTCATGCTTTCAAAAACCTTGAATTCGAGAGTTTCTTTACCAACTCTGAGAAGCAAAGTTCCTGCTTCAACGTCAATAAGAACTCTTGTAGTGGTGAGGAACGGACGTCCAAAGATGAGAGGATATTTGGCGTCCTCTTTTATGTCCATGATGACAAAGTCACATGAAACATAAGAATCTTTCCCTACCTTGACAAGTACATCCTCAATAATTCCTAACGGGCATTTTATCGAATTGTCTGTGAGTTGTATGGTCATTCTAGTCGGAAGAAGTTCAGCAAACCCTAGCCTTTTGCAAAGTCTGAGTGGCATGATGGAGATGCTAGCACCAAGATCTGCCAGTCCTTTCTTGCATGAAGAGTCACCGATATGAAAGGAAATCCCAAAAGATCCTGGATCTTTCTGTTTCTTTGGCATCTTACTCTGGATGATATCGGAAGTGGTTTTAGCTAACTTGACTGTCTCATATTATTCAGTTATATATTTCCTAGTGAGGAGTGACTTTAAGTACTTTGTCCAGGCTGGTATCTCAGCCAGCGCATCCAAAAAGGGTATATCAACATGAAGTTTCTTCATAGCTTCTTTAAACTTATTGAACTGAGTATCCAACTTTGTTATCCTTAAATGAGTAGGGAACGCTATACGAGGCTTGTATACAGGAATATCAGGTTCTGGTGTTTTAGTTTCTTTGTCAATAGGTTTCTCAAGACATTCCTTATCTGTCTTATCAACAATTATTGGTTCTTCTGGTTGAGACTCCAGTGTTGTTGAGTATTCAATGATCACAGGCTCATCCTCATTAGTAACAACCACAGGTGTCTTGATAGGAGGATCAAAATAGTCTTTTCCTGACCTGGTGGTTACTGCCTTCAGTGGTTCTGTGTGCTTTGGGTTGTTCTCGGGTTGGCCAGCAAAAACCCCAGCTGGTGGCTTAATGCTAGCTGCAAGTTGAGCCAGTTGAGATTCAATAGCCTTATGTTGAGCTTTTTGGTTAGCTATCATAGTTTGTTGAGTTTGCAACATCTTTTCAATGGCTGATAGTTTGTCATCAGGAGAAACTGGACCTACTCGTTGTCCTTTTTGTTGATAAGGAACTTGGTTAAGACTCTGGTACTGGGAGTTGTTTTGATAGTTATTGAAGTTTATATTCTAAAAGTTTCCCTTGAAATTTCCTTGATTTCCAAAATTCTATTATTGATTGTACTGGAATCCTGGTGGCCCTCGTAGCTGATTGTTCGAACCAAATTGATGTGAGTTTACTGCTCCAGAGGGGTTTCCATATTGAAATATTGGATGATTCCTATTCTGATTCGGATTGTAGTAGCTTTGACCAGGGATGGCATTAACAACATTAAGATTTTCCATTTGATCATTATCTCCCTGTCCAACATCATAAAGAAAATTACATGATAATGTGGAATGATCAATACTTTTACATGCTTCACATATCAGTGAAGTTGACTTGATATGTTCTTGTTGTCGAGTGGGCGAACGTCCTCTTCCAATAGCAGCAAGAGATGATTCAATGTGGTCTTTCTTGGCAACTAAGAGTTTTAAGGTTTCAGCGATAGACTTGAACTCGGAGTAACTTCAGCCATAGCTACTTTCAAGACTCCCTTACCTATATATCTACCCCAATTGGCTTGATTTTCTACTCCAAGGGTGACGACTCTCCATGCGCTATCATAACTTTTACGCATGAAGTTTCCTCCTGATGAGGAGTCTAGGAATCTCTTGATATCGTCATCCACACCCCTATAGAAAATTTCGATGAGTTGATTCTTAGGAATTCCATGGTGTGGACACTTGTGTAGAAGCTTTTGTATCTGTCCCAGGCTTCAGCAAGGGTTTCTCCAGGGACTTGAGTGAAATTTATTATTCACCCTCTAATTTCATAGGTGAGAGATGGAGGGTAGAACTTTTCCAGAAATACATTTTGGAGTTGTTCCCAGGTGGTGATGGGTATTTCACTTTGCAATGAATTGTACCAACTTATGCCTCTATCAGCAAGGGAATACTTGAAGAGACGGAGTCGAATAGCATCGTCAGATACTCCGTTTTGTTTTGTCATGGCACATAGATCGATGAATCTCAGAAGATGTTCTTGGCTGTCTTCTCCTTGTTTACCGTAGAATGGGTTGTTCTGAAGCAGGGTGATCCAATGTGCCCTGATCTCAAAATTGGCAGCATTGATGGAAGGAGGTTGTACTGGATGATGAACATTTGTAGCTTTCGGGATTGAGAATTCTCTAAGGTCTTTTTGTAGTTTAGCTGCTTGTGTTGCTGCCTGTGCTGCTAGGATTTCTTCTTGAACTGCGGCTCTAGCTTCTTGCATGAGCCTTTCTCTCTGTGCATTGATGGCTTGAGCTACCCTTCGGGCTACTTCCTCTTCCTGGGCCATCCTTGCTTGATTTTCTCTGATCTGACGATGGAAAGTTCTGTCTATCTCGAGATCAAAGCTCGTTGTTAGTCCAGGCTGTCCGAATGGTGCATGCACTACACCTTGGATTGTACCTGAGATAGAAAGATTTCAAAAGTGAGAACCATGGAGTAGAGTCAAATTTCAAGTAGATGATCGATTGTGTCAAAAGAAAAAGCAAAATCCTAAATTAGTCTTAGAAGAACTAGTTTTGACTAACTGATTCCGTTGTCCCCGGCAACGGTGCCAGAATTTGACGTGAGATTTTATCACACTAACAAACTCACTCGGGGTTGAAATCCTCGAGCTTTTACCAAAACCAAAGTAAAATAATACCACCCACAAGCGGATGAGTCTTATCGCAGTATAGTTAAGGATCAAACCCAAAGGACAACATTTTTAAGAATCCTTGTCATTCTAATCTAGTTTGAGTTAAGACTAATATTTAGAATGTTTGGTTGATTTGAGGTTAATTAAACTAATTGCAAGAAAGTAAAAGCTGAATTAAAATTGGATTTAGATCAATGATATGGAATCGTTGGGATGGTATTGGGTTTCACCACTGCTACACACACAAACACATTAAATCGCAAACAATCCAGGCAAGATATAACAATCCAAATAGAGCTGCTGCAAGACCCCCCATACAGGCGTTAGGTTCGCATAAGCATCACATTAGGCATCAGATGTCTCATCACCATCATGATCACTTACTTACGGCTCTATAGATACAGAAATCCAACGAAGTTTGTGGGCCCCCTATACAGGTGTTAGGCACACAAAAGCATCACCGAAGACTAGATGGCTTGTCCCCTCGCGGATCATGCACTTACGACCTCGAAGAAATCCCATTCTATTTCTAGTTTGGGACTCAACCACATTAATTGATAAGCAAGAAGGTGATGGATCTACAAACTAATATCGACGATAAACAACATGATACAAAATCCAACTAAGGTCATGGTCCTCCCTGAGGGATGTTTAGACCACAGAAGCATCAACGTAGGCTAGATGTCTCGTCCCCTTATAGATCATACACTTACAACCTCAAGGAATCCTATCAGAAGTTCTCGTCAAGGAGTCAAACTTGTAAACCGTCATTCCATCCCATATATAGAAGATTTCACAATAAAGGAAAGAACAAGATGAAACTAAGTAGATAATCAACTACAAACGTACCAACTAACAATGAAATGGAAAGTTATACACATTGTCATGGAATGCTTAGCAAAAGAACATTCTTGCATGGGCAGTGGGGCTAGTCCCCGCACCCCAGTGAAAAGGTACTACTCACTCATGATGCGAGAAACAAGAAGAATAAGAAAGAGAGAGAAATCCATCATGAACTCGGTGTAGAAGGTAGTCACAACTCGGTGAAGAAGATACAACCTTCTATGCCGTGTCAGAGCAGATTTGGATGCAAATGGGAGATGCTAAGACAGACCATACAGTCTCCCTTGCTCTGTCTTCCTTCTCTCCTCAGCCTCCTTGGTTGCAGAATGAGCAGTAGGTGGAATGAAACTGGTGTGGATGGCACTGGATCAGGATTGGACCTGTGTACAGGCAGCCTGTCGGCGTCCCGGAACCAATGCCCAAATAAGGACCCTGCTGGTCCTATTTATAGGCATAGATCTGGCCCTCATGTGTTTGGTCCGGAGATATTTTCCTCAAATGGTCTTTGTAAAGTTTTGACCAAACGGTCTTGAGAATTAGAGGAGCAAACGGTCTTGGATTGTTAAGTCCAAATGGTTTCACAGACCGTTTGCTTTCCTCCGAACGATCTTGTGCAAAAAGGGCAAACGGTCTTCAAGTCAGCAGTATCAAACGGTCTTCACATTTCCCCCCAAACGGTCTTCGCTTCAGTTGACTCAAACGATCTTCGAGCAAGAGGCAAACAATTTGTAAATTGTTTGATATCAAATGGTTTGGCAGATTTCCCTTCATTCGGTCTTGTGGTAAAGACCAAACGGTCTTCGACCAAGGGGAGTCTGTACGGTCTTCTTTCATTCGGTCAACGCATGATGCTCATTCAATCTTGTGATGGCCTGCCATTCAGTTTTACTCAGTGATTGATCAAACAGTCTTCACCTCGGCGTCCAATCGGTCTGCTGCTCCTGCTCATACGGTCGTGCTCGATCAGCCTTGGTCAGAAGCTACCATAGCAGGGACGCGTGGATGTGCAGCGGATGGTTGCAGGCGCTATGGAGCAGGTTGTAGAAGAAGGGAAGGCAGATTTGCAGGTTGTTGGAGGTAGGGTACGATGCACCATGGTCGTGGTGAGGTTGCTGCCACACAGCCGTGCTACCTCGCACGGGCATGGTGGGAGAAGACTTGAGCTCTGATTGCGGTGTGCCACTGCTGTGGCGTGACAACACGGTCGTGGTCGGGCTACTGTCCCATGGTCATGCCGCCTTGCACGGGCGTGGCAGGTGAGAAGGGATAGGTGTTAAGGATGGTTCACCACGGTCATGGCCTTACCACACGATCATGGCTGGGACAGTGGAACACGGTCGTGGTGGTTCGAAACGGGCGTGGCACAGACAGTGTTCATGGTTTTTAATTAATCATCCCAATGGTCTGGTTTATGCCTCCAAACGGCCTCTACTGGCCTATCGGTCTTGAGACCGAATGGGGTCAAATGGTCTTGAGACCGAATGGGCTGAGACCGAATGGTCAGACCACTTGGTCAGAACCAAGGGTGAGTGAAGGTGGGACCCAGATGATTGTTTGACTTCATCAAGACCTTCATCAAATCAACATAAAATCAATTAAAAGCATGATAATTGGATAAATTAAGCAATTTTTCACATTTTATCATTTTAGTAAGTGAAATTAAAAGCATTGAATCAAATTTGACTCAAGATGGTAATTGAAATTCCTGATGAATATGCGTTCATCATGAACCATAATCTGGAAAATGACATCATTAAGATAAATCTAAGATAAGAATGTAAGTAATGATGCACATATCCTAATGAACTAAGGAAAACCCTAAAATGGATATAACTAGGGTTAATGATAATGAGAACCTTATGGTGACATGGTCTTGTCTTAATCAGGGTTGACCAAGGATGTATTCGACTCTTGGATATATGGTGATTAGGTTTATATCTTAATCAAGGTATGCCATTACCACTTACTTGGCTAATTATACAATATGCTTGTGTTATATGTGTAGTAGAATACTTGGCATATGATATTGGATGAAATGATTGTTCTTGAATGTTATGTTGCTTGATTTTCCATATTTATGTCTATGAACACATAAAACATAAAATATCCCGATCCATCATATGATAACACTAAGCTCTTAGGTAGTATAGTGCATTGAAGAAACATCAAAGCCCTTGGTGGCAGATGTAACATCAAATCCCTTGGTGGCAGATGTACGAGTTATAGGATAAGGCCTAAAAACATCAAAGCCCTTGGTGGCAGATGTACGAGATATATGATGAAAATGTGCTTAAATTATATGTGTTCTCTTTTGTTAATGAACATCTTTTTGCAAGTATATGCTTTTTCTTATATTTCTTTATAACTTCCAAGTAATAGTTTTATCTTATTGCCAAGATATGATGAGAGGTATATAAAAGACATGTAGGCATACTCAGTACAATATTCTTCAATATTATGATGACGTGTACCACATGTAATCTTTTGTTTAGGTTGTGGACATATGATCTTGTAGAACCAAGATAGTTGAAAGTTGTGTAGCGAGCTGATGTACAGGTGGACATGTTGTCTTGAGATCATGTAGTGTAGTGGTAGTACATGTATATGTATAAGTTTGTTGTTCAATATGTAATATCAAATTTTGTAACAATTCATTATGTAATTATATGTTGAATGGTGAACATGTGTTGTATGGTTTTATTATTGTTCATGTGCATGTGCAATTGATTGTTTCCTTCTGACTCCCTTGATTTTCTTCTTCTTAGCCTAGTGTGGGGTGTTTAAATTGGAGTTCTCGCTAAGGTGAGGTTTCAATTTAGACATCACACATCAGATTAAGTTTTAGAAAATCATGGGATGTCACAATTGTATCAACACATTACTCAAAAGTCATACTTGCTAGCTTTTTACTTACTCAAAAGTCATACTTGCTAGCTTTTTACCAATCATGGCATGTGTCTCATACCATTCCTTGAAGCATAAAAAAAGGTGATGTATCCATCCTTTTTTTTCTATATACATTGACACTGGAACACTTGTCAGTTCTTTTTCAGCATCAAAAGAAATGTTGATGTTGGCACCTGTCATTCCATACAAGGAAACATCATTCCTAGTCAACCTTTTTAGGGGTGAAACAACAACACTATCTTCACCTTACTAGGATTTACACAACCTACTTAGAAGACATATCATGATCCCATAAATACATTTAATCAACCCCATCTCACTCTTGTTCAACTTGTCTCATAGCTATTGCTGCTTTGGAAACCCTAAGGTTTTTGAAGAAATATTGATCATATTTTGACCATATTTGAAATACTTTGACATGTCATCATTCGAAGCTTGATGTAACTTGTACGACATGACTAGAACATTGTGTTCCTCCTATTCATAAATTCTATTTGTACATTGGTTAATCTAAAGGACATCACTCTAAACTCATCTTGGTCATGTGAATTATGTCATCCAATCTAACTCTTATGCATTGATATTTGATCATAGGTTTATCTTAAAGGAACACAGTATCACATATATATTGACCAACAAACCATCTATCCTTGATAGTGGTCTTGCCCAGCTATCACTGAACCATACACAACATTATATAATTACTTTTATTTTTCCTTCCAAACAACATTTAGAGGGTCATCATCAACTCTCACTCCCTCTCTTTAAGTGGGATGAATACTTGATATGTTCTTTTAGTAAACATCTCCAACCTTCACATACTTCCCATATTGTTGATACATCTTAGATACTAGGACTCATTACCTTGGTATCCACCTCATGTGCTATAAGGAACTCACATCTTTATCTCATCTACTTTTACCAACATAATAAATTTCAAAACATATAAGAGGAGTCGCCCAAATTATTGGAAGGCTCAAAAGCAAACTCATCACAAACTTTATGATCTTGCAACCATAGTCCAAGCAACCTTATGCTATAATAAGATATCCACCCTCATGTTTGCAGTGAATCCACATGTACCAAGTGGCAATGATCCACTTGAAAGTTGCTCCCTATAAAGGAAAGACACAAAGTGAAACACACTTCCCATACCATAGTAGTATTTTTCAAGGGTCACTAGCAAAAAGGTAACCAATTCTATTTTCATTATACAGGTTACAACTTCTAATGTATCATTTTACCTTTTTCATTTTGGGTTCCTTGCCACTAGCATAGTAATCATCATGATTAACATATCTCATTACTCCTTCCTTGATGACTATTTATCCCACTAGTGTATGTTCTCTTATTTTATTATGTTTTTCAACCACTTATCAACAGGTAAATCATCATATTCTTCATTAACTTCATTAAACAAGGATCATCTCCCTTAATTTCTTTCACATGCCATGCTGATTTTACATTAACACTTTCTTACACACATAGGTTGGTCTGAGATTAACTTAGGTTCCAAGTTATTCCTTTTTCATTGTTCTCATTTATCTTCTCATTATATACTTATCATTGGAGTTCTCTCCATCTTATGTGGATTTCATACCTTGAGTCACTTTATAAACATTGAATTATTTTTCTTTTACTTTATTATCTTCTTGAATCACATCTTCAAGAACTACTCTTTTGCTTAGTTGTATTCGGATTTAGATTTCTTGGTATTGTGTCTTTCTCTTTAGCTATCAAACATTCAAGTTTTGATAGATTATGATACAATTCTCATCTTATTAAAGGTAGGATTGAGATATTCACACCATGATTTATTATTCATTATGCTCTTTAGATTGTTTCAAAATGACTACTTGATCAGAGTAATCAGAAACATAACAATCTAAGGGTTCCATACTTACCTTTCTTCAATAATTGAATACCTGGCCAGGGCATCCAAGTACTGAGATTAGGCAGTATGCACCATGTTTTTGTGTCACATTCCTAACTTAGACATCATCCTAGTCTTAAGTCCTAGTGTCCCTATAGACTTAGTGAACCTAAAGCTTTGATACCAACTTGTGAGAACCTGTTACAGTAAACGAGATTACTCAAAACATAAAGCACAATCGATCGCTAATTAATCACATACCCAAAAATATGGGTAAATTAAAGCTGATTTCAACGTCAACACCTACTCAGAAACATTTACATCAGAGCCCAACATCTTTCTTTTATCCATACTATGCCAGAAATTTGATACAAATTGTTCTATTGTCTTAGCCACAACATATATACATAGGAGAAAAATATTCGTATATGCCACACAAATAAGCATTAATATGCAAACAAAAGTCTGATTCGTTTGAAACACCATATGTAAACTTTTCCTGCCCAGACTTGAGAGTACAGGGATGACTCTAGGACACACTAGACATGTAATCAACTTTCTCAAAGATTCATTACTATAGCTCCTCTTTAATTCCATGATTCTATTGCCATCATTGCCAATTACCTAAAAAAATGTGTTGAACCACAAGGGTGAGACCCATGTCCCGACAAGATATATAACCTCCAACAACTCTTATTGATTACAACATTTTAAGTAATTAAATAGTTTAAGAAGATTCATCAGATATAAAAAAAAATAGTCTCAATAGCAGGGATGATTGACAGAATATATAAAGGAGCAGATAATAACTATCATCATTATCCAAACTATCATCCTTTATCTTGTTGACAATATAAGAAATTCAGTAGCATATGCATATCTAGCATCATGAGCAAGTCTAGTAACATAGCATAGCTAACAACATGAGCATGTCTAATTGGTTGAACATATCAACATCATAAGAAGAGCTAACAACATAAGCACAACTATCTGCATAAGCATGATTAGCAATATATGCATCTCTAGTAACAAAGTCATGGCTAGCATGCTAAATGTAACTAACAACATGAGATATCTAACATCATGATTATAATCAGCAGTAGTAGTATAGTTATCAGCAAAATCATGGCATTTGTATGTATGCATCTACAATCTTAAGCATATCCACAACATAAGTATATCTACTATCTCTTAATTGCACTAAGCATCATCTTTATGTAAAGGTAACAAATAAGGGTTATCATCCAATATGAAACGTCATGTATAACCCTAAACAAATATACTACACGACTATATTACATTTTTTATTACAACCTGGGGAATTTGAATTATACCATTCAAAGTCCAACCGACCCCTGCGAAGGGCTATTCAGTTCTGTACAAGATCTAGGAGTGTCGGTATCCTAAGATCTCTTCCCCTCAGTCAATAGAAGTAAATATGAAGTGACATATTAGTCAAAGCTACCACCATAGAGACATATAGTGTTGTAACTAGCCCACATTGGTATAGGTCATGGTGCTAGCATCTAGGGTATTAAACCCAATCACTGAGGTACAACCAAAGTTGTCCTCTAATCACATCATGTTATAATCACCGAGACACGACCGCAACCATTCTCAATCACATCAGATGTATGAGGCATGATCATATCCATCATCTACAATCTGCATTGTGGATTATAAGGATATATCCTCAACCTGACACCCCCACATACTCAACAATATGCGGTCTGAGTTTCCCTAAGGAATACTCGTTTCACTATCCAGGAAGTTTTGACACAGAAGATGGCTCTATAGCACAGGGCACTACATGATTAGAGTTGCACTTGATTAGTTATGTCAATTGGATGAATTAAGGCTACATCAAACAAGTGGACATACAAACCCTAATTCACTTCTAGCAAGCATATAAACATCACAACTTTTAAAAGATATAAAATGTGCAAACCATAATTTCTCATCTCATGATCACATGGCACTATTCACTTGCCATTCATGAGATCACACTAGTCATCATACTATCACAAGATATAAATCCTTTTCATAATATCACAGAGTATCAACCCTTATAAACATAAGAGGATTACACCTCATTCAGGGCTCAACCAAGCCCAAAGGTCATTAAGACCATCATACTATCACATGATATAAATCCTTTTCACAATATCACAGGGTATCAACCCTTATCAACACAAGAGGATTACACCTAATTTAGGGCTCAACCATGCCCAAAGGTCATTAAGACCATCATACTATTCACTGTAAGATCATCATTATCTTTCCATGCCTTATAACAAGGCTCAACAACATCACTTGCATATAATACACCAGATCAACACAATATTGCATTAATGAGCTAGGAGATATTCATAAACAATCATAGCAGGGTTATATTAACATTAAGAACATTCCTTTATTACATCAACATGCAAGGAATCTAGATATGATTAACCTACATCATATTCATAATGCACATGTTAAGCATAAGAAAGTATCAACCATGTGTCTATGATAACCACCAATTAACATATTAAGGTTAGGATCATATTAAGGAGGTTATTCCACCATTATTCCATCATATAAGAATGTTAAACATGAATACTCATCTTTATCTATTTGCACTAGAGTTAGGTTCAATAATATAAATTATATTAATGTTACAAATCAGCACTTATACCCAAACCCTAACTCACAACATCCCCATTGGATCATTGATGCATAAGGTTAAGCATCACCATCACATTCCATACTATTCTCAAGTATGAACCCAAACATAAATCAAGGTGTAACCATCAGGTTATAGCATACTAAGGTTTGAACAACAATAAGAGACTGCTCCATGATTGTATTAGTCATTCAAGGACTATTCATACCCAATTACCATCATTTAGTTATATTAAATATAGGTATAACAAGCTATACCTCATTAGGGTTACATATCAACACAATATGGTTATCATCCCTTCTATTCATATGAGTGAATAGGTAAGACTACCTTATTAAGAGTAACCCTCCATTTGTTCCATCATCATTCAACCCATATCACCATACCACAATGTCACCCAGAACCATTAGAAGTTTAAAAGGTAAGATCATTGGTTGTTTTCATAAGTGAACACCTTAGATAAACCACCTATGAAGTCCTTGATTTGTTCTTTAGAAAGAGTCACCATCTAACCCTAGACATCCCTTGATTAACAACACACAAAGTTTCATTGAGAGTAGGGTAAAATCCACAATCAATTGTTCATTTAAAACAAGCCATCAATTGTCAACAAGTAGGCTCCTTAAGTTGATCATATAAAGGACACAAACTAAATCAAATTATTAGTACCAACATATTGCATTAGCCATCATTCCACTTTATTGGATGAATAAACATTAGATCTTGACCATTGGGTCAAGTTCATATATTAAAACCATCATTTAAAGTACAGTTCTGACCATTGCATCAAGTGACCCAAGAAACCATTGCTCTAAGGCTTATTTGATGCTACAACTACAATGCCTAACTAACTATAGGTTGTAGAGACCTGATCCACCATAATTAGTGACCATTAAGTCACCATAGATTGTTAGATTAACACTATATTAATTAATTAGCACCAAATATTAAGCTAATGTCATCATTGATTGATAACATAAGTAGGATACTTAATGATTGATCATTAAAATTTTAATTGATCCAAAACATGACATAAGGGGGTGACCATAGGTTGTCACCATCATCTGACACCTTTGATCTTGACCATCAGTTGTCATGAAGACAACACCATAGGGTTGTTGCAATGGTACCATCATCGGGTCAAGGGTTTATAGAAGAAATCAGCTTTAAACCCTAAAATCGACCATTGGTTGATAGGTTCTTAGCACCATAAGTTGCCAAAACAACCTGATCCAATTCATATTATACCTTAGGATTAATTTACACATGATCACAGGTTCATCTAGAACTGAAATCAGAACAGGGAACATTATAAAAATCGAAATCCAAGTCAAGCATAGCTTTTTAGTACATGGGTCATCATTTTCAAGCAAGAACATGAGCTAGCAAGCTTATGGTAAGAAATAAATGTGGAGCAAGTTATAAAACTTGCCTATAATTAGAATATTAAATTCCAAATAGAAGAAAACTTGAGTAGTTAGGATAGAAAATCCAAGCATAAGTTGTGAACTCGTCCATCTAGCACCATTTTCATCAAATGAGCAAACCCTAAGCATAAGGAGCAAGAAAAGTATGGTTTTAGAGCATTGGAGAAATTTCTACTATGGAACAACAAGGTTACGACCTGGATAAAGGTAGGAGGAAGGATAACAAAGAAATAAACGGAGGAAAGAAGGGGATTCTTACTCTTTTAGGTCAAGATCACTAGAAGGAAGCTTTTTAAACCCTAAAAGGAAGTCAATTGCAACCCTAGATTCTTTTTCCTAGAAGATCCCCTCTTTACTTGGATAGAAAATTCACTACAGCACAGAGGGAGGAAGAGGTTTGTAGAAGGAGAGAAGTGGTGGAGAGAAAATGGCTCGTTTTGGTTATTGGGGATAAGTGTATGAAACTTTAAGATAAAGCAAAAGAAAAAGTTAAAGTTCTAGTATCTTTCCAAGTGTCCATGGCCTTAAACTATTAAGAATATACAAGAACACACACAAGAAGCTCACAAACCATCCGTAGATACATTCTTATCCCTCATTTCTTGAATCTCCAAACAAAACAAATAATTCATTAGTTGATAGCTACTAAAGATAGCTCATCCATGAAGGGGTAAATCCTAAAATACCCTTGGAGAAAACACCTTCAAACCAAGGTTTAAATAGGTTCCACATGGCTCAAATATCTCAATAATGATCATATAATATCCAAGGAACATAATGCAAGTGATAAATTTCAAAGAAAACCTCTCAATTGGGTAAATTACATAAAAGTCCAAAATGTGCATAAAATTGCATAACTTGCTCAAACAGTGTCCAAATTAGACCAAATTTGAAAATTAAGCTTGTATTATGGTTTCAAAACATATCACAAGGTTATATTAGGTTTATAAGAATTAAATTATGATATTTAATCTTATTCAACTCATTACGTTTAGGGGCCTTACATTATTATGTGTGATACTATTCCACAATGTGTGCCACATCATGCTTGATGCTATGGCAATAGAACCACGCCTCCAATGAGTTTGTTCAATAAATGAACTCACTCTTTTCTACCAAGTCACCAGAGCATACTGCTAGAAAAAACTTTGTGATGGACCCACAGAGGAAGAAAAGGTTCCTCTAAAGCGATGATTAGTTATCTAGTTGGTTCTGAATGTATTCTATCCCTTCTCACTATAGAACAAATGGTGGGTCGGGATCAAATTGTCATTTTTATGGAATTGATGGGCTCCAACTCATAGGGGAAGGAAGACCCCCTTTCCAATGTCTAAAACTAATAGCCTATTATGTATTGTAGTGGTGTGTGATGTAATATGGGGGGATCTTAAGTCTCACATTTCCCACATCCATGTTACAGTCAACTATTGTAAATGAGTTGGATAGTAACATATATTCATAAGAAATAGAGAAGGACATGATCCCAAACTTGCATGTATGTGTGTACATTCAAAATGGGATCTTTCTGTAGTGATCAATGGTGTAACTCATGACTATGGGAATGGAATAGGGACTTCAAAAAATTCTTACACTGCAAAGTAATGAAATCAAATGATACTCAATACTATAAAAGTATTTGACAAAATATATTTTTATCGTACCAAATATGGTTTGCATATACCAAGAAACAACTAACAATTTTTGGTGGACTATGATAAATCATATGGTTTAATATGGTGTCTACTCATTTAAAGGATTAGTCTATTTAGTCTCTACATGGTGTATGCTTTCATATATCTAACTAGATACATGTTAAGTACATGTTTTTAGCGAACCATATCTGGTCAAATATGATTATATCTAGTTGAATATTTTAAATAGAAATTAAAATTTATCTTGTTGTTTCTTTGAACCCTAAAAGGTGCCACTGTAAGTGAGAGAGAAATGATTTACAATAATTTTTTATGTCTCTATGGTGACCAGGGATGGTGTTGTTTGTTTACAATCACTCTCATTGTGGTGGTGGATGTATATGAATGAAGCCTTTTCTTATTCCCTTTTTCCAATGTTCTAATATTTTGTGTCTTGCTGATATATTGTCTCCATATAAATAAGGAATTGCCAAAGTTTGATCAAGGCTAGGGTGTTCCTTTATTACATAAATATTAGATCCTTGGAAAAAGGCACAATCACATACATGTACTTGTCATAGCCAATTATTTTCTTTGATTGGTTAATGTTATGTTATTGGTCCTATTTTTTTAACTGCTTTCGATTGGGTATGTGCTTTATATACACATGTGTTTTCATGTTAACTATCATCATTGCAATAATCTCAACATTGATTGTTTTGTCTCCTTTATTTCCAATACAAATGAATTTTAAATAGTTTAATAATTGTACTACTTTCATTTACACGTCAATATGGTTGAATTATGATTGAAATTTGTTGTTTAAATCACGTACAATGTTTATTATGTATGTTTCATAGATATATTTTATACATACAATATATGTTTGAGTTTGTAATGTAGTTAGAAAATCGTGTAAGTATATTGTATGCGAGATTATTCATCATATAATAATCCCATATAGTAAGTATGACCGTGTGAAAACTTATTTTGACAACTTTTAAACCAACTATCTAGTAGATTCTCATGAATCATACACACTCATATTGTATAGTCTTGTACAATATCACATTGTGACTTTCCAAAAAACATTGGAGTTTCACCTCTAAGGTCTCCTATGGAAACCTCCATGCTAGTATCCCTCCCAGTTGTATGAATAATATCATTCTTTTGGGGTCCTCTATATAAACCTATGAGTTTTTTTTTTGCCTCAAATCACTTGAAGGTTCTTCTTTAGAGAATAAGTTATTGGAATATCAATGAATCACCCTCGTCTTCTCCCCTCCTCAGACCCAGGCTTATGTACTGTCACCTACTTCCAAGTGCACAATAAGTCCTCCCATCGTGGATTTTGGTCTCTCCATGATGGGGTTGATTTCTTTCCTAATGTGTCGTACCATAAATGTTGGTCTAAGGGCCACAACAAATATCAATGATGTAACCCATACACATACCTCTGTTGCAATTAGAGGGGGTACTACTCTTTGGCATGTTGACTCACCCCTAACCAAATCACCACCAACTAAGTCATACATGTAACCCCTCCATCCATCTTGTTTCTACATATCCCTAACCTACATCTTTAAACCTCACCCTTTCCCCTCCCCATGCACCCCCTGCCCAATGAAGAAAATCTAAAAACATTCTCATCCATCTTTCCTAATTCCACTAACCTTGTGTGCAACATCTTAGGAAGAGGTGGTTATATCTTGGTTCATCTTGGAGTCATGGAGCACATTGGAATTCCTCATCGACATCTTCCGTCCATGAGCAACATCAATATCTAGATTCATAGGAATCAAAGCTCTCATACTCCTATTATTTAATAGGAAGATGAAGATGGCATACCCTACCATGGAACAAAGTTTATTTAATATCATAAGGTGGGCCATCCAAGTGAGAGTTGGTCACATGAATAAATGGTGCCTACACCTAGAGAATCTCCCCCTCCAATGCAAATTTCCATGTTTTTACTTTGTCTAATGATTGTCCCCATTGACCAATTCATATCCTATTTGTATCGACAAAAAAGTTTCACTAAATTTCTTCCATTGTTTTCCTCATTGTTTATCACAAAGGACACATTCTCATCCTTCTCAGTCTCAATGCTGAGAAATTTTTCTTCCAGATCCACGTGCTTGTCCCTCGAGCTTCATTCATTCATTACCTACCTATTAGGCATTTATCCCTATTGAGGTCCTTCATATCACCACAAGGTGACCCCCTTCTCCAGCCTACCTTCAGACAAATATCAATATTGTTTCTAGCCTACCACAATAAATATGCCTTCTTCCTCATCTTGTTATGTAACGATAGACCCTAGTTCTTGTATACGGGCAAGAAAGGGAGTTCTTCTCTTCTACGAGGATTAGGAATAGTGGGAGGGACACTACATAAATATTTATTTCTTCTAGTTCCATTATCATACGATCATAGTAGCATTTCCTTAATGTGTTAATGAAATTTTCTCTTGGAACACCCATAGTTTGACAAACTATCACATTGTACAACCCTTTTCCATTTTCCTAATAAAGATGTAAATGTGTGTAGCATCTTTGATTCATTCCTTACCCCCCAACCACATCCTCTAAGTTAGTGGCAATCTAAGCTTCTAGTGGTGTTTCACCAATGGAGAACATTGACAAAGCCAAAGTTTGGGTCATTCCCTTCTACTTGTTCCAACTGTACATCATCTTCTCCAATACCCAACACCTTTCTCTTTTTTAAATAGGTTCCATAGACCTAGAATTCTACTTTGTCTATGTCTCATATGACATCAGGGGAAAGATGGAGATTTTTCTCAATCTTTGCAATTTTAGCCTCAACATCTCCACCCCCAGGCTTGTTAGAGGTGATTTCAACACCATCATTGCATAGAAGAAAATGCTAGTAGAGTCATCCCATTCACCTATCTCAATAAGATGGAGGTTAAATCCATGATTTGGTCTTTAATGGATTGGATCTTCATAAAATCCCTATATCATGATGATCACTCCTTCCCTCAGATACCTTGCAAGGTATAAAGCCTTTGACCATTTCCCCATGAACCTCTTGATCGAGTTTGGGGACAAATTTTGTTGTATTATTGTCAAATTTTGCTTCCACATGATGTGGATCTTACATAACAACATCCTCCTCCTTATCTATGACCACTGGCACATTTAAGGATAGGAGAACACATCTGAAATCATTTTACCCAAGTAAAGAAACCACAAGGCATTCTCTCCACTTAGAATATATATGTAGAGTCCAATCACTACAAGCTCTATGGGATGATGACCTTACACAGCAAAACATGGTTTATCTTAATGTGATTGAGGTAGACTATGAGGAAAGCCTCAAGTAGAAAGAATCATGTCCCAAAAGATAAATCATGAGTCATATGGCTACAAGAAAGGGATCACAGCTACAATTTCTTCCTTGCACACCTGCATGCCAGACAAAATAGATCTTGTATTAAGAAGCCACACCAGACTTCAACTGACATTTGGGTTTCTAGGCTAGATGGCATTCTATCAGAGGCAACTATAATTCATTAATACCTGTTCTCTTCCAAGTAGGTGACACAAAACTCATGCATCCTCAAATTGATGGCAATTACATCAGGAAAATAATGCTTATCTTTTACAAGATACTATAGAGATGAATGTTATTAAATCCCTATTGGTGCTTGACTAGTGTAGTGCACCTTGTTGACCTAGAGGTTATACATTCTCCATATTTTGATTATGACTCAACCATTCTATTCATATGTATCTAATATGCATACTTAAGATTGATCTCAGGTTTTAGGTACATGAAAAGAATCAATTTACACAAGCCCTAGCTTGTCAAAGTTCAAGTCAAATGCAATGCAAGTGTGCTAATAAGAAAATCCCTTCAAATGACCTTAGAAGAATTTTGTAATCACTTGTATTGATGATATGACTTGTAAATAAGATGGGAACAATATGTGGGACACTTAGTACTAAGTTTTAATCACTTTTTAATCACATTAGAAAATTGATCACAGACTGCTGATCGGTCGAGTTTCAATCTCGATCGATCCCTTGGATTAATTTTCTGATGATGTGCATCAGTCGAGTTGTGCATTCACAGAACTCAACCGAATAGCTTACTGACCAAATATGATTTTGGTTGATCGGTCAAGTTTCCCAGGACAAACTCGACCGATAGTTTGAAAATTGGGTTTGTCTCTTAGCTGATCGGTCGAGTTACCTTTATTGAAACTCGATCGAATGTATTATATGGAAAATGCAGAAAAAGTGATTCTATCTGTTGGTGACTTGTTTGAACAAAAATATATATGTTGCCTTGAGCAAAAAATGGCTATATGTTGGTCCTAAGTGTTCCCCAACTCAAGGGAGCACCCCCATCTATAAATAGGACACCTTGGAGTTCATTCCAAGGTTGATCATTCACTACATTCAAGGTCCTTGCTATAGTTGAGTGTGCTACTACTCCTTGACCCCTTTCTCTCTCTATCTTACACATCATTTCATGATTTGTGAGTAAGTTAGGATTATTGTAAGAGAGCTCCACCTTTGTTCATGTAAAGCTCTCAATCTTCCACTACTTCCCTATCCCCTTCTCTCATGAAGAAAATTTGAAGCAAGCTTTATCAATTGAAGAAGGAGTTGTAGCTGGTCCTCTTCAAGGATGTTGAAGAGGTGGTGATCTTCTCCATGTAAAGGAGAAGGCAAAGGTTGAAGATCCAAGAGGAGAAGTAAAGTCCTTCAAGGCAGAAGACTTGAGCTTGAGTGGGTAAGACCTAGGTGAATGTTGAAGACTCAAGCTAAGTGGGTAAGTTCCTTGTTAAGGTGGAGATCTCCTTGTGGTTGGATGGGTAAGTCCTTTGGTGGTCTATTACTACAAATATCGGTGGTGATATAATAGAAAAAAGCACTTGCAAAGTCCTAGAGGTTGACCTCTCTAGGTAGTGGACTGACTCACTTCTAGTTTGAAGTGTGGAACCAATCTACATCCCTTTGTCAAGTGCTTGCTATCAATATCTCTCATCCTTGCTATGCTTGTTAGATAGGACCTCAAATTGCCATTAAGCTTTTGCTCCTAATTAATATAATTTGAAGGTCTAATCTATTTTGTGAGAAATTTTGTAGCTCTATTAACCCCCCCTAGAGCCCTTAGATCCAACAAGTGGTATCATAGCTAAGGATCTTCGCCAACAATCTCCCATGAGATGAGAAGATGGGCGACAACCTACTTGGTTCGCTCAACCTAGAAGGAGGCTTCTCCATGCGCCCTCTAGTCTTTGATGGCATCAACTTTCTCTATTGGAAGAGACAGATGCAGTTCACCATTCAAGGGATGAAATTTGATATGTGAAAGGTGATGGTCACACCTTACAAAGATCCAACCAGAGATGTTGCAACATGGAGTGAAGCTTCTCTCAACGAGGCTCAACTCAATGCAAAGGCCATTAGCATCCTCTACATAGCCCTTACTCCCACGAAGTTCAATCGGATCTCATCATGGGACACCACCTATGCGATTTGGGACAAGTTGTGCATCACATATGAAGGCACAAAATAAGTCAAGGAGGCAAAGATCTACATGTTGAACAACCTCCTAGAGAACTTCAAGATGGGAAAGAAAGAAGGCATTGTGGAGATGTATTCAAGGTAAAATGTCATCATCAATGGGCTAGATGCATTGGGAAACACTTTGGATAGAGGCGTCATCAACTCAAAAATATTGAGAACTCTTCCAAAGAGATGTGTGACGATACTTCTCGGAAAACAAGATCAATGAATGCTGAAGTGATTAACTAGCAGCAGAATTATTAAAAATCACTAAAAATTAAAACTTTTTGTAAAGAGATCTTCAAATGATAAAACTCTTTCATAAAGAAACATGATAAGTTATTTACAAATGGATCCATCATTACATCTCTGTAACAAACACATCTCGAGGATGATAAACATCAACTACCTTGTTAACTGTACAAGGAAAGATACAAAATCTCAAGGTATTATGCCAAAATCTCAGATCTATATTAAACATCTACTGACTCCTAGGACCTGAGAGTACAAAGACGACACATAGGACATTCTATCTACAAGACTTGATAGACAGTGTCTCCACTTGAGATTCACTGTTATCCCTGAGGTTGCTGCTGCTGCTGCTGTTGCTTACTAACTAATGGTTTCCTTCGTCATCGGCGACTACCTAAAAAGTCAATTCCCATAGGGGTGAGACAATTGAATAATTGTCCCAGCGAGATTTATAACTCTCCGCCAGAAGCTTTGTTATTGACATACTGGAATAACATTAAGCAGTAGAATTATAAACATTTAACAGCAGGTTTAACATTGTGTAAACTAAGTGAAGCAACATTCTTTTAAGCAATCAATTCAATTATAACTTAATTGAATGACAAACAAATTTCAATAAAGAATATGAAGAACATGTACACTAGTTATTCAACTAGAGCATTATAAACAATGTAACATCAATCATTGTTTCTCGTAGTTGAACCTAAGCAATTATGCTATTCGGCTGATTACATCTTTCAAACATATTTATGCCCTGAGGAGATGAGGTATACCGCTCATACTCCAACCGACCATTACGAAATCGCAATCGGTACCATACATAGGTCATCAGAAGAGCCAGATTCCTATGACCTCATCTTCCTCAGTCAGTGTGAGGATCATCATGTAGGACATCTTGTATCTCTGCTATAGTAGCTTTCCAGGGTATTCTGGCAACTTCGCTATTAGAGTTACAGTGGCATTTTGTACTCTCTTCGTCATCGAGGGATTTCTTGTTTATCACTCATCGATGCGGCATTAAATAATATCATCGGGAGATTAGTGATATATCATCCCAACATAAACATATAATAAAGGATTTATAGATTAAAGGTACATCTCTCATCAAATCCTACATTAGGACGTAAGGATATCCGCGTCCATAGCCCCCACATACTCAAAAGTATGCTCTCCAGGAGTTCCCTTAGGAAAACCTGTTTCACCATCATTTAATTTCTGACAATGATGGATCTATGGTCAGGGCCCTACATGATATCATTATACTTGATTATTTAAGTACATTATGGCATTCTTTTAGCATCAAGTATGTTCTCAAACATAAACCAATAAGACTATTGCTATAAAGAAAGAGTACTAATTGTATCGAGTTCATATCACATGTAGTTAACATTGGGATATCAATCCCTAACCATCTCATCATTGTGATTCAGGAGTATGGGTATTCAAACCCTTAGATCATCAAAACACTTGTTACTAAGTGACATACTATTATCAAGTCATTTAACAACATGACCTTGATTGTAACAATGCAGATATTTCTCATGGCTCATATAGCCTATCAATCTCATATGTTACGTCTTACTAGGCAACATAGCATATCATTATTTTCCAAAATATAAAGTGCTTTCAAAGAATATGACATCATAACCATTATCTGGCTATGATCACTTCTTGATAAAAACATGTATGACTAACACAATTGATAATATACACATTGTATCTATATCAGCACAACACAAGTTCCCTTCAAATTAAATATAGAACACCACGGTCGTGCTACCTTGCATGGTCGTGCAAGAATAAGTCACCACGGTTGTGCTACCTTGCACGGTCATGCTACTGACAAATTACCACGACCGTGTTACATCACCACGGTTGGTTTCTAGGGTTAGGGTTTTCTTATTCAATTCAATTAGAATTATTCAACCCATTTACCTTTAAGAAGGCATAGTGATTCTTTATTACATGATTCAATCATAGGGTTCCATGCTTAAAAGCATAACCTAAAATTAGGGTTAGTGTACCCCACCTTTCATTAATTAGGGTTTCCTGCTCACATTATCAGTTCAACCCTAATATATTACTCCACAACTCTTAGGAGCATTCAAAGATATTATAAGAGTTTGCTTTTGATTACTATACTCATCATATATCATTAATGATCATCAATTCTAAGTATTAGTTCATTTCTCATTCATGTCATGGTATGATTACATCATACTCATTGATTTGGCTTACCCCATTCTCAAGATATATTAGTCAACATTTATCGAGTACATTGAGTCCATTATATCTTTATTATAAACAAATAATTATCACACACTCCATGTGTCTCTTGTCTAAGTATAAGGTTTAGAGGTTCATCAGGGTATGCTACCCTGAATTGTTGAATGTAATATCTATCATATATTGATGTATCACTTTCTTCTCGTTTCCATCTTACTTGAGTTAATTAACTAACTCAGTATTAAGATATTTCTCTCTTAATACTTTATCCACTAACTTGTTACTTTCATCATATGGTGCATGGATCATATATTAGAATTGCCCAATTGTGTTTAATGATATGGGCTTGTCCATTTGATAAACATTGTTGATATAGGATAAACCATCCTCAACTATTCTAGGTATTCCTATATTCAGGATGTTATCCACATCATTATTTAGTATACATCATTTCTAAAAGTCTCATGTCCATTATCATTATAAGGTGTAAAAGCTATTACTCATTCATGGAGATGTTTGTACAAGGATCTAGACATCATCTTACCTCTTAAATCCTTATTCATTAAAATTACCACATTTATCATTCACATGATTCATTAACCCTATTATTTATGTTTATGACATAAATGTCCTATTTAATTCTTTTAGACACACCTCTCTTTGGTGTACTAGCTAATAAACCATCTTTAGGATTTCATATATCATTACTTGACATTACCCTGAATTGAGTCTTGGACCATATCATAATATCAGGGTTTCACATAACATTGCTTAAAACTAGGGTTTCATATTCAATAAAGCATAATTAATCTTACTGTTCATCCTAATTGGACTTCCTCATGACATCACTTCCCAATTAGGGTTTCTATTTGTATCACATCCCCCTAGATTAGGGTTATCATTAATATCCTACCATTAGGGATTACTATTTCACATCATGACAATTCCCTAGATTAGGGTTTACTATTCATGGTACATCACATTACCCTAGATTAGGGTTTACTATTCATGGTACATCACATTACCCTAGATTAGGGTTTACTATTCATATGTTAATTAATCAATATCATGCTATCATCATGTATGAGAATTATTTCCATCAATGCCCTCAAATTAGGTTAAGAATCATTAACCATCATAATTGGGGTTTCTATGATTTCATTATGATGGATCATACCCTAATTAGATATATTCATTCATATTGAAAGCTTATTACTTGATTCTCATTTATATAAGGAGTCTTCTCTCTCCTCTTTCTATATGATGATGATTACATCACCCTAGATAGACTAAGTCAAATCAACATTGACATCAAGGGTTAGGTCACTACTAATGTGATCATTAGGGTTCACTTGTTCAAAGAGTATTAGTCACTCCATCCCATCAAGGGTATCTTGGTAATGTTCACCCACTTGATCATGACATGCATTAATCCACTAATTACTTAGTCTCTTAATCACCTTAGGTATTTATGAGGTTTAGGTTACCCAACCACTAAACCATCTTGACTACTAAGGCCTCAAACGATCTTGACCTTTATAGACCTCAAATGGTCTTGGGTACTAAACCCCCAAACGGTCTTGGATGGACCTTGAAACCGTTTGGTAAAGTGCACACTCAAGACCGTTTGCCCAAGATGAGGTGAAGACCGTTTGGTCATGAAGACCATTTGGACAACTTTGACTTTTGAAACCACATGGACAAATTGATCTTGAAACCGGATGGGATCAAATGGTTTGGGATCGTTTGGTCCCAAACGGTCTTGAGACCGTTTGGTCCAAACCACCTCAAAACCACATGGACCAAAAAGTGTCTCAACCATTCCAATTGAGTTAGGGTTTCCAATGTTGAACCCCTCAATCGTTCATGCACATGTTAGCCACTTGTCAATTGAGTCAATTAGGTCAACCCTCAACTGATTTGACACTCAATTGACCCTCAATTGATCACCAATTAGGACTTTGATCAATTGAATTAGGGATTGGAATCGATCACCCTTCAACATGTTTCAACATGAGTCTAATTGGGTTGCAACCATTGAACCATCATTCAATTTAGTTAGGACCTGACCCCAAACGGTCTTGGGATCGCTTGGACATCCTCCAAATGGTCTTGAGACCATTTTCTCAAGTCAACATCAAAAACTAACTCTACTGATTAAGGTTTGATTCATTGATTTGATCATTAGGTCACTAATCAATTACACATCAACTTGTTACTTTTAGATTTGCAACCACTTGACCATAGTCAACCCTAGACCTCCAAATGGTCTTGGGTGACCCCCAAATGGTCTTTGGATTGTTTGGACATCCTCCAAACGGTCTTGAGACCGTTTGCTCATTATTTAATCAAAAACCAAGTCATTCACTTAAGAATTGAACCCTAGGTTTAGACACCAAATCAGCACTTAATCGCTCAACAACTTGATATCATTGGACCCTCAATTGGTCAACCCTACTTAACCCTAGACCTCCAAACGGTCTTGAGTGATCACCAAATGGTCGTGAGACCGTTTGGGTGATCCCCAAATGGTTTTGAAACCGTTTGGGCCACTCAACCCAAACTTCAACATGATTAACTTATTGAAATCAGCAATTAACCCGATTAGGGTTTAGGTGGTAGATGTGCCTTCAATTGGTGATTTACTTGGAACTAAATGATGATTTTTGGTAGGTGATTAGTCCACATTATTTACCATAGACCTCCAAATGGTCAACTCCTGGTCAACACATCCAAATGGTCTTAAACCATTTTCTTCTATGCGGTTTGTGAAACCGTTTGCATTCAAATGGTTTGAAACCGTTTGCTCCCAAACGGTTTGGGAAACCGTTTGGAAAAGTTGGGAGACCGTTTGCTAAAGAAAGATTTAGGATAAACATAGATATTAACGTCATCATCTTCTACCTCAAGAACAGGGGCAGTTCTTCATGGAAATAAGAACGAGAACACTTAAAGGTGTCTAAAGAAGAAGAACAAGCAACTAATCTAGGAGAAGAAGATGCAAAAGCAAAGCTTAAGGGTTAGAGTTATAAAACCTGCCTTTAGATCTGATCTAGAGCTCCATGATTCGTATCATTAAGGGTGGATAAAGCTCCAAAGTTTGTGCAAGGTCCGTTCTTCAAGATTTGGATGGAGAAGAAGGCTAGAAAGAAGAATTGTGTAAAGAAAACCAACAAACCAACCTTGTATAAGGATTTCCACCATGAATTCGAGCTAGATGATGACCCAAAATTACCAAACTAGCTTGGTCGTATTCCTTTGTTCCAGAGCTCCCTCTTGGTCGGCCAAAGCAAGAAGATGAGGGAAAAGAACTAAAGGAACGATCCTTTGCTTTGAGGGAAAAAGGGTGCTTATATATTTTTGGGTATTATTAAGGCAAAGAAAAAGATAGTTATTTCTTTAACCCATCCTCTCATGCTTGATCCACCCTTGGCCAAGTTTATTCCTCCTTTTCACATGCAAAACATCTCTCTTATCCAAGATTAAAGGAAAAGAAACCATATATCCTAATAGGCTATATATATATAAGGGCCATTTGCTTAAACCTTGGTTATTTAAATATCAAGGTTATCTTTCTTATTTGATCATTCAAATAAGGCGCCCCTCTCAATTTATTTTCTCTACTTGATGACAAGAAACATGAGAGATACTTTAGAGGGTATATTTTACATTTTTCACCCTTAGTTTTGGGTAAATTGCACTTTACTCCAAAACTAGGTTTTAAAACACAAGGATTGCTCTACAAGCTATATCTTGGTTCCCAAGCTTGTGGAATCCATACCACTACATTATATTCATTATTATGATGTCTCATAATCAGAGGAACATCTTAGCATGTGCAATTTTCAAGTTAACCCCTCTACTTGGGTAATTTGCACTTTAGTCCAAAATTAACAAAACAATATTGTAACATTGTTCAAAAGGGACTAAAATGGAAATATAGGTTCCTCAAAAGCTTTAATTACATTTCATAAAATAACCACAAGTATGTAATCACATATATAAGCAAAGCACCTAGGGTTAGTTCATAACCCAGGTCAGGGATGTTACAAATTATAAAACCCTAACAAAGATTTCATCCCCGAAATCCCAGATAAAGGGAAGCATATATTATTTAAGCATCATATCATTACGTCCTCAGATAACATTTCATTATTATGGAGACATCATAGAATTTTGATCAATACAAAGTTACTCCACACAAGTTTATTATGGAAAGATTCACATGGAAAATATACTCTCATGTTCCTTAGTTAGATCAACATTTCTTAAGATCATAATTATACTCTGTCATCTATTTGAGACTATATAAGTCTGTTCATTCCTTGATTGTGTCATCTCACCTGATAACACTATACTAACTTTCCTTATTACTTGCACTAATTATCTCATTAGTGTACATTCTCTTATCATAGGGAAAAGTTACTTATCAATCAAGTATTTATCTGAAAGATATCTTAGAAAGAGTTTTGTTTATGAAAAACATAAACCCCTAACATGTGGTGTTCATATTATTTTACATGTTTAATTTGATTTCATAGTTGACCATTCCAGGTAATCAACATAAATCATCTGATATATTATTACATTCTTATCTTGATACCTATCACATGTGTTATCAACACATTACATCTTTATCTTCCTTTCATCTTGGGACATTACTTGTTACATATATTCTCACCTTGGAACCAAAGTTCAAGATAAACTGATACTTTTCTAGGTATACATCACATAAACATCTTTATATTATGCACATCAAGTGTCCAAGACCCACTTGATTGCTATGTCCCTGGAAGGAAAGAGAATAAGGGATCATATTCCTCTTATTATATCATGTATTTTCAACCATTCATGAAACATTTACTCCTTATCTCATCCTAGGTTCCTCGCCCTAGCATAGGAATCTTATAAGGATGATTACATGACATTGTTCCTTTCCTTGTTATTATCTAACATATTCATGAACATCTTATGATCTCATCACATTTTCACATTATGGGGAGAATCTTTATTATTATTCTTACAAATTTACTGGACAGGGTTGACCTCCCTTATTCCCATATTTCTTATTTCTTGATACTCATTAGATTGTCTCAGAATGACTACTTGATCAAAGCAATCAAAAAGATAACAATCTAAGAGTTTCCAAACTCACTTTATCATCAGCAATTGTATACCTGGACAGGGTATATAAATACTGAGATAAGGTAATATGCATTTGTATACTACCATTTTACTTCTCTTTTCCTATTATCATAAGTATAGGATTTAACATTACTGAATTTTTATCCAAACCACTCTTTAATATTTTCTCAGTTTTATCCAAGAAATCATAAAAAGACATATAAGAATGACATTTATTTTGCCTAACATGTCATGATTCGAGGATTATATACTGCCCTAGGTTGGTTCTACCCCAGGGGTTGATTCATCATAACATTTCTGGCTGAGCAATCTCTTACGAGATGCCCTACCTGTCCACATCGGTAGCAAGTTCTAAGCTCTATACGTGGTGTAGAAGGTTCTTTACCCTTTCTCGATAGCCATTGCCTTGGTGCACTAGGCCATGATTGTACTGGTGGTACCAAAAACTTCTTCTTTTTGGAACTACCAGGTCTCTGCTCTTGGGTTTGGATAGGCCTTTTCTCAATTCTTCCTTTATAATCCTTTTCTGGACAATTAGGTATGATATGTCCAGGCTTCCTATACCTATGGCAGATCCTGATTTCTGGTTGTATTCTAATCCCTACATTACTATATATTGATTCAATAGGCTGAAGTTGAGCACAGACTCGTTCTAAGTCCAAAACTTCATCATTTCCCCTTGCTTCAACATGTTGTTGTGGGTTACATATCCTGTTGATATCCAAAACATCATCATTGGGGGATGATAATCTAGGTTGTATTGCTAGTGCTTGATCTACTAGATACATCATGGTTTCCCTAAATTCCCCAACAGTGATTCCTAAAGAAGGATTTCTTATTATAATTGGATTAGCTAGGGGGGTCTCAGGCAATTGTCCCTCTCTTGCCTGCTCCTCTGCACCTCTTCTTGGTGCAGCATTGCTGCTTTATGCAGCAAACACCTCATCTGACCCAGTCATCTTCAAGTTCTTCTTCTCCTATATGAGCAGAAGATTCTATCAGATACACTGGATGACACTAGAACAGACTCTACTACCTTAGTCCAATGTCTCTGTAGACTCAGTGAACCTAGAGCTATGATACCACTTAATTGTGACGATACTTCTCGAAAAACAGGATCAACGAATGTGGAAGCGATTAACTAGAAGCGAAATTATTAAAAATCACTAAAAATTAAAACTTTTTGTAAAGAGATCTTCAAATGATAAAACTCTTTCATAAATAAACATGATAAGTTATTTACAAACTGATCCATCATTACATCTCTGTAAAAAACACATCTCGAGGATGATAAACATCAACTACCTTGTTAACTGTACAAGGCAAGATACAAAATCTCGAGGCATTATGCCAACATCTCATATCTATATTAAACATCTACTGACTCCTAGGACCTGAGAGTACAGAGACGACACATAGGACATTTTATCTACAAGACTTGACAGACAATGTCTCCACCTGAGAATCACTGTTGTCCCTGAGGTTGTTGTTGTTGTTGTTGCTTACTCAGTCATGGTTTCCTTCGTCCTCGGCGACTACCTAAAAAGTCAATTCCCACAGGGGTGAGACAATTGAATAATTATCCCAGCGAGAGTTATAAGTCTCCGCCAGAAGCTTTGTTATTGCAATACTGGAATAACATTAAGTAGTAGAATTATAAACATTTAACAACAGGTTTAACATTGTGTAAACTAAGTGAAGCAACATTCTTTTAAGTAATCAATTCAATTATAACTTAATTGAATAACAAACAAATTTCAATAAAGAATATGAAGAACATGTATACTAGTTATTCAACTAGAGCATTATAAACAATGTAACATCAATCATTGTTTCTCGTAGTTCAACCTAAGCAATTATGCTATTCGGCTGATTACATATTTCAAACATATTTATGCCCTGAGGAGATGAGGTATACCACTCATACTCCAACTGACCATTACAAAATTGCAATCGGTACCATACATAGGTCATCATAAGAGCTGGATTCCTATGACCTCATCTTCCTCAGTTAGTGTGAGGATCATCATGCAGGACATCTTGTGTCTCTACTATAGTAGCTTTCCAGGGTATTCTGGCAACTTTGCTATTAGAGTTACAGTGGTATTTTGTACTCTCTTCGTCATCGAGGGATTTCTTGTTTATCACTCATCGATGCGGCATTAAATAATATCATCGGGAGATTAGTGATATATCATCCCGGCATAAACATATAATGAAGGATTGATATATTAAAGGTACATCTCTCATCAAATCCTACATTAGGACGTAAGGATATTCACGTCCATAACCCCCACATACTCAAAAGTATGCTCTCCAAGAGTTCCCTTAGGAAAACCTATTTCACCATCATTTAATTTCTGACAATGATGGATCTATGGTCAGGGCCCTACATGATATCATTATACTTAATTATTTAAGTACATTATGACATTCTTTTAGCATCAAGTATGTTCTCAAACATAAACCAATAAGACTATTGCTATAAAGAAAGAGTACCAATTGTATCGAGTTCATATCACATGTAGTTAACATTGGGATATCAATACCTAACCATCTCATCATTGTGATTTAGGAGTATGGGTGTTCAAACCCTTAGATCATCAAAACACTTGTTACTAAGTGACATACTATTATCGAGTCATTTAACAACATGACCTTGATCGTAACAATGCATATATTTCTCATGGATCATACAACCTATCAATCTCATATGTTACCTCCTACTAGGCAACATAGCATATCATTATTTTCAAAACTATAAAGTGCTTTCAAAGAATATGACATCATAACCCTTATCTGGCTATGATCACTTCTTGATAAAAACTTGTATGACTAACACAATTGATAATATGCACATTATATCTATATCAGCACAATACAAGTTCTCTTCAAATTAAATATAGAACACCACAGCCGTGCTACCTTGCACGGTCGTGCAAGAATAAGTCACCACGGACGTGCTACTGACAAATTACCACGAGCGTGTTACATCACCACAGTTGGTTTCTAGGGTTAGGGTTTTCTTATTCAATTCAATTAGAATTATTCAACCCCTTTACCTTTAAGAAGGCATAGTGATTCTTTATTACATGATTCAATCATAGGGTTCCATGCTTAAAAGCATAACCCAAAATTAGGGTTAGTGTACCCCACCTTTCATTAATTAGGGTTTCATGCTCACATTATCAGTTCAACCCTAATATATTACTCCACAACTCTTAGGAGCATTCAACGATATTATAAGAGTTTGCTTTTGATTACTATACTCATCATATATCATTAATGATCATCAATTCTAAGTATTAGTTCATTTCTCATTCATGTCATGGTATGATTACATCATACTCGTTGATTTGGCTTACCCCATTCTCAAGATATATTAGTCAACATTTATCGAGTACATTGAGTCCATTATATCTTTATTATAAACAAATACTTATCACACACTCCATGTGTCTCTTGTCTAAGTATAAGGTTTAGAGGTTCATTACGGTATGATACCCTGAATTATTGAATGTAATATCTATCATATCTTGATGTATCACTTTCTTCTCGTTTCCATCTTACTTGAGTTAATTAACTAACTCAGTATTAAGATATTTCTCTCTTAATACTTTATCCACTAACTTGTTACTTTCATCATATGGTGCATGGGTCATATATTAGAATTGTCCAATTGTCTTTAATGATATGGGCTTATCCATTTGATAAACATTGTTGATATAGGATAAACCATCCTCAACTATTCTAGGTATTCCTATATTCAGGATGTTATCCACATCATTATTTAGTACACATCATTTCTAAAAGTCTCATGTCCATTATCATTGTAAGGTGTAAAAGCTATTACTCATTCATGGAGATGTTTGTACAAGGATCTAGACATCATCTTACCTCTTAAATCCTTATTCATTAAAATTACCACATTTATCATTCACATGGTTCATTAACCCTATTCTTTATGTTTATGACATAAACGTCCTATTTAATTCTTTTAGCCACATCTATCTTTGGTGTACTGGCTAATAAACCATCTTTAGGGTTTCATATATCATTACTTGACATTACTCTGAATTGAGTCTTGAACCATATCATAATATCAGGATTTCACATAACATTGCTTAAAACTAGGGTTTCATATTCAATAAACCATAATTAAGCATACTATTCATCCTAATTGGACTTCCTCATGACATCACTTCCCAATTAAGGTTTCTACTTGTATCACATCCCCCTAGATTAGGGTTATCATTAATATCCTACCATTAGGGATTATTATTTCACATCATGACAATTTCCCTAGATTAGGGTTTAGTATTCATGGTACATCACATTACCCTAGATTAGGGTTTACTATTCATGGTATATCACATTACCCTAGATTAGGGTTTACTATTCATATGTTAATGAATCAAGATCATGCTATCATCATGTATGAGAATTATTTCCATCAATGCCCTCAAATTAGGTTAAGAATCATTAACCATCATAATTGAGGTTTCTATGATTTCATTATGATGGATCATACCCTAATTAGATATATTCATTCATATTGAAAGCTTATTACTTGATTCTCATTTATATAAGGAGTCTTCTCTCTCCTCTTTCTATAAGGTGACGATTACATCACCCTAGATACACTAAGTCAAATCAACATTGACATCAAGGGTGAGGTCACTACTAATGTGATCATTAGGGTTCACTTGTTCAAAGAGTATTAGTCACTCCATCCCATCAAGGGTATCTTGGTAATGTTCACCCACTTGATCATGACATGCATTAATCCACTAATTACTTAGTCTCTTAATCACCTTAGGTATTTATGAGGTTTAGGTTACCCAACCACTAAACCATCTTGACTACTAAGGCCTCAAACGATCTTGACCTTTATAGACCTCAAACGGTCTTGGGTACTAAACCCCAAAACGGTCTTGGATGGACCTTGAAACCGTTTGGTAAAGTGCACACTCAAGACCGTTTGCCCAAGATGAGATGAAGACTGTTTGGTCATGAAGCCCGTTTGGCCAACTTTGACTTTTGAAACCACATGGACAAATCGATCTTGAAACTGCATGGGATCAAACGGTTTGGGATCGTTTGGACTCAAACGGTCTTGAGACCGTTTGGTCCAAACCACCTCAAAAATGCATGGAACAAAAAGTGTCTGAACCATTCCAATTGAGTTAGGGTTTCCAATGTTGAACCCCTCAATCGTTCATGCACATGTTAGCCACTTGTCAATTGAGTCAATTAGGTCAACCATCAACTTATTTGACACTCAATTGACCCTCAATTGATCACCAATTAGGACTTGGATCAATTGAATTAGGGTTTGGAATCAATCACCCTTCAACATGTTTCAACATGAGTCTAATTGAGTTGTAACCATTGAACCATCATTCAATTTGGTTATGACCTGACCCCAAACGGTCTTGGGATCGTTTGGACATCCTCCAAATGGTCTTGAGACCGTTTTCTCATGTCAACATCAAAAACTAACTCAACCTATTAAGATTTGACTCATTGATTTGATCATTAGGTCACTAATCAATTACACTTCAACTTGTTACTTTTAGATTTACAACCACTTGACCATAGTCAACCCTAGACCTCCAAACGGTCTTGGGTGACCCCCAAACGGTCTTGGGATCGTTTGGACATCCTCCAAAGGGTCTTGAGACCGTTTTCTCATTATTTAATCAAACACCAAGTCATTCACTTAAGAATTGAACCCTACGTTTAGTCACCAAATCAACACTTAATTGCTCAACAACTAGATATCATTGGACCCTCAATTGGTCAACCCTACTTAACCCTAGACCTCCAAACGGTCTTGAGTGATCACCAAACGGTCTTGAGACCGTTTGGGTGATCCTCAAATGGTTTTGAAACCGTTTGGGCAACTCAACCCAAACTTCAACATGATTAACGTATTGAAATCAGCAATTAACCCGATTAGGGTTTAGGTGGTTGATGTGCCTTCAATTGGTGATTTACTTGGAAATAAATGATGACTTTTGGTAGGTGATTAGTCCACATTATTTACCACAGACCTCCAAATGGTCAATGCCTGGTCAACACATCCAAACGGTCTTAAACCGTATGCTTCTATGTGGTTTGTGAAACCGTTTGCATTCAAACGGTTTGAAACCGTTTGCTCCCAAACGGTTTGGGAAACTGTTTGGAAAATTTGGGAGACCGTTTGATAAAGCAAGATTTAGGATAAAAATATATATTAACATCATCATCTTATACCTCAAGAAAAGGTGTGGTTCTTCATGTAAATAAGAACGAGAACACTTAAAGGTGTCTAAAGAAGAAGAACTAGCAACTAATCTAGGAGAAGAAGATGCAAAAGCAATCCTTAAGGGTTAGAGTTATAAAAACCGCCTTTAGATATGATCTAGAGCTCCAAGCTTCATATATTTAATGGTGGATGAAGCTCAAAAGGTTGTCCAAGGTCCGTTCTTAAAGATTTGAATGGAGAAGAAGGATAGAAAGAAGAATTGTGTAAAGAAAACCAACAAACCAACCTTGTATAAGGATTTCCACCATGAATTCGAGCTAGATGATGACCCAAACTTACCAAACTAGCATGGTCGTCTTCCTCTGTTACAGATCTCCCTCTTGGTCGGCCAAAGTAAGAGGATGAGCCAAAAGAACTATAGGGACGATCCTTTGCTTTGAGGGAAAAAGGGTGCTTATATATTTTTGGGTATTATTAAGGCAAAGAAAAAGATAGTTATTTCTTTAACCCATCCTCTCATGCTTGCTCCACCCTTGGACACGTTTCTTACTCCTTTTCACATGCAAAACCTCTATGTTATCCAAGATTAAAGGAAAAGAAACCATATATCCTAATAGGCTATATATAAGGGCCATTTGCTTAAACCTTGGTTATTTAAATATCAAGGTTATCTTTCTTACTTGATCATTCAAATAAGGCGCCCCTCTCAATTTATTTGCTCTACTTGATGCCAAGAAACATGAGAGATACTTTAGATGGTATATTTTACATGTTGCACCCTTGGTTTTGGGTAAATTTCACTTTACTCCAAAACTAGGTTTTAAAACACAAGGATTGCTCTACAAGCTATATCTTGGTGCCCAAGCTTTTGGAACCATACCACTACATTATGTTCATTCTTATGATGTCTCATCGTCAGAGGAACATCTTAGCATGTGCAATTTGCAAGTTAACCGCTCTACTTGGGTAATTTGCACTTTAGTCCAAAATTAACAAAACAATATTGTAACATTGTTCAAAAGGGACTAAAATGGAAATATAGGTTCCTAAAAAGCTTTAATAACATTTCATAAGATAACCACAAGCATGTAATCACATATATAAGCAAAACACCTAGGGTTAGTTCATAACCCAGGTCAGGGATGTTACAAGATGGGAGTCATAGGTCACCTCCATTAAAAGAAGTGAGGAGCTTTGGTGACATCCCAACCGAAGAACCCATTGGCAATCTTCAAGCCCATGAGCCTTGACTTGTCAAGCAAGAAGAAGAACCTAAGCAAGAAGACAAGGAGGCAAAGAAGATCAAAGATAGTGCTTTCAAAGAACAAGTGGAGGTTGTTATCCTTCAACAACAACTTGCTTCCTGGACTTCTTCCCCCTCCTCTAGTGAAGATGAAGGTCCTAGTATGCATGAAGGCAACTACATCAAGGGCAAGCACTTCAAGCAAAAGTAAGCTTCCTCCTCCTCTACTCTGAGATGCTACAAGTGTGGTCTAAAGGGGCACTACAAGAGTGAATGCCCAAAGTCAAGAAAGTCTCACCATAAGAGAAGCTCAAGGAAAGAAGAGGATTACAAGAAGGAGAGAAAGCACAAGAGGAAGGACAAGAAGGAAAAGAGACACAAGAATGCAACTCATGCGGCCTGGGAAGCTTCATCTTCAAGAAACTCTAGCTCCGAAGAAGATGGAGAGTGCCACCTTGCTCTCATGGCCTCTACAAGTGAATACATTGGTGAGGTAAGTGAGGTAAGTTTGCATGAATTGCCTAAAAAAGCTATTATAGACATGCCTGTTACTACCCATTCTTCTTTTGCTAAATGTAAATCTAAAAGAAAACGGTTAGGAAAAATCATTGATGATCTTTATGCTAAGCTTGAAATTTTGGAATTGAATGAGAAAACCAACCTTGAGAGTGTTGAAAATTTGCAACGGCAATACCTTGATCTTGAACTCCACTATAATGGGGTTGAAGTTGAGAATGGTATCTACCTTAAGAACATTGAAAATCTTAAGGAAGAGAACCAAAATTGCCTACAAGAACTTGAATTGCTTAAAATTGAAAATGATGAATTTAAGTTGCTTATTGATGCTCGTAGAGAAGAGAGAGATGGTTATCTCAAAGAGATTCAAAAGCTAAAATCTGAAAATGTTAGGTTGCATATTCAAGTAAATGATCTATCTTCTAGACCTTTGTTGCTTAGTGTTAATGTTGCTTCTATCTCTTTTGAAAAGAATTCATATCTTACTAAAGCTTTATGCCTTGAGGCTGATCTTGTGCACGCTATGAATGACATATCTAGTTTATCTTCTACTATTGTTTCTTTGAATGATGATAACCATAGATTGAGAGCATCCCTATAGAAATTCCTCAAAGGAAAAAACTCCCTAAATGAAATCCTTGATCATTCTACTCAATAAAGTGGTACTAGTGGTTTGGGATTTGTAGGGGCAGCCTCAAAGGGAAAGAGTAGGGTCAAAGGTAAGAAAAAGAGAAAGGAGATCTTTTTCTTTATAGGAGAATATTCGGGCACTAAGAATCCTATGGTTTGTTCTTATTGCAAATGTGATGATCATTATTCTACTTATTGTCCTTACAAGCCTAAGGGGACCAACCCAAAGATGAAATGGTCCCCAAGATAACTCTGGATCCCAAAGTTTGAGTTGGGAAACAACATTCTCCTTTCTTGTAGGGAAAAGATAGATAGATTGTTGATAGTGGTTGCACAAAGCACATGACCGGTGACATAAGTCATTTCAACAATTTCACAAAGAAGAAAGGAGGATCTGTCACCTTTGGGGACAACAAGAAAGGTAAAATCAAAGGTGAGGGTGATGTAGGTGAATCCTTATGCATCAAGAATGTTATTTTTGTGGATGTCCTACATCACAATTCAATAAGTGTTAGTCAACTTTGTGATAATGGTTACCTTTTACTATTTACTATTTTTGAATGTTTAATTCTAGATTCCCTCACCTACCAAGTTATATATAAGAGAACTAGAAGCGGTAATCTTTATATTATTGTTCTTAACTCTATTAAGCTTGTGGTTGGTAGATTCCTTGTAGAAAACTCGAATGATATTTCTCATGTAAATATTCATTAATTAAAGAAGTTGAGCAAAAAGGACTTAGTCAAGGGACTTCCTAAATTGGGTTTTGAAAAGGATGAAGAATGCCAACCTTGTACACAAGGAAATCAAACCACGTCCTCCTTGAAATCCAAAGGAGTCCTTAGCACTAAGAGAGCTCTTGAGCTTCTTCATATTGATCTATTTGGACCAATGAGAACGCAATCGTTTTGTGGTTCCAAGTATTGCCTTATTTTTGTCGATGATTATTTAAGATATACTTGGATATTCTTTCTTATTTCAAAGAGTGATATGCTTGATGTTTTCTCTAGTTTTTGCAAATGAGTTGAGAATGAAGCTTCTTGCCAGATTGTTTCCATCTGTAGTGACCATGGGGGATAATTTAAAAATGAGCTTTTTGAGCCTTTTTGTCAAGAATCGGGTTATGCACACAATTTTTCTTCACCTTGAACACCTCAACAAAATGGGGTTCTAGAGAGAAAGAATAGGTATCTATACGAGATGGATAGGACCATGTTTCTTGAGTATGATACTCTTAAGAAGTTTTGGGCTAAAGCTGTCAGTACCTCTTATTTTGTGAAAAACCATGTTTTCACTCATCACTCGCTTAAGAAAATCCCCTATGAACTATGGCATGGTAGGAAGCCTTCTATCAAGTATTTCTATGTTTTTCAATGTCCTTGTTTTGTTTTGAATATGAAAGACTCTCTTCACAAGTTTGATCTGAAATCATATAAGGCTTTCTTTCTTGGCTATAGCACCACTTGCAAGGCATATAGAGTTTATAATGTTGATCTTGCTAAGGTAGAAGAATCTATTAATGTAAAGTTTATTGAGACTAACCCCTCTATTCCCAAAGATATTGTTTCAAAGGATGATGTTGCAGATGAAGTAATTCCTATCCTCAAAGAACTCAACATCACCCAAAAGGGAAAAGAAGTGGCTGCTCAACAAGAAGACAAAGATGATGAAAAGAAGGATCCAACTCCTCAGTTTGCAAAGAATCATCCTAAGGAGCTAATCTTAGGTGATCCATTTGAGAGAGTGAAGACGTGGGATGCATTCAACAAAGAACAAGCCAACATCACCTTCATCTCAAAACTAGAGCCTAAAGATGTCAAGGAAGCTCTTGGGGATGAATAATGGATCCTAGATATGCAAGAGGAGCTGGAACATATTGAGAAGAACAAAGTTTGGACCCTTGTACCAAGACCAAGTGATAGAAAGATCATTGGCACCAAATGGGTCTACCACAACAAGCTAGATGAAAGCAGAAAAGTGGTAAGAAACAAAGCAAGGTTAGTGGCTCAAGGCTACAATCAACAGGAAGGTATAGACTTTGATGAAACATATGCAAGTAGCCATACTTGAGTCCATTCATATGTTGCTTGCTTTTGCTAGTCATAAAAACTTTCTTTTGTATCAAATGGATGTTAAAAGTGTGCTTTTGAATGGTACAATTGAGGAGGAAGTGTATGTTGCACAACCTACGGGCTTTGAACATGATAGTCTACCTAACCATGTTTATTTGTTGCAAAAAGCTCTCTATGGACTCAAACAAGAACCAAGGGCTTGGTATGAGAAATTAAAGAACTTTTTGTTAGATCATGGTTATATCATGGGCAAAGTCGATTCTACCTTGTTTCTAAAGTACACTTCTAACAATTTTCTTGTTATTCAAATATATGTTGATGATATCATTTTTGGCTGAACTAACATTGATCTTTGCAAAGAATTTAGTGATCTTATGCAGAGTGAATTTGAGATGAGTATTATGGGTGATCTCACATTCTTCCTCGGCTTTCAAATCAAACAAATAAAATATGGGAACTTCATCAACCAAGGCAAGTACACTAATGAACTACTTAAGTGCTTTGGGATGGAGAATACCAAGCCGATGGATACACCCATGTCAAACACCGCCAAACTTGATAAAGATGAAGAAGGTGACAAGGTAGATGAGAAGCTCTAAAGAGGTATGATTGGAAGTTTACTTTACTTAACTGCCTCTAGACCCGACATAATGTTTAGTGTTGGCTTGTGTGCTAGATTTCAATCAAATCCTAAGAAATCTCATCTTATATTTATTAAGAGGATTCTAAGGTATTTAGCCGAAACTCAAAATTTTAGACTATGGTATCCCAAGTCAAGGGACTTTACTCTTACTGCCTATAGTGATGTCGATTATGCAGGTTGTTTGATTGATAGAAAGTGCATAAGTGGCACTTGTTTCCTCCTAGGACCATGCTTGGCGTCTTGGTTCTCCAAGAAACAGATCATCGTGGCATTATCAACCACTGAGGCTGAGTACATTGCAGCCGGGAGTTGTTGTTCCCAGGTCCAATGGATGAAGCAAATGCTCCAAGAATTTAACATTCATTTTGATGCTTTGCATATCTATTGTGATAATACTAGTGCAATTAACTTGTCTTACAATCGTATATTGCATAGTAGAGCTAAACATATAGAGGTTTCACTTTCTTCATGATCACATTGCCAAGAAGGATATTTATATCATGCATGTGGACATAGAAAATCAGTTGGCGGACATTTTCACTAAACCTCTAGCTAGAGAGCAATTTAATTTTATTAGATCAAAATTTCTTATAACTACTTTGAATGAATCTGATATGCCTTCTAGCTAGTATTCATCTATCCTATATGTTTTGCATCTATCTTGATCATCTTTGCTTGTTAACTATGCTTAAAATTGGTTTTTCATGTTCATATTGCCTTGTTTTTCTCTTATTTTTAGGTATTTCTTTTGCAAACGCTTGTTTTATCGCACAATAGTACCCAATGATGAGTGATATGTGCCTACATATGTTCAATATACATAATGGACTTGAAAAATAAATTTAATTAGCATTCAAATGGCTAGAAATTAAGTTTTATTGTTTTAGGTCAGGTTGACCATCAGTCAGGTTGACCATCGGTCAAGTTTCCCCAGGACAAACTTGACTGATCCATGGCCAAGAGCTTTTTTAAAAAGGACCAATCGGTTGAGTTTCCACCTTACAGAACTCGATCAATCGGTAGGCTAAAGCCAACTTAAGTTGGGTTTGACCGACTATTCTCCCTCCCAACTAGAGAATAGTCGACTGATTCCTCTCCTTCTAGCCCTAAGCTCTCAACCCTTAACCTTCCCTTCCCTAACCTAGCCCTAATATGACCTAGGGAGACCTTCCCCCTAGCTCAACCTAGGTGTGTGAACGTTTTTAGTGGAGTGGTTTATGCGTTTGATCTCTTCATCTCTTTCATTTTGCCTCCATGGCTTCAAATAGAAGAAAGATAGCCACCCCTAGCAATGCACCATCCTCCTCATCATCTTCCCGCTTGATTCCTTTCGATGAGACCCTCTTTGTCTCAATTGAGGTTGTAATAGTATAAGGACCTTCTACCTAGGAGCACTTTTCCTTTTAGAGTCCTTTTTAAGTCTAGCCTTAGGCGTCAAGCTATCATCGATCAAGTGGAAATATTGCTTTTTGTTCATCACCTATCAGCCTTGGGTGTCGAGCGTGAGTGCTTTCACAATTCTATGTCAAGCACAAAAGGTGTTCATTAACTCTACACAAATTTGCATTGGAAATATGACTCCCTTGTACCCCCTCTGAATACTCAAGTTATCCTTACTTTTATGATCATCAGGAAGAAATTCCAAGTCTCAGAGGATATCCTGAACATCTTCTTTTCAGGATCTAATGAGAATGATATCTGGTGTAAGGATTATGGTGAGTATTTCGACATGTTGGACCCCGAAGGTTTCTACAAGAAAAATGAGATCACACTTCCCAATATCCATCTTTACTTGAAGAAACCTGACGTTCCCTATAAGAAGAAAAGCACCCTACCCTCCTCCTCCTTAGATCTCAAGAAGTGTATATTAGCCCTAGTGGTCAACTACAATATCCACCCAAAGAAAAACCAAATGGATATTGCAGAGAACACTGTGGTGATAATGTACTGCATCTTAGAGAATGTCAGAGTCAAGTGGTCTACATACATCCTCCACCATGTGACTTGCTTTGACTCTGGAAAGAACACCCGTGGAACCCAACCTCCATATCATGCCCACATATGTGGTATTTTCCAGTTCACCACTGATAAATCACTCTTCTCTGACTTCCACTACAGACCTTCCAGGAAGGGAGTGTGTATCAGTGAAACCACTATTCAGAAATTTGTGCTTATACTTTCCTCCACCACACTCGGTGCCTCACCCTCTACCTCTGCCTCAATTACACCTACCTCTACCTCAAACCAATCTCCTCCACCTTCTCAGCCTACCCGACCAAGTTGTGCCTTGTTCTGTGTGTCCAATGAAGCCCTCATGGGTTACATGATACACCGATAGGCATACAACCTCCTGGTCCAGGAGCATATGCACCAGGATTATGTTCAATCATGTCTAACATGAACTTATCATGTACACACCCATACCCCACCTACCAGTCATACCCCCATAGTGATTATGCATCCTATGCATACAATCACTTCTACCCTGCAACTAAGCCTTCCACTAGTGCTCCCACACCCTCTACTGTTGGTGGACCTACTCTTGTCATCTTGTCACTACCTGTTGGCCCCTTTGCCATTTTGCTTGCCAGTCTGGGTGATTCTTCTCCTTCCTTCCCTCAGGCCAATGAGCTTTATGCTCTTGGTGTGACTTGGGATGAGCAGAATTCTCATTGTCCCGGTCGTAACTTCAATCCTTCTATTGATGAGGAGATTCCTGACCAAGTTGAGGATGAGACTACTGATGTTGATGAGGATGTTGGTGATGGTGAGGATGATGGTGATGGCTCTGGTGGTGACTCCGGTGATGAAGGCATTGTTGTTGCACCTTAAGATGGAGACGATGACTATGAGCCTGATGTCGAGGATGATGATAATGTTGTGGATATAGATATCTTAGATGTCTAGATTTTCTTAGATTTTAGTCTAGTTTGCTAATCATAGATATCTTTCTAGGCTATTTTGTATTAAAAACATCTAGGCACATGATCTGAGATGTACTATTTTATCTTTAGCTTTCATCATTTCTCACTTGTAGTTGTTGTTATCAAAACATGTTTCATGAGTTGTAATCTGTCTTCTGTGCACTCTTACTCTTTGAATAGTTATATCTTATGATTTGGTGTCATATTTCACCATATTTTGATTATTACTTAGCTTGTGTGTTTCTCTCATATCTATTTGATATATGATTATGAGATTGCATGTTTGAATATCTGCTAGGTTGTGTTTGGAGAAGACATTTGTATGCTCTTCTACCCCCCTTCCTTTTTTATAATGTCAAAAGGGGGTGAGAAATTCAATGTCTTAAAACTCAATCATATTGCTATTATTGCTTATGTGATCCTTTTCTTGTTCTTTATATGCTTTATCGTGTGACTTGTTGTACGGATTTGAGCAGCTTTACAGTAGGCCTTGCACATATTAGAGATGATATCTATGACATCTAGGGGAGCTACTTTGCGGGTCTTCATGACTATGCTCATCCATATGATCCCATACCCACTCCTACTCATACCACTGGTCCCGAACCCACACCCACTCCTACTCCTACTCTTCATACCTATACAACTCAGTTTGAGGTCATTCTCATTACTCCTAAGCTCACTCCCACTTCTCAGTTCATGGGATGGGGATAGACAGGGTCATACTTTTCAGGATTTGGTCCATTTTATTCATAATCACCCCACCTCCACAAGCATCCTATATTGGAGTAGGTTCTTCTTCTGTTCCATACACTCCAACCCCACCACTAGTTATTCATGAGAGTCCACCACCATCTTATGTCACATACTCACTGACTCCATTTGATTTCTCAGGATGCATCCCGCCTGATGCCCCACATCCTAGTATTTAGAGACCCCGTACCCCACCTCCAACGTTTTATTACTTCTCTGGTCCTCGTCAGCCTACTGCTACACATTTGTCCCCCATTGAGGTGTCTCTAGATGAGTTCGCTACTCTGGAGTCAGAGGTACATGGAGGTGGGTGAGAACATCATGGGCGTGGAGGATGTGCTTAGTTTATTATATATTGTATTGTTTTGTATATGTGCCTTTATTTAGCTTGTATTTGGATCTATCATATTATGATATCATCTATTGGTTCATGTTGGATCTATCATATTGTACTGCTATGTATTATTTTCTCTTCAAGTTGGTTCATGTTGTAACCTTGGTTTAAATTGATATCTCATTTTTTTGGATTAATTTCTTCTTATCTAATCAATTAGCAATCAACTATTTTTGGTTGCAATAGCACTTCTATAATCCGTACCTATGTTTAAAGCTATTCAAATTAACAAATCTATAATATTTGAGCATTTTATAGACATTCAAATACAAATGAAATAATTTTAAATGTACAAATATAATCAATAGTGTTAATATACAAATCAATAAGCAGCAAATAATTATTATGAATACAAAATATATCAAATAAAAAAATAATATGTCATGCATGGGGATGCATTGCTTGCTTTATAGACAATATGTCTTGCATGGAGACATTTTAATCTGATGTGATAGGAATATATCCTGGAGTGGGACGTATTGCTCTGTGAGAGAGCAATATGTCTCGGTGCCTGATGCATTAGTCCTACAATAGGGAAATACATCCTGACCTAGAATGTATTACTCTGTGGTGGAACTAATGTGCCCGGCTCAGAGATGCATTGCTCTCTCACAGAGCAATATGTCCTGTTCCATGACGTATTGGCCCCACTGTATGGCAATGCGTCCTGAGTCACGATGTATTGCTCTGTTGTGAGGCAATACATCACCCACCAGGATGTATTGCCCTCAGATAGATCAATACATCTCCAGTGGGGATGTGTTTCCCAACAAATGTGCCATTTCGGGAATTAAGATGAAGAATGTGCCATTCTAGGCATTAAAACGGCCAAATGTGCCATTGTTGCTTTTTTTGCCACTAGGCTCAGTGCACCACAAATGAGCTATAAGCAAGAAAACTGACACCAACAGGTAGTGATTCAACAAAGGTTCGCGAACAAGTTGCAAGTGTATAGAGTAGAAACCAATGGGTATCGATGTCACAAGGAGTTTCAAATGCAACTACCAAGAGGCATGCGGGCATGCCTGACCCTCCAAATTGAAGCAAGTGGACAACTGATGAGCGCATATAAGGAGAGCATAGGGGCTATTACTTAGGTGTTATGTATGAGGTCAGGGGTTTATGGAACCCTAATGTCATTGTAAATCCCATTAGGAATATGCATGGCATGCGGCACACATGTATAGATACATGGACAATTATGCCAACTCGGGACAGCATGTGCAACTAGTTTTGTGGCATTGGGTTCTTTGAATTTGTTTATGTGAGTGAAAGGCACTCGAGTGTGCTATTCTACCCCAAGTGATTTGTCCCTCGTCTAGCTAAGCGCCTTACAAATTTTTCTTAGTCCGAGCTAGAGTTTGAGAGAGTATGACTGGTCCAAAGTGTGAGTGCTTTGGAGCCTTCCCTAAGTGTTCTACAGCCTAGAGTTTCTTGGGAAAAAGAAGAACCATAATCCTTTTGATGGGTAAGGGGGTAACAAGTGGTATCAGCTTTTTGACGCTTGAGGGAGGTAATTTTCAAGGGTCTGCGCGATGACCCCAAGGGGGATTCTTGTCGACATAGTTTCTCCTATGTAGGGGGGGGGAGTAAAGACTTTGTCAAAAAAGATGGACAAATGGGTGTAGATCTCCAATTATTCTATTGGTTCTTCAAAAAGAAGTAGTGATGGTCGGCCTACAATATAGATTGTTGAACTTAGGGAAGTTGCCACCCACTATGAGCACCTCTTCCAGGACTCCATCAATCTTCTGTATGGAGAAGTGGCTCTTCTAAAGAAGGTTGTTGCAATGAGTTCAACCACCAATGGAAGTAACTACCCCCACACCCTACTCTTGAATTCTTTAAACTATATTCTGGAGGTGAAGGAATTAGCAAACTTCTTGTGGGATGTGAAGCAGTACATGGGAGTACTTGGCGTGTCACATGACAAAATGGTCTGCATGGAGGCATGTTCCTTATAGATGATGTTCTATTATGGTGGTGCACACGATGTGAGGACTTGAGACCTCCTCCATGCCACACATGTGAGTCCTTTAAGAAGGAACTCTATGATGTGTTCTTTCCAATGAACATAAAATGGGCTATGGAAAATGCTCTATGAGGCCTAAAAAATATAGGTGGCATTCAGAAGTATATATGACTAAAAGTACACATGAACGAGGCAGATCGACTCTTCTACTTTGAGTTTGGATTGAAACATTAGGTTCTGATCAAACTCTAGTGACACCAATTATGGGACTTGGCGTTGGCCATGTATATTGTCAAAGGTATCAACGATATGGCAGTTATGCACACAAGGAAGGAGATGTGGTTCGAAGTGTCACCTTCTAAATGATAATCCTCGAGAAGCATCCAGTGTGCCCTCAACCCTGAGTGGTTTGTTTGAATGGAAAGACTACAAGGACACAAACTACAACGATTTTTAATGAATGAGATGGAGGTGCCACTTGCTCACATCTTTAGAGATGGAGCAAAGTGTCACTTGCAGTTGTTGAATAGAGGCATGTGAAAAGCTAAAGCCATGGAGTGGTTACGAGAACCCTCCCAGACTCTTGAGGTGAGCACTTCAGTCATACTAGAGCGGCAGAGTGTGCCTCTCAAAAGGATTCTTGTAACGAGTGTGATTGTCCTAAAATGATTTCTAGGGTATAGGCACTATCAACCGAGGAACAGTTATGAGAACCACTCCTCAACACTACTGTAAGCGTAAGAGTCACCCACCTAGAGTGGCAACAAGTGTCACTCCAAAGGACGCTTGCAACCTGTGAAACATCCACCTAGCAGTAGTTGTGAGCGTACAGGTCTGTGCAACTTGGGATCGGAGCAATTAGCAGACTTCCCCAACCTTTGAATCTGTGGCAGGCATATCATTCATGGAGCAACAATGGTTCTACTCTAATAGGCATTTGCAATGAGTTCAACCACCCAAACGGATGGTTAGAGGACCACTCTAGTGTAGCAACAAGCACATCAAAAATGTACTTGTGACGAGCACTTGTCCAAAGATGGTGGAGTAACAATGAAGTGGCTGAGATAGGTAGGAAGGACATTGCAAGGGTGCCTTCATCCTTGCAAGGGATGCTACCTTTTAGTTCATGATGATGGACTTAGAGGCCAGACTTGACTTCTTTCTCACAATGGATTTGCGAAGAGTTTTTTGCCTCTGTGTGTGACGAGCACACATTGAACTAGCATGTAGAGGCATCCTGAACTAGAGAAGTTTGAGGACTTCTCCAAGAGATTTTTGATGGTGAGCATTGCATCAAAAAAGCATGCACATGCATGATGTCCGAGATGGCTCTATAGATTTAGTTACTATAGGGAAACAATGATGGAAGATACTTCCAATAGTAAGGTGCTTTGAGAAGGGATGTGTGTGTCCCTGTCTACAACTTGAAGATGGGTCTTGGTTTCTATAGAGGCATGCATTTTTCGGGAGTTCTTCATCAACAAATGGAAAAGAGTTCTATGCTTTCGAGGACATAGGCCAAGTTTGCTATGGGAGAGCTTGTTAACTCCTTAACGTCTTTGAGAGGAAGGAAGCTAAGTCAAGCTTAGGGCTAGTTTGGTAGGGTGTATAAGGTGTGTAAAGTATGATTCAAGGAACACATATTTTAAACTTAATGATTTGAAACTGAAATAAGATATTTGGTAGGGGGTAACTAGAACACACTGATTTCAAATAATTTTATTTGGTAGGAGGTATCTGGAAAACACTATGTGAGTAGCTACTACCCATTTCTATGAAGGGACGCCTCAGACGTGTGGAGGCCTTAGTGGGCGACGGTTTCTATGGGAAGCAAGTGCAAAGAGCAGCTACCAGTGCGTAACAAAACCACGAGGAGCTTCAGTTGCAACTGCCAGGAGGCATGCGGGCACGCCCAACCCTACAAACACAAGTGTGGCAAATCATGTTGATGACTAAGGACAACCACTAGGGTGTCTTCAGCCTTGCAAGGGATGCGACCTTTTAGTTCATGATGATGGACTTAGAGGCCAGACTTGATTTCTATCTCACAACAGAATTGCAAACAGTGTTTTGCCTCAGTGTGTGATGAGCACGCACTAAACTAACATGTAGAGGCATCCTGAAGTGGAGAAGTTTGAGGACTTCTCCAAGAAATTTTTGATGGTGAGCATTGCATCAAAATATCATGCACATGCATGATATCCAAGATGGCTCTATAGATTTAGTTTCTAGAGGGAAACGATGATGGAAGATACTTCCAATAGTAAGGAGCTTTGAGAAGGGATGTGAGTGTCCATGTCTACAACTTGAAGATGGGTCTTGGTTTCTGTAGAGGCATGCATTTGTGGGGAGTTCTTCATCAACAAGTGGAAATGGGTTCCATGCCTTCGAGGACGTAGGCCAAGTTTGGTGTAGGAGATCTTGTTAACCCCTTAACTTCTTTGAGAGGAAGGAAGCTAAGTCAAGCTTAGGGCTAGTTTGGTAGGGTGTAGAAGGTGTGTAAAGTATGATTCAGCATACACATAGTTTAAACTTAATGATTTTAAATGGATTTAAGATATTTGGTAGGAGGTAACTGGAACACACTGATTTCAAATAATTTTATTTGGTAGGGGGTAATTGGAACACACTATGCTAGTAGCTACTACCCATTTCTACGAAGGGATGCCTCAGACATGTGGAAGCCTTAGTGGGTGACAGTTGCTATGGGAAGCAAGTGCATAGAGCAGTTACCAGTGGGTAATGAAACCACAAGGAGCTTCAGTTACAACTGATATGCAACTGCCTGGAGGCATGCGGGTGTGCCTGACCCTATGAACACAAGTGTAAAAAGCCATGTTGACAACTAAGGACAACTGCTAGGGTGCCTTCAGCCTTACAAGGGATGAAACCTTTTAGTTCATGATGATGGACTTAGAGGCCAGAATTGACTTCTTTCTCACAACGTAATTGCAAAGAGTGTTTTGCCTTAGTGTGTGATGAGCACACACTGAACTAGCACGTAGAGGCATCCTGAACTGGAGAAGTTTGAGGACTTCTCCAAGCAAATTTTGATGGTGAGCATTGTATCAAAAAATCATCCAAATGCATGATGTATGAGAGGCTCTATAGATTTAGTTTCTAGAGGGAAAATGTTACACCCCGATCTCACAATTACCATTAATCATGAGATTAGGGCATAAATTGAGGATTTAACGTAATACAAAGATCACCCTTAACTTTTTCTTCTTTTACAAACTCTTTGTTTTCTCGCATTGAACCACATAAACTAACTTTACAAGGGAATCTAAACATTGATTTCTCTAATCTGATTTCAATAGTAACAATGCATGTATGAACATTCATTATGTTTCTCATCCTTTTAAGCACATATAAGTCTTGCTGATTCGCACATATTGCTAAAAGAGGAATAATGTTATACATCAACATTTACAACTCTCTTTTATTTCATTACAAGGACCTAGAGTCACAAGGACCGACTGAACATAACTATACTCAGACTTAACTCTTGTGGCAGATCTACTCTGATCAATGATGTCTTCAATCCCCACAGTTTCCCTAAAAATTTTGAGTAAAGGGGTGAGCCTACTCGCTCAGTGAATGAGTAAAACAATAATGTAGCCTAAAGTACCGAATCAGACATTTATCATTCTTAAATAATTGAAATAAAACAAGATAGTAATTTCAAATTAAAAGACTAGATATTCAAAAAAACTTACTAATAACATTGAAGCCTACATCATTAGAAATAAACAAGTATGGAAATATAATCCTCACTATATTTAATATTACATTTAAAGAACAACTACTGTGAAATTGAAATCGAATCTTTCTTAACTCTTCTTACTTATAAGAAACTCTTTAAACTTATATTATCATATTTTATCTTATACCTTGATCATATGTAGTGTACTCTACATATGAAGAATCATAATGAAATATGATCTCACCGTACAAGACTTATCTGACACACCTGGGATGCTAAGCTTGACTACATCGCTGGTCTGCAATATGAAAATGGATCTCTAGCTGTGGCACACCTATGGGTCGTAAAACTAGACTCCTCCTCTAACCTGAGCACACAGACGGAGAGTCAAGCCACCTATTGGCTTTTTTGTACTCTAGTACCACCAGGATCTCTGGTTGATGTTGGACACCACATACTGTATTTTTAAGGAGACTTCCACTAGGGCTTCATCCCCCGTACCACATGTTAGTACGATCTGACACCCGTATATTGGACACTGCCAAGGTTAGGTTGTTTCATCCCTATGGTGCAGACCGCTCATAGGGAATCTACAGTGTTTAGGGCTACTATTATTACTATAACTTTGATTATATCTTTCTCTTAGACTGATCCCTTTTAACTCTGTATATTAATGACTACTCAGAATGTTGAATTGAAATCACTGATGATACTGAACTGAATGCTTAACATATTGTTTACCCCTTTCTTAGGGTTTCTCCTTACTAATGCACATATAGCACTTCTCATGTATTCAAACATATATCATGTCTACTAATATAAATATTATCATTCAACATTTCCCACATTTATGCATGGCATCGATAACATACCTATCTAGGGCATGGCATATCTCTCCACTTGCAATTGCATAACAACATATGCATTTCATGACAAGTATTTGAGTTAGAAAATCTGAATATCATAAACAAATCATGTATGCATATAAGATAATATTCAGATAAAATCCCACAATATCACATGAATCACTTCAATCAGCCATTTACTACTAAATTGGATATGTATACTTGTAAAAGCATACTAGATTGGGTTTTCATCCTTGATTACTTACTATTCACAAGATATGTATTGTGAAAATGAGAAACTCTATTTGTCCATATATCAAATCAAAGAGATCAAACATGTAGAATTATATGCACTAGGAACATAAGTAATATCATATAAGCATAAATCTGAATTTTAGCTACAATGTTGTTCAAGCACCCGAATAACTTGAAAATTCATATCTTCATAAGATTCTCACTAAACTTCTTAATTCTGTAGTATTCAAGATACATGGATATCTATATCCATGTCATCATATAACTATTTTTAGATCATAGTTGGAACATGAATTGAAGTATTCTATAAACTGAATTCAAGAACAGTTCTTTTCATTTATTGTCATCTAGGGAGAAATCAAGAATATAATTTAAAACCATCTAATTGAGTACAATTGACTAAACTATTCTTTTAACCACTCACCGTAAGCTGTAAAATACCTTAAAAATGTATCCCATATCTGAAAATCTCGAATCCATATCAAAACCCTAGCAATCACCACTTTCTTCTTCCTTTCAACTCAGAAAACCTAGAATTGAAGATTAGGAGAGAAAGAGTGAGAAAAGGACTTGATTTGATATGATTTTGAATCCAATCAGGGAGGGACAAAATCTTGACATCTGATAGAAGATTCACCATGAAACTATATCCAAAGAAGCTAAATTTACATGATTTCTTCATTCCTCGAGCCGCAAAATCCTAGGTCAGCATCTCCATCACTTTCTCCTCTCAAACCCTAACTCTCCCTCTCTCTTTAGGATTTCATTTCTCTAGATTGAATCATGAATTATGAGAGATTCTTGTGTGTTAGGTTGACCATATAGAGCAATTGATATTCTTGGGTCAATTGCACATTGACCCCTCACTATACTTTCTCTTATTTCAGCTGAATTTTCTGTCATAAAAATATTACAGTAATTTGTCTACTGATAAGGTCTAAATGCATCCAAAAATTAGGAAAATTTTACATGTTGTTTATGATTGAGTTTTAGATCGCAAGTTAAAATTTTAGATCATTTGGAGTAACCAATAAATAAATAAAAATATAATAGTTCTTTGCTATCCAGAAATCTACAAAATAGTCGGCTGAAGAGAAAATGCCCTAGAACTGCCATGCTAGCTGCCACGACCATGCTAAGATGGACCCAGCAAATTTGTGATGCATATCACGGCCGTGTTGCATTGGTTTTATCAGATTTTAGTATAAAAGTTGGTCAATAAATCAATTCCTTCAAAACGGCTGTGTGGCCTAGAATGTTCATGCCACCAACGACCCACCACAGTCGTGCTACCCACCATGGTTATGATATCCTACCCTTCAACTACCATTTTCATTATCCTTTGCATACCTCTCTCATTCTCCACAATGTGAGCCTATTTGGTGAAAACCAATTTCAGCCGACTAGCGTTTATATTTTCTCAAACCCTAATTATACAAAGAGATAGCATACTTGGGGTTCTCATTAGGTTTAACATATCATGATTGAGATATTATCATTAATCATGTTTAATCAATGACCAATATAACTTAGCATGTAGTCATCTACATAAACCCTAACTTACCCATTAAGCTCAGATACAGTCCTAACAGAAATGATGATGGAAGATACTTCCAATAGTAAGGCGCTTTGAGAAGAGATGTGAGTGTCCCTCTCTACAACTTGAAGATGGGTCTTGGTTTCTGTAGAGGCATGCATTTGTCGGGAGTTCTTCATCAACAAGTGGAAATGAGTTTCGTGCCTTCGAGGACGTAGGCCAAGTTTGGTGTGGGAGAGCTTGTTAACCCCTTAACTTTATTGAGAGGAAGGAAGCTAAGTCAAGCTTAGGGCTAGTTTGGTAGGGTGTAGAAGGTGTGTAAAGTATGATTCAGAGAACACATAGTTTAAACTTAATGATTTTAAACGGAAACAAGATATTTGGTACGGGGTAACTGGAACACACTAATTTCAAATAATTTTATTTGGTAGGGAGTAACTGGAACACACTACGCGAGTAGCTACTACCCATTGCTGCGAAGGGACGCCTCAGACATGTGGAAGCCTTAGTGGGCGACAGTTGTTATGGGAAGCAAGGTTACCAGTGGGTAACAAAACCACGAGGAGCTTCAGTTGCAACTGCCATGCAATTGCCAGGAGGCATGTGGGTGCCCCCAACCCTACGAACACGAGTGTGGGAAACCATGTTGACAACTAAGGACAACCGCTAGGACTCTTCCTTAGGAGCTAGGGATAAGGCTAGACGATTACGGTACCCCAGTGTCAATGTAACGCCCCTTGGGCATATGCACGACATGCGTCACACATGTATAAATGCACGGACAACCCTACCAACCTGGGATAGCTTGTGCAATTGGGTTTTGTGGCATTGGGTCCTTCGAATTTGTTAATGTGAGTGAAAGACACGCGAGTGTGCCATTCTGCTCGAAGTGATTTGTCCCTTCATTATCTAAGTGTCTTAGAGAATTTCCTCAATCCGAGTTAGAGTTTGAGAGAGTAAGGTTAATCCAAAGTGTGAGTGTCTCGGAGCCTGCCCTAAACTTTTCCAAGTGTTCCGCAACCTTGAGTTTCTTGGAAAAAAGAAGAGCTTTAACCCTTTCTAAGGTACAAGTGAGACGGGATAATAGAAATCCTCCCTCATCCCGCCAAAAAAAATGGTCGCGTCCCTTCCAAGATATATGAAAGACAGCATTCTTCTTTTTTGCTGGTTCGATCCATATGAAAGAAGCATTCCACTACCAAGGGTCAGTAAGCAATAGGTTTCCCCAAGAAGTGAATGATGGCCTTTTTATGTCTACAGAGGTAACAAAGGTATATGTCCTTTACTAAAAAAAAATTGAAGGTAAGAATGGTCTCCGTTTCTTGATATTTTTTCCACCACCTTCCAAACTGTTAGTTCTACATCTACTAGAGGAAGCGCGACGTGTAAGTCTTTACCAACAGAAGGGCCGTACTCACATGTCGACCTTACATTTGGAGGATGCTTTTTCCAGTGGTTCGTACACCCCAGTGCCGCACTCATGCAGGCGCACAACAAAATTCCTGTGCATGATTCAGTACCGTACTCGTCATTCCTAAGGAGCTTTTACTATTCCTATTGGCTTGGGGTTGGAGAGGGAAAATGAGTCAGCTGTCCATATTGCAATCACACAAAAGACAGACTAAGGAACAAACTAGAATTGTTCAATAGCCTGTAAAATTAGTACTTTTACAAGTACTACTACATCAAATACAAGTCTTACACGCTATTGCTAATATAAACAACATTTTCTTTGCAAGCTATCGGAATGTCTACTTCCCTAAGCCAAATGAAGCGTCAATTTAATCCAATTACGGGTTTCTTTATTTAGTAGTCATAATTAACTTGGTTTAGCAACAAAAAAAAACTCATAGATAAAATAGTTATTTTGTTACTAATATGGTTTATATGAAATGTTTTGTGGTTCATAGGTTTCGTTGTACTGATACTGCAAACATGAAAGAAAAAAATCAGTGCCATTCTTGATCGTACCTATACAGATTTAACATATATAAATGGGGCAGCGTGAACGTATAAGGAGGTGTTAGGGGAAGCCGACAAGAAGGTATGGTGTTGACACCCCCCCCCTCCCCACACACACACACACACATTTTTCGGTCTTCCCGAGTTGGGGGATGTATTTCCATCTCATATCTTGATTCATTGCATTGGTCAATTTTACAAACACAATAATCATTAATTTACGATAAGGAACTAATTCAAGATATTTGAATATGTCCAATTAAAAATAAATTTAGCTATAAACTATGATGTGATCTAAGTTATCTTAATAGGGTTGTAATACAATAAAAGTTACATTTTGTGAGTGAAAAACTAAGAACATCTTATGTCTCTGACATACATCCTCAAGGATGTCACAATGTAACAAGACATTTTTGTGCACTTTTCAATAAAATCCAACAGACCAAGATACTTTTGATTGATCGCAAAATCAAACATTAAAAACTATTTAAAATCATAATGATTGGTCATTATCCCACATGTTCTTTGAAAAAGAATTTTAGGTCTCCTATGAACAAGATCATACTATTAAACTTAAGCATAAATTCCCACAATTGGAAATTTTCAATCCAAAGTAGATGTCTTGATCATAGACACTCTATCATGGAGCTCAGACGTCCCCAATCAACAACAACAAGGTCTAGTCTTCAACCTCCAAATATATTTATCGTTGCTTTGTGTTCTCACCAATCACTTTCCATGTGAGCATCACCTCAAACATATCTAGGTAGAAGTCAATGTGGGTACTCAATAGAGGCGTTCCCACAATTAGAGTAGTCAAATCCTATACAAAACTTGCCTCTTTATCCTAAATTTTTTGCAAAATTATCTAGAAAGAGCCACGTCGGCATACAATGAATGTATGCCCACACTAAGTTTGTTATGAAGATTATCTGCCAACAACTTTGACCAAGTATCCCAAATGATCTTTGGAAAGCTTGATACATAGAGGGCTTCTAAATCATATGTACCAATTTATTTTCAGGATTGACTTTTGAAAATCATAATTGAGAGAAGGTCTGACACTTATTAACCCTAATAAGCTATCCCACCTCTATAAAATAATGCTTCATTGTACATTAATTGTTGTTCACAACCCTAATCCCTCTATCATACTTCACATCCTCCTACACCATAAAAAGCCTTAGTCAACCCATATGATTTAAGTCATGTCAAAGCAAGTGAAGCTAAGTGTTGAATATGGAGTCATTCTTCCCTCATTCCTTGTCGGAATTGAAAAGAAACACTCTTATATTCTCTGCAATCCAATAAAGGTAACAAAGTTCTTTCACGATGTATATCCTTTCTTCCATCCTCTTGACCCAATCTAAAGTGGTGCAATAACACAATCATTAATTATTCACCATTAATTATTTTCATACTAACATCTTTCTAGCGCTTCTTATGTCCATGCATGTGTTATATCTCTGTATTTTGTGTTTATGCTAGTTTTAGGAAATTAATTATTTTATTTCTTTCAAGTTATGTGATATTGGTCTCCAGGTATGTGGAGGTTCCTAACACATCTAAATATTTTATTGTAAATCTTATTGTCATTTGTTTTTCTGAATTTTTGTGGGATTCTCTAAGTTTTCATAATTTAACATGGTGGCGACTCCAACCCCATCTATATTTCATACATTTTGTGCAAATGTAGCCAGTCCCAAGCCTGGGTGAAGGAGGAGGGTTGGTGGTAGGTTGACAACAATCCATAAAAACTTAGTCACTCTTTCTATGATATAAATACTTATAACAAAATTGTTGGAGCGTCTCTACCTAGCGACATGTTGTATTGACACACGGGTACAGTGATAAATATGCAAGGGGTTTTGAGACAGTGGCACCCAATTTTTTAAGGATAGACAAGGTTTTCCACATCTTGGACGGGTCTGGGAAAAGAAGCTAGTCCTACTACATCATTGCTCGAATGTAGTAAAAATGTCAAAGGGTACCACATCTTGGGTGTATGTGGGTAAAGAATCTAGTCCCACCGCATCATTTCCCAAATGTAGAAAAAAATGTTCAAGGGCAATTTTTTTTATGAAGGCAGGTAAAGAAGCAAGTTCAACAAAAAAATATTAGAGTTGGATCTTGAAATATTGGCTCTTTGACAGGGAAATCTTTGAAGATAATGGATACCATGATGAGAAGAAAAGTCAGTATTACTTGCTTGCAAGAAACTAAGTGGATAGGGTAATGTTGTAGAGAGATTGGAGACACATGATACAAAATTTCGCATACATGTATTGATAAACATAGAAATGGTTTAGGTATTATTATTGATAAGATATTGAAGGATGATGTTGTGAACATTACAAGGATTGGTGATATAACCATATCTATAAAGGTTGTTCTTAGGGAAAAGATATTTAACATTATTAGTGCCTATGCCACCCAAGTTCACCTTAGCTAGGAGGATAAGAAGGATTTTTAGGATGACATGGATGAATTGATGTAGGGAATATCTATAGATGAGAAGATCATTATTGTGAGTGGTTTAAATGGCCATGTGGTGAGTAGCAATGCTTGGTATGAGAGAGTTCATGGTGTTTTTTGATTTGGTAGTAGAAGCGGAGAAGGAGAGAGGATATTAGACTTTGCAGTTGCATATGATACGATTTTGGAAAACACCCATTTCAAGAAAAGAGAATTTCATTAGATTATTTTCCAGAGTGGGCACAATTGTAGCTAAATTGACTACCACCTTACAAGGCGGGTGGATCGTAAACTGTGCAATGATTGTAAAGTAATTTTTGGTGAAGAACTCATGACCCAACATAGGTTGGTAGTTTTGGATATTGACACGAAGATCATTAAAGGCAAGTATAATAGAAATCAAGATAGCAAGAACAAGTGGTGTAATCTTAAAGGAGAAAATAAATTGACTTTCATGATAAACTCATCAAGGAGGGAACTTGCAACTTGGATCCTGATGCATCTGGTATAACATGAGCTCTTGCATAACAAAAATTGCCAAAGAGGTTTTGAGGGAGTCTAAAGGTTGTGGGCCTCCACAAAAAGAGACTTGGAGGTGGAATGATGAAGTACAAATGGCTATTAAGTAGAAAAGGAAGAACTATAGGAGCTTGCCCAAATCTTGAGATGATGCAACATTCCACACACAAAGCAAGCAAAGAAAGAAGTTAAAAAAGTTGTTCAGGAGGCAAGGTCTAGATACTTTGATGATATTTGTATGAAGTTGGACACAAGAGAAGGGGGAATATATATATATATATATATATATATATATATATATATATATATATATATATATATTATATTTATATTTATATTTATTTATTTATTTGTTTATATAATGTCATGTATAAGAGAAAGGAAAGGAAGAGAGTTGGTTCAAGTAAAATGCATCAAGAATGAAGATGGTAGAGTGTTGGTAAAGGATGATGATATCAAGAACCAATGGAGAAATTACTTCCATAAAGGTTTCAGTGGAGATATTGTAAATAATGTTAGATACTTGTGTGACGTGATATCATTTACACATGGCGAGTTTCACTATTTGAGGTGAAGAATGCTTTGAAAAAGATGAAAAATGAGAAAGGCAAGTGGGCCAGATGACATTCCCATTGAAGTATGGAAAAGTATGGGGGATGAAGGAGTTATGTGGTTAACAAATTTCTTTAAAAAGATCATGAAGACCAAGAAGATGTTGGATGAGTGGAAAAATAGTACTACAGTCCCAATCCACAAGAACAAAGGTGATGTTCAGAGCTACACAAACTATAGAGGTATCAAGTTGATGAGTCACACAACAAAGCTTTAGGGGGTGACTATTGAGTAGAGGCTAAGACCTATAATGCAGATATCAAACAACCAATTTAGTTTCATGCCTGGAAAATCAACAACTAATGTTATTTTATTATGAGGTTTATGGATAAGTATAGAGAAAGCAAAAGATATCTTCATATGGTTTTTATTGATTTGCAAAAGGCCTATGATTGAGTAGCCATGGAAGTGTTGTGGATGGTTTTGAAGAAAAAGGGTGTGCCAATACAATACATTGACTTGATTAAAGACATGTATGATATCTCTACTGCAAGTGTGAAGCCTCTTGGAGGAGAGACACCAATTTTTCCTATCACGTTCAGGGTACACCAAGGATCCACACTCAGCCCATATGTGTTCGTTCTTGTTATGGATGAGTTGACAAAGAATGTTCAGGATGATATTCCTTAGTGTATGTTATTTGCTAATGATATTGTATGCATTGATGAAACCAAAGATGGATTGCGGGAAAAGTATTGGAATCAAATGGATTGATTAGTATATGTGTTGTAATTCCAATCCATCTCACAGTGTGACTTCTAGAACCAAGTTGGACGGAGTAGGTATACCAAAATGTGATAAATGTTGTTAGTTGGGTTCTATGATTCAGATAAATGGGGATGTCCAAAAGGATGCTTGTCATAGGATCACTTCAGGATGGTTGAAATGGAGGAGTGAAACTTGACTATTATGTGATTGGAAGATCCCTCTCATATTTAAAAGTAAGTTTTACAGAACAACTATACAACCAGTTGTGCTCTATGGGAGTGAATGTTGGGTGGTGAAGAAACAAGGTCTCAACAAGTGAATGTGACTTAAATGTGTGTGCCAAGATGGTTGTGAGGGAAGACAAGAAAAGATCACACGAGAAATGACTATATCATGAATAGAGTGGGGTGGCGAGCATTGAGGACAAGTTGTGTGAGGGGCAACTCAGATGGTATGGACATGTGGAATGCAGACGGACTAATGTGCCTATACAAAGTAATGCTATTGATTCAAGAATGATTACTAGAAAAAGAGGAAGGCCTACATTAACATGGGAAGAGCTTAGAGAGATGTTGAATATCTACATCTTGACCGGAATATGACCCATGATAGAGATGAATGGAAGTGAAGGATCCATGTATCCAACCCCAACATAGTTGGGGCTGAGTCTTAGATGACGATGATGATGAACATGGTGGTGACTTCATTTCCAATATCATTTCCTACATGACTTGATTCGACAATGAGATATCGAAATTTTCAAATCAACAAAAACTGAGTGATGACTTCATTTGGAGCTTGCACTAAGGCTTCTTAGAATCATTGGGAAGCCAAAAATCATCTCTTCAGTAATGTAGTAGGCTGGGGTATCCCTCTAATGTGTGTTCATATCTCTTATGCATGAAACACACATGTCGCACTGTAGTTGTACAACATTTATGAATGCTATGTGGGGTTTTCTTTGCAGAGTATCCTTGTCAGATTATGTGGCATCTCCAAAAATCATGAGAACAGACCACTCAAATCTATTTTATGATAGGAAAAATGCCTAGGTAGGGGCTTCTCAATCAGGCATCACATTGTGGAGCCTGGTCCATCACCACAGTGGATCACTTGAGACCATGATCAAGATAGAACTTGTGTGGGCATGTTTAGGAATACACTCTATTTTATTCTTTAAAGTATACAATTGTGATTTTCTATTGTAAATTTCTATGATATTAAATTAATATGTCATCATTTAGAATCTCATTGAGATGTGCCCTTGCCTCTTCGACTATTTTATTTTAGTCATCAAAGAAGACCATATTGTCATTTATGCAAGAAAACCTAGTTAAAGTTGGTGTTCTACAGTTGTGCTGCCACATCAATATTATGTATTCCTAGTGATTTTGCATATCATCTCTAGGGACTATGGATTTTAGTCTACAAGTCTGCTGGGGAATCCTTCAGTTGTGTGCCTAGTAATTTACTATTTGGGTTACAAAGATCAAAAAGTTTTATCACATGACATTTCATTGGAGGCTTTTGTGGTGTGCCCATTTTATGACTACTAGACCCATTTATTTATTGTCATCACATAGTGATTCATTCTTAGATAAGGCATGGATCTTTTGATATATGTGTGTTTCATATTGGAAGCATAATATTTTTATTCTAGATGCTAAAAACTCAACAAGTGCATCAATTCACATTTTCATTTTTACTTAATATGATTGTTGAATGGTCATTTTTTCCATGTATTTCTTTTGTATCACTCATTTATGGAAATGAAAGTCAAATATGTTTACTCAGAACCATTCCCTTCCTATGGTGCCTAGTAGGAAAGAGTAGGACCCATGCTACCAGATATCAAAAATGTCAATGCACCAATACTGACAAAGAACCATGCATATGGGCCCATCTGTAACCTTGAGCATGACCCCTCCTTATACTTGATATAATTGTTTATGTCTTAACCAAGAGGTATATAAATGGTATTAGTGTAAATGAAATGGACTTAAAAATCTATTCAGATTGAAGAAACTTTAATTCTGAAAAAAAGTGTATCCACTTTCACTAAGTAAAGAAGGGGAGATTATTATTTTTACTTCATGTGGGGTAAAAGTGGGGAGGGCCCATGTATTTTATTTGCATGTATACCTTCTACAATGATGATTGTTAATTTTTTTCTCAAAACCTTAAATATATTCAAAAACATTGCCAAAATTCTAGCTCTAGTCACTTGAGTCTTCCTAAAACCCAAAATAATTCAAAATGTTACAAAAATTTAGATTGTAGTGAACAATCTTCAGGTAACCTAAAAGACATCAAAATCCTCTAATAATTTCAATTCTTGGTATTAAATAATTCACAAAACCCAATGTACATAAAAATGCTATAAAAATTGGGTTTTCGTTAGAAATCTTCTCGAACCCCAAAATATGTTGAACAAACTAAAATTTCAACTTCAATTATTTAAAAGTTTTCTACAAAAGTGATAAAAATATTTACTTTCATTATCAACATCATTTCAAAACCCTAATTATGTTGAAAAAGCTAAAATTGTGACATGGGTCAACAAAACATTTTTCATACCCTGAAAGAGACCAAAATGCATTTATAATTTTAGCTCATTAACTAGAATTGTTTAAAACCTATAAATGTGTCAAAATTGATGCAAACTTAAGGTTTTATAAATAATCTTGTCAAACACAAAATACGTCAATTTGGACTTCATAAAAAAATTCTTAAATTCCAAAATACATTTAAAGATCCAAAATTTTGAATTTGGTAACCTGGTTTTTTTAGTAGCACAATACACAAAAGGCCTACACTTTCAACTTTGGTAACCTAAATGCTCTCATACCCTAGAAAAACAAAATCTTGCCACATGTTTTACCCTTATAAACTATATTCAAATGCAACACATCTTAAAAGAGACAAATCTTGAGTTCTAGTGCCATGTCATTTAAATACCTTAAATGAATAGAAGATTTTCTTTCCATTTTGACATCAATAACCAAAACCCATAATATTCTTATTTAAAGGAATGCCCTCAAATTTTCCTTTTTGTAAACCTACTTTCTTCAAAACATGAGCCAATGTTTATTTTCAATCTCAGTAAGCGTTTCTCATTTCAAAACCAAAATATGCTAGAAGAATGTCACATTTACATATCAATTTCCCTTCTTATAATCCATATACATATCTTGCATGCCTGATACAAAACATAGAACCATTCGAGTAACACATTCATTAAATCTCAAATCACTCATAAGTACATGATGGAACACTATAAAAGCCTCAAACTAAGTTTTCAACATACATGGAAAGATATTTTGAAGATATTTGCACACACACTACCCAGTTTTCAAGCATTTTCTTATAATTCATATGCATTCAACACACATCAATATCCTTTTCTACATCCAAAACTTTATTGAAGGCCCCTAGATATAATGGAATATGATCTAGTATTCTATTTTTTATAAATTTAAGTCAAACATATATAATTTCATGATAGGTAACATCACCCCTTGTTTGAGCCTTATCCATGTGTCAAGACATCTATTTATCACATTTACATTTCCAACCACATTAACATTACATCACCATGTTATGTGCACATATGCACTAGTTGTTAATTGATAATTTATGATTGAGTGTGACACATATGTGATAGTGTCAAACTCTTCCATGATGAGATGCCCTCCCCATATCCTACATGATAAAAATGAGTGAAGAAACTATATTCATCCTTTTACCACAACTTGCAATGTAAAGGGCAAATTTATTTAGTTACCATCTATGTATGACCACCCTATGGAAATATCCACTTCTTTACCTCAACACTTGATATGGAAGATCCAAGATGAATATGAAATATGAAGTATATTTATCACATTTACTCCTTTCTGTGTAAGAAAACAAATATTTTATCAGGGTTCCATGCCAATGCCCATGCCACTCAATGTGAAGTTTTTCTCTTTCAATTAAAGCCACTTTTCCATGCAAGTAGAAATTGATATCTATTACCACAAGAGATATACAAATTGTTAGGAATTGGAATTTCCTATAGTTTGAAGAAATTTTAACTAAAGATACTATTAATTATAATTTATAAAAATGATTTTTCCATCCTTGATATTAAGTCATTTGGGAATTGGGATAGTAAATCAAGATTTATTGGTTCAATAGTGCAAAATATCAAACATTAATATTCTTTTTTGTCTATAATACTTCCTTGGAAAACCAGCAAGAATTTTGAACACTTATGCTATTTTTTAGACTCTTAATTGAATTTAATACAAGGGTGCCTTGAACATGAATAAAATGATATTAAACTTGCTAACTTGATTTTCATATTTTATTATATCGAGATAAAGATATTACAAAGTTTATCTAAAATTACAAGTAAATTGTATATTCCTAGTGATCTCAAGAATTATTAGAAGTTTTAAAAGCCTTATTTAAATGGAGAAATCAACATTGGTAGGTTTTTTATGTTATTTACATTAATGTAAACACATACTTCAGGGGAGTCTCAAACCCAGACAATTAATTACTAGACATTAGACCGGCAAGCCATTATTACATATTGTTCTTGTGATTGTTAAGTAATCTCCTACCTCACGGGAGGAATTACTGGCCTCTGGGATTATCGCCTCCTTGCAACACCTCAAATTATGGTTTCCCTCACAATATAAATCATTTTCTCATTCAAAATCCATCCCACCAGTTTGATCATCAATGATGGTGTGCAAAGAGGGATTCAAAATTCCTAGACCTTCTACCATCACTCCCAAAAAAAGAAATGAGGAACCGTATATCTAAACTCAATCTACAACTATAAATATGCTCCAAAGCCCTGTAGAGTCATCCCCTATCTTTACCCATCTATTTGGACATCAATCTAGGATTCATAGCCCTCCGTTCTTCACCTTTTTATTCATTGTTTCTCGACAGTGCAGTTGCATATTCTCCTTTGATATGCTCGATGCCTAATAAAACTAAGGGTGCGTCTAACCTCGTAGGGTCATTAAGAACTCAGTCAACATCTCAGTTGGGATTTGTCCCATCCTTCTTCTCCCTCTATCTCTCTCCGATGGAATACACAAATGGGGCAAAGCCACATGAATTCCCTTTGTACGAGATCATTTCCATTGGATAAGATAATAACTAATATGTTGATGTCAAATCTAATGATTGTTATCCTATGAACTACTTTGTCTCCTTCACATCAATTGTATTAGTAGAGGCTGGACACCAGAGTCAATTGTTGATTCAAGATCCAGCCTCTGAGCTAATCCTATGGTTGATCTTTTGGAGATTAAAATAAATGATTCCCTCTCTCACATAAATTTCTACGTATACCTAGACCTTAGAAAAATCATTGAACCCAGTAGTCAAAAACTAATTTGAAGTAGTCAATTTTGATCAGAGAAAATGAGGAATCCAATAAAATTATCTACAAAAGCTAATTCCATTCCTACTTCCATTACTTACTTTTATATTCGTCTGTAGAGGATTAGAGTTTGACTAATGATGAAATCTTGATGTTTATGACTCTATGACCCCAAATATGATAATATAAATAACTCTAATGTATTGTGTCATTGTTTGAAATCCTCATCTAGATATAGCTTTTTTATATTTGAAATATGGTGAACCATGTAACTTAGGAATCATTATGTTCTAAACCCTACTTTTGATAAATTCGTTGGAATAACATGGAATGAACTTTAATATTAATAAGAATATCAAATATAAGTCCATTTAGGACTAACCTTGTTAACAAATAATGATATCCTTGATGATAGTAAGTTGTCCCATAATGTAAATACAAAAAATGAATCAATTATGTGTTCTATGTGGTTATTATGATTTCATGAAGGCGACCTCTAATCATTAATCCAATTCCTAGATGAAGCTAACCTAAGATTATTGCTTAACCTCAAAATACTAGTAATTACTTTTGAGAAGTTAAAAAACACTTTAGTGTTAAGTACTGATTTTCAGATTAAATCTTGATTGGGCATACATATTGAATTGATTTGGACAATGCCTAACCTCTGAATAAGGTATGTGAGTTCATTACGAGTAATCTCTCTTAAATCTATGTTGTTTTAGAAGATTCCCATAGTTTATTCATTGTTTATTTCTTTATAAAATACCTTGTAGATTCAATACTTGAAATTTGTAAAGATATACATGCATTAATTATATGTTTAAGATGATATTAAAGCCAATTGTTTATCTGATAAGGGTGGTTTAGGAAAATAATAACTCCTAAAATCTAAGGTATGATCACTAAGAGATTGTCAAAAAACCAATATGATAAGGTGAAAAGAGTCCACTACTAGGACAATCACCATGAAATCTGTTGTTGGAGCAAATTCCATTGAATTTGTTGGTGGAATAAATATTGGAATACCAATTGAGATGAAGTATTATCAGTTGGACATGAAATCTGAAATTGAGATTTTACTACTTTCAATTATTTGATCTCGTAATATGATATATGCTATTAATATTACATGCATACATATTTTGAGTTGCACCCACATACACAACATAGTGTATTGTCGACCAAAGTTTTGTTTGACTTTTGTTAGGTTAGTTACATATCTAAAGAACCTATTAAGAAATGCAAGAGGATGAACCCACATGGCATAAAGCTAATGGAACTCAGGGGATTAGATAGTCTTTTTTTATTTTTTTTGTCAGAACTAGTAGTAGTCTCCCACTTATATAAGATTCTCTCATGTTCTTGTCAAGAATACTTTTTCTTATAATAATTAATTTTTATAATTTAATAATTATAATAGAAAAATTAGACTACGACCATTGTCTCCCTGATCTGCCTATAATACGAATAACAAGAGGAGGGGGTTTTACAATTTGTATCGGATCTTATATTTATATAAATGGCTTTTAGTAATTAATAGTTCAAAACCATTATAGAACCATAAGGGAATAATTATGGTTTTTCAAAAGGGTAAATGGCGTCTAGGATTGGGTAACACCAAGGGATAGAAAAAATTTCTTCGCACCACTAGTTATTTTGCAAGGACTTATAGGCCACTATTACCCTACCTAGCCATATCCTAAGGATTTTCTTCAATATACATTTAGGTCATCTCATTTAAACTTTTTATGGTTATCATCTATATTCTTTTCAACATTAATATTTCTAATCACTAGCATTTTATTATCTCCTCTTCTAAGTTAAGGTGTCAAGGAAAATTAGGGTTAAGTCATGCTCTGCCAACTAAAGCATATGACATGCCAAATTGGTGTGTGTGTGTATGTGTGTGTCTCTGTGTGTGTGTGTGTGTGTGTGTGTGTGTGTGTGTGTGTGTGTGTGTGTGTGTGTGTGAAACATGTTTGATATAATGTATGTTTATCCTATAGGAAGAAACCCTACAAACTTTTAAGAACCTAGGATGAGATGAGGTAACTTAGGTATATACAAGTTAATGACCAAATGTTTCATTCTAGATATCTAGTAAGAGTTAACATGGTTGATTACATGCTTAACTACATCGATCATTGCTTAAGCTTGATTAATTATTCAATAATAATTATGATGTTTTAAACCTAATGAGTAACTCTATGTCTGATTTTATTTTGAATAATTAGGATTGATATGTGAAAACCTAGTCAACCAAATTATGATTTTTGATAGTATATGAATACATAATGTGATAAATGCAGTGTTATAGTAAATTCTTATTATAATTTTATATGTAAGTCAGATTTTTTTAATTTTGGATGTAGTCTGGGTGGATAGAATATAAGTGTTTATGAAATATATAAAGCAACTTTAATGTTCTTTGGATGTGTTGGTTGGTCAAGTTCACCTAGGACTAGTTCAATCATCATGCATTAAGACAAAAGTATGGCAGTATGGTTTTAATTTGATTGTATATCAACAACTCTATTTCATACAACATATTGAATTTGAGTAACCATATACGACTATATCGATCAGGTTTCTTATGAGGAACAACTCGCTAGACCAGAAATTCTAAATAAATAAATAAAACTAAAAAGTTATTAGACTTGTTTGTTATTGTTACAAGAACCTCAATTGATCAATGTCACTATTCTAATAATATAGTGGCTCCCATAATTTTTTATTTTTCCCAGATATACAAAAATTTAGAGAGAAGGGAGAACAAGGTTTAATAAGAAGAAAAAAGTAGAAAGCATTGATTTGGAGTTCCAACTTCCAAAAGCTTGCAAAATCATGTATGTTTATCAACCCTGGATGGGATTTATTATGTTTATTTGAAATCAGTCCCTCCTCTAATTTGAATCAAATGTATATAAAGTAACCATGTTTTATCTTTATTATTTAATTCTCCTTTCCTAGGGTTTTGAAGTTGGTGGAGAAAGAAAAGGAGTCGATTCCAAGGACTTGAAGTGGTGGAACTCCAGTTTTGTGTTACATTTTTGAGGTGTTTGAAACATGAGGGGAGTTATCATGTCATTATTTATATATATTTAGACATGTTGTGAGCATAATTATATCGTATGAAAGATCAATGAAACCATTTCTTGTTTTTTTATTTAGTTTTGTATAAATCAAAAAATTATTGAACGAAATGAGTTTGCATGATAAAGAAACATGGTATAGTAAGTGAATAATTGATTATAGATTGTAAGAATAGTAGTGAACAAGAAATGAAAGAAGTTAAGAGTAATGAATTGAATTGAAAGAAAACCAAGGAGTTGACTTGAAGGATCTAACAACATATCTCTAACTCTAACATTATGAGATAATTAATAAGAATGAAAAATACTCTTTAATGATGGATTAAAGTATGTAGATAAATATTGTTTAATTCAAGAAAAAAGATCAAGGATGTGAATTGATTCATAAGAATGCATTCTTGGATTTTAATTATCTGATAGAAACGTGCATTCTTAGAATGGTCTATTCATATAGATTTCAAATGAGATAAGATATGTTTTGAATAGTATTCCTAACTAAAGCAAGGTAAAAAGTATAACATGAGTAATGATTGTGCTATGCACATTTATGCATTGAGATTTATTGATATCTTTTTAAATCATATCGAATAAGTATATGTTGTGTAATAAACCTATCATGAGTATTATGGACGATGCAAGATGTTTATGTGTTGATAATTGTTCTAGTACTAATGTCTTTATGAATATTTACTAAAAATGTATGATAGAAGTGAAATAAAAATTAAAGTGTTGGGGTTTAAATAACAAGTATATGTTTGCATTTTAAGAAACCATGTGTATGGTATATACATGAGAATGAGATTATATTTGAGGTTGATTACCCACTAGTGATGATTCATATGAAAAGACGTGAAAATGGAAAAAAAAGTATGTGCATTGTAAATCATAGATTGTTGTGATTGTTGATGTAATCTAATTCATGTTGTTATAGTTGTGTGAGAATGCACATACATGATAAATGATGAATTAAATTCTATCTAAGATGAGTATAAGGATTGAGTAATAGATGAAATGATGAATGCCTCTAGATAGGTGTGTTGAACACCATGAGTTCCCCAGAGGCCAATACTAGGGAAATGAAGCAAATCTTCTTATAGTAATAAGAGGATTAGAAGGATTTCCAGAGTGTATATTAGACCACCATGATTTAGGAGTGAGTCACATGGTGTGATTTTAGACCTAAATCCTCTATTGTGAAAGTATATGTCCATAAGGAATGGACTACAATGTATGCAAACTATGGAACCTGGGAATTTTTTAGTATGTGATATTTTTTATTATATGTCCCTATCTCGTGCAACCAAGATGAGGACTTGATCCTCTTTTGGCAACCCTTCAGTGGACCAGGGTATTTTGCAGTTATCTTAGAGTGGTCAGCTAAACCCCAAGATAATGATGGTGAGTCTTTGACATGATAAGGGGTGTGGAGAATTATACTTGGAGAGGTATGAGCTAATTAGTTTTAGGGAAAAAGAATATAAGATAACAAGTCTTGTAGAAATATGAGATGAATGTTGTTATATCCCATTTTTTTTAGTTTGATAAATACATTATGTTTGAATACTTTTCTTGGGGATAAAAGTCATTCTACTTATTCAGTAATATGTTGTCTTATTTTTATCTACCTAGTATGGAAATTGATCTTAAGATTGGCATGTCGTTTATGTTGGGATTTGATATATATTCTTATTATGATTTGTCTTTAGTTGTACTTAAATTTTCATCTTTGGTAGACCAATCTTTTGTGGACTTTAACTTCAGGAATACATGATATGGTTTCAGTCAGGGTGGTTTGGTGTAACACATATATCTTGTTATTTCTATATTATAAATGTTTGGATGTTGACTTTGTTACTTTACAATAGGAATTTAGTTATGGAACAAATAGTATTAGTTAATTTTTTAATAGATATGTTCTATGATGGATAACAAGTTAAAACTTTACGGAATGGATTTGTCTCTTATTATGTAAATATTTTCATAAAGTACATGTGTGAAATTCTAGGATTATCAGCTAGACTTGTCAATGTCAGAAAGTTTCTTTTGACTTCAAGATACTTAACATGAGGTAGATGCATGTTACTTAGCTAATCAGAAAATTTTCACCCATTGGGACTCTATATGAGTCTCATGAGGTTGTTACACATGTTTTTAGGTACGATGGCATCATTGGAGAGGTTGTGACAAAAAAGGTGTAAACAAAATAATTTACTCTAGAATGTCCTTGTTGTCTTTATGAAAACTCAATCTTTTTCAACCAAAATTCTTTTTCCAACATGATTCAAATTAGAATACATACAAAATAATTTTGGTACATTCATGCTTTCCAATTAGAATTATGTAATCCTATACATATGAACTATAATTAAAATCATAGATGGTTCATGTCTATTGTTTGACAAAGGACAACTCTTGCATGCCTCTTTTGGGTCTTCTATATATCACTTGTCCATGAATTCCCAGAGGGAATAAAACCATACATGGACCTCAAGAAGGGAAACATTGGTTAATAAATCTAGTACTAAATATTATTGTTGATATAATTATAAAGTAGATACATAATATGATCTAGGTACAAATTAACTTATAGGAGGGGGAAATTTGTTGGACTAGTTTAGCACAACAAGGATCACAAGCATCAATGTTTTCAATGTATACAATTCAAGATGGTAATTTTACAATATTGTGTAGCTATCAACTATACAAGAATTTTCCTTGCTACTCAAGATATTAAATATTTGAGATTATTTGCAAAAAAATTGAACAACATTATATATTAGGATTAAGCATTGTCATATCATTTCTTTATCAAAGTGAAAGTTCTATGTGTTCAATCTTCTACAAGAGAACGACACAAAAATCTTCTATTTCAATCAATTACTGGGGGACCCCTAATCCATTACAATGTGTGCATAGGCAGTGGGACGTACAATTCGTCAAGTGAGAAAAAGCTCTAATGGGCCAAAGCCCAAAGGGATTCAAAATTTTGTTAGATCAAATCTAGTTCTATCTTAATATATAATAAAATCCAACCAAGTGATTTAGGGTTGGTAACCTTCAAAGGCAGGAATGACTTATAAAACACTTTAGGGTTCACCACCAAACAAGTTGCCTAGGATTCAAGAGGGAAAAGAAAAAACTCAATAAGTAAATTGAGAATCTAGTACCTCCAGTTATTCAAAGCTCCATAGATTGCTCAATTAGAACAAGGATCCAAGACTAAGAATCTATAAACTAGTATAATGGTGTCATCACTTGTATTGGAATCAAATACTACTGATTTGACTTGTTTAAGATTAGGTTTTCCATATTGGATTACTATTTCATATTTACCCCATCAATATAATTTCTAGAATTTCAACTAATCCAATATATTGTCAATGTTTCATACTCATTTATTTTATCATATTTTCTCTAGATCAAATCCTAAAATATTATTCTTTTATATATCATACAATATTGTTTAGTAACTAGTATCATATATGTTTATTTACCAATACAACCATACTAGAGACATCTAGGGTCTAATTTCAACATATGTTAATATACACTATTCATATAATTAGATCATGATTATGTTCCCAAATATAAGTAAAATCAAGATGAACTATAATAGGGCTATTTCATAATTTGTTCCACCCACAGATCTTATAAACTAAGACAATGTTACCAAAATATATCCATGTGTATATTAATAAAAGAAACCTTCTTATATATGCATTCCTTCCCTCATATTCCAATTTCTTCAAATTAGGATTATTCAGATAATCATAATCCCCGGATCCAATATCTCACTCTCAATAAGAAGAATGTATATGCCAATTTATATAGGATTGTAATTATTGAGTGACATACATTAATATGATAGATCATCAGGGATAGGTGAATTTAAAGTTTTTCTAACATATGTATGTAACTAGTTCTTTATGAAAATTACATATCTGCATATGTGTTTTCTATGTTACGTATTCATAGATGCATGTTTTTATAGATCATTGGTTCTTGATGATCTTGTTGATAATCAATCGATCCTTGCTGGTTGGCTTACATTGCGGGCCTTATTGGTCAATTTCTTATGTGGTTCTTGAATGACATAAGGGTCTAAATGTTTTTAGACTTCATAGAATATGGTTGATCTACTGGTGGTGGTGATTCAGGGAATCTAGGATGTCCCACTATTATTGAATCCTACATAGGCACTAAAAATGTAGACTCAAGATGTGATCAAGGTTCCAAGGGTCATCGGTCTAACTGACCTTGGGTTGTAAAGCGGTGGTCAAATATGAATCAATGGAGAGTGATTCATCGAGGTCACAGAGGCTAGGTTGATTGTGGTCATAGATTCCAGTTGAATGTGGGATCTTCAATCATGTCTATGAAGTTGTCCCATTAAAAAGGCTTTGACATTTTGGACCAAGTCAGTGTAGGTCATGGTTATGGTCAAGTTGATGGAAAGATTTGGAGGTGTTGCAAATCGGAGGGCCTGACTATCTGTGATTGTAGGTTTGTTCCCATGATCATGAGGGATATGTGACAAAGCACCTCCAGGAGATAGAGGAGGTGTTGATTTGTAGGTTTCATTAAACAGTACAGTGTGTGGTGGCAGGTTTGCAGGTTTTTGTGAGGATGTAAGAAGGGCTAAGGGATCGTTACCTATGGGGCATTGGGTTGTAGGTTGCTATTAAGGAGGTGGTAGGGGAGGTCTTGGAAACCTTTTAGCATGGTCCATGCCATCATGGAAAGAGGGTGTCTGGATTGAGAAGGGAAAGTTATGCCAAGGCCAGGAGGATATTGGGGTATTGCGAGAAAGTAGGAGGAGGCAGAGGGAAGTTGGCGAGGTTGAGGCTGTGTCGAGCCTACAATATGTGTAATGAATCTTATAGGTTTGTGTTCATTGTCCTAGACATGAGTATCAATAGCAGGAGTTAGAGGGACTTAAGGTAGTGAGGCAAAAGTAAATGAAAGTTATTAATCCATCACAGAGTGCATAAGAGCATTAAACTTATGCACTATCATTTTCAAGATTTATAGAGGTGTTATCTTTTATTACAATGGAGGCATTCCTGAAGGAAAATCAAGCAGAGATTTTCGATCATTTTCCTTGAGCGTTCCATGGTTTAAAAGATTAATGGGTCACAAGGCATGTTTGCAAATAGACAGAGAGAAGATATTTAAAAAATAACAAGTTATAAAGATAAATATAATCCAAGATGGAACTTTTAGTTAGAAGGTGATAGATCAAGAGTAGCTTCCTTTGCATTTGACTCATTTTCTATTCAAGAGGCTAAGTGTTATTACTCTATTATCATTTAATTGCCTTACACAACATTTCATTGTTCCCAGATGCTAATCAAATGAAAGGGTAAATATACAAGAATAAAATTGGGACATGATCCATGGGAATTGATATAATGGGTGTGAAGTCATTTCAAAACAAAGAATGCACAAGATATCTTACATTAAACATAAGAAGATGAATAGGGCCATTTTTTTTAATACGATCATCTAGTATATCAACCTTGTCATTAAGAGATTACATGGCTATATCAATTTAATATAATAATGTGTATGCCACTTGTTCGAGAGTTTAGTCAGCAGATATGGACTACTTTAATCACAATTTGAATCATTGACTCTAAACCAGTTGATAGAAAATATGATATGTCAATGGGCAAAAAGCATTCATTCAATATACATGGTGTATGTATTTGGTAGTGTGACGTGTTCTAACATTCTTCAAAGCTTGAGTATACTCAAACATTCATCTTAACCTATCTTTCTAAAGAGCATCCAATTGACTCTAAACCAGTTGATAGGAAATTGACATTGCTCTCAAATATCTACAATATATACTAATCCATTAATTCTTCAATATTAAAAAATATATAATACAAAGTCAATTTTCCTAAAGCCCATGATTTGTAACTAGGTCAAGCTAATCCACAGTGAGTCCTGATTCAATTAGACTAAAATGGAATGCTAAAAACTCAATTATTTAAATGAAATTCAAGGATATTCACAGGATGTCGAAATACAAATCTAGGGAAAATCAATTGAGGTTTCAAAGTGAGGAGATTAAAATATTACAGCTTAAAATAGATTTAGTACCCAAAATATAGTATGCTACATCTGTCCACACCTTGAAGTGGATATCTTCCTTGAATTCAAAACACCAATGGTCTAGTCAAGCATTACTCTTTGACCCTTAAAAGGATTCAACTCATAATCTTAATATGTATACATATCATGTCAACTAATGCCTAATATTCTTTACTTTCTTTTAAACATCATTTAACCACAAAATTTGGGAGTTATTAATAATTTTTCCATTCAGGGTGAATCTAATCTAGAGTTTTCTTCATTCCTATCTAATTGTGACTTAGCTCAAGAACACTTTGATAAAAATCCACAAATCTCTTCTTTTTACATATATTTTTACTATTTTAATGTAAGAACCAAGTCACATCACCTCTTCTATATTCTAGTTAATATTACTCCGTCTTCCCAACTACTTGACACATTTTTAGAATTTAGACTGTTGTAGAACATAAAGAATCATTTGAGCACTGAGATGCCTAGTCCATGTAATTCCTTTATGTTCAAGTACACAATTCTAGGTTAAGAATTTTAATTATGAAATAAAAAACTATGTTACACTACAAAATTGTTGGTGTATTTTAATTATCCTAGCCAAGCTTAAAGCTTTATCAAAGTTTACTCAATAAGGTTGTCACTAATATTTAAGTGACATTTTATTGGGTCAAAAAATAGATATACTTCATCTTTGTATCTCCATTTTTAGTGGGTAGGGATTTATATCAATATAATGCTTAGTTCAAATTAAATTATCCAAAGCTTTATACAACTCTAAAAATTGGAAGTTTCAAAAATCTAGAGGCCCTGATAATCACAAATTAACATTTAATTATCTCATTATGGTGGGATGCAATTTTAAATCTTTTTTTAAATTTTCCCCTATATAGATTTAATGTTGGATTTGTAACTTCTTCCCTTTTTAGTCTTGCAAATATCCATATTACATATATAAAAGGGTTATTTAACTCTCAACTCATAATTTACTTATTGTAGGGGCATTTATGTCAAACTTATCATGTGGCAAAAAAAAAATATTTTGATATGGGTGAAAATTTATGAGTTGAATTAAATTTCATTTCCTTTTCCTTTTAAATTTCTTTTTTGTGATCCTCAATTCCAATTCATATATATATATAATGTGGAATTTATTCCAATTGGCATGATTTTACGCCTGTGAAGTTTTTCAAGATTTGTAATTACACATATTTAAAGGAAAATACTAGTTGTCTCCTAGATTTCTAGATTTCCAATTAGCATCTCTATTGGTTATCTTGGCTGAAGTTATCATGAAGGACACTTCCCTTACTAGATATGCAGTTTGTAAGTGGTATTGCATTTTTATAAAATTTGTGTATTTTTTTTTATAGTGTAATTTTCCTCTATATATGTTAACATGTTATTGTTTCTTATATTACTAATGAGTGTAAACAACCTTTTTTATTTTTGAATCAAAATGTACATTTTACTCAAATATTAGGGTTTTCCCCAAGTACTCAAAATTGTCTTGTTCGTACTGTTGTGTCAAGTGAGGAAACCCCACCACACCCAAGTGGATTAGGAGTAATTATTTCAAAACCTTAACTAATCCTCCTTCCTTGGACAACTCAGCTCATTCCACTTACATGGTGTTGTTTTATTCTCACTTAGTTAACAAACTTGAAATAAATTACTTATGCTACATCACTCTCAAATATATTTTTATATTCCAAATGGAAGTTATCAAATGAGATTACATATATACATGGAACTTTCCATATTATGGTATATTATATAATATTTATTTATATTCTTTTGGCAAGTACTTGTGGTTGTACCAAATTGGTGAGAAACTATAGGGCACTCTACAAATTTGTATACCTACAGTGGTGAGTTTATTGTTCCAAGGGTCTCATCATAAACCTACATACATGTATATCAAACACTTCTTCCTCAATAACATCTCCATGTAAATGTATGTGTAGTGAAGTCCAAAAGCTAGTTGGTGAGCCATATATGTTTCATGAATTTGTATATTCGGGAACATACCTCACATTCTAGGATCTTAGTATTTCCTACTTGTCGTCTAGGCATGTTTTAATAATTGGGCCAATGGTACTAGGTTTTTTTGTCACTTATTTCTCTAAGTACCCACTACTCCATTTGTATTCCTAACCAACTATGATATTCCATGATACATGCATGAGTTTCAATTGTTTATAGCTCTAATACCATGTTGTATAAACTTGAACTTTTTGGAACAAGCTTCCTCTTCCAACATGATTCAAAATAGAATACATATGACCCAATCTGGGTAAGTTCATACTTTACAATCAAATCCACACAAACCTATACATATGAACTATATTTAACAACATAGATGGTTCCTATCTACTCTTTGAAAGAGGGAAACTTCTGCATGCCTCTTCTAAGTCTTCTTAGTATCACATGTCCATGTATTCCCAGAGGGAATAAAACCACACATGGACCATAAGAAGGGAAATATGGGTCAGCCAAGATAGTACTAAATCCAGTTAGTGAGATATTTAAAAAGTAGGTACACAATATGATTCAGTTGTACAATTTATTATAAGAGGGGGCTATTTGTTGGACTAGCTTAGAAAAATAATGATCATAAGCATCAATGTTTTCAATGTTCACAATTCAATATAGTAATTTCACAATATTGTGTAGCTATCAACTATGTATGATTTGTATGTGCTCAAGATATCAATATATTCAAGATTATTTGTAACAAAATGATCAACTTCAAATATTAGGATTAAGCATTGTCAAATCATTTCTTTATCAATGGCTAAAGTGTCATGTGTTCAATCATCTATGAGACAATGCCATTGTAGCCTGCTAAATCAACTAGTATACTAGGGGACACTAATCCATTACAACTTTTACGTAGGGAGGCCAGACGCACCCTACCTCAAGTGAGCAAAAACTATAAGAGGAAAAAGCCCAAAGGGATTTGAAACTTCATTAGATCAAATCCAATGCTATCTTAATATTTAACAAAATCCAACAATTATGATCTAAGGCTGGTGACATTGAATGGCCAGAATGGCTTATAAAATAGATGAGGGTTCACCACCATACATGATGCATGGAATTGAAGAGGGAAAATAAGTAGCTCAATAAGTAAATCGAGAATCTAGCACCTCAATATATTCAAAGCTCCATAGATTACTCAATCACAACAAGGCTCCAAGACTAAGAATCTACAAAGTAGTATAATGGTGTTATCATTTGGCTTCAAATCAAGTATTATTCAATTTCACTTGTTTAAGACTAGGTTTTCCATACTGGATTACTATTTCATATTTTCCATGTTGGTAACATTTTTTAGATTTCCAGTTAGGTTATTATATATAATCAATTTTACATACTCAATTTTTTTATCATATTTTCTCTAGATTAAATCCTAAAATATTATTCTCTTATGTATAATACAATTCTATATAGTCAGTAGGATCAAATATCTTTATTTACTAATATACCCATACTAGATACATCTAGGGTTTTATTTCAACATATCTTAGTATACACTATTCACATAGTTAGATCTCGATTATGTTCCAAAACATGAGTAAAATCTATATGAACTATAATAAGTCTATTTCATAAATAGTTCCACCCATGGATCATATGAACTAAGATTGTGTCAAAAAAAGCCATCCATATGTATGTTTATAAGAGAAACCTTCTTATATGTATATATCCATTCCTTCCTTCATATCCAACAAGTGAAGGAGAGACAGTGAAGGCATGGAGTTGCAGATGTGATTTTATGTCTTTTCCATCCTTGATTATTTATATTACAAAATAAAAATTAACAATGTTTCTAACGATTTTAATATATACACTTACAACGAACAAATCACATGGAAGTGAATGGAACTTAAGTTCCAAAAACTGAACTAGAGTTACCAGAAAATGAGTTCCAAAACACTTATGACTTACACCAAACCAATAGGAGCCTTATGATAAAAACAAATGGGTCATTCATTCTAGTGCTTCTACCCATAATTCTGGCAATTTGAAGTTGTTCTCTAAATTAATTACTTCTTTTTCTATTCCACCTTTGACTGTTCCTATAAGACCCCTGACCTGGGTTTTGGGCTAACCATGTTTGTTTGGCTTAAGTAAGCAGCCTAGAACCTTAATTTAATCTTTTGAGATGATCTTTGAGCTTGTGGAGAGTTTTAGTTTCAAGTTTGAGTTGTTTGGATGTTGTTTGTGCTTTGTATGCTAGTTTTTGTGCAAATTGCAAATTACCCAAAGTAGGTGGTTGATGTGCAATTTATTGTTGGCTAAATTGGACATTATGTTAATCCCTTTGTTTTGATAATGACAAACATTTCATTCTTGTGGTTTTAACGTGCTATTTGAGTATTTCAGGAAAAAGCATATAAGGTGGTGGATAACAAAGACTTGGAAGAACAATTTGATAAAATCGCTTTATTTTCATGATTGTAATCAAAGGTAAATGCTTGTACAAGTATATAATGTACAAGTAATTAGATATCATGTAAATCAAGCGTTTAGATCTTCCCTATCCACTCACAACACTTAGATAGGCCATTCCCCAAGATAGTATCACAATTGCACATTGATACACACACTTAGTAAATGAATACATTGAGTCAGTAATATTCTCGGTCGACAAATCGTCGATCGAGAAAATATCGGTCGACAAAAACTTCGACCGAGAAACTCTCGGTCGACAAAATCTTCGATCGAGAATAGACCCTACTAGCTGTTAGACCCAGCAAACAAAGTGGTTGGGAGTTGGAAATGAACGTTGTAAACACTTGCTCTAGGAGGTCCCTCGGTCGACAAATCTTCGACCGAGAAGGACTCTCGGTCGACAAATCTTCGACCGAGAAAAGTTCTGTCTGCACTTTTCAGGGTCAATTAACTAGCTGTTGCAAATGCAATTAGTGGACACATAACGGCTAGTTGAGCACTAAGAACCCCCAAGAAAGTGTCAAGAACGTCCTTAAGCACTTGTAGGTCATTTCTATAAATAGGACATGCCTTAGGACACCTAAACTGACTAACTACACTTGTGATACACTTGAGCTTACACTTGCAATTGTCAACCTATTTTGAGAAATTGAGCAACACTTGCATTGGCTATTCTTTTCCTTGCTCCAATTTCGTGTCCTATAGGCTAGGATCTCCTATCCACAGCAATTACACTTCTATATACAGTGGTTAGGAGATCAAAACACTTGATATAGGAAATCAAGCCTTGAGCTGCAAAGTGGTATTGTAATTTCTATTTTTCCTTCTTGTTCCTTTTTATCCTTTGTGTTCTCCTTGCTACTCCTAGGGTTGGAGGCTGCGGATTGGAGAAGGTTCTTCTCGGTGGAGAAGGTGGACTTTGGACTACTTCAAGAAGGCTATTACAACGGGAAGCTACTTCAAGAGGAAGGCTACTTCAAGGGGGAGCTTGAAGTTACTTCAAGAAGGCTGCTTCAAGGTTGGTGCAATTACTTCTAGGTGAAGTCTGTCCAAAGGGTTTGGTGAAAGAATTGTACTTTTATGTAAAGTCCTTGCGAGGTAATAAAATTTGATTCTTTCAAAATCCCAGTTGGGTAAGCAACCGGGTAGTGGATTGACTGCCTTAGTATTTTCTAAGGTTGGAACCACTCTAAATCCTTGTCCCCTTGTCCAATATTTTTGTGGTTGCTTAATTTAGTTGAATTATTACTAAAATAATCATAAAACCCTATTCACCCCCCTCTAGTGGTTTTTCAATTGGTATCAGAGCGAGGCTTCAAGGAGCTCTAATCGGGTCTTGAAGAATGAAGGGAGGTGGTGTCTACAACAGCAAGCAAAGGAAAAGTATGGACCAATCTTCAACAAGTTGCAATTGGTGCTTAGGAACAAGCCACACAACACCTAGCTGCCCATGGAGGTCAATGAAGGAAGAAGTGCATAAAGAATGTCAAATTGCTACAATAAGTGAAGAAGAAGAAGAAGAAGAAGGGTAAGTCTTTTTGATCTACCTAAAGAAGAGTTAATTGCTAGTCTTGAAGAGATACATAATAAGTATATTGAATGCAAGAAGAAATTAAAGAAATCTAATAAGGCAAATGATGAATTACATGCTAAACTTCTTGCTCTTACATCTGAAAATGAGGATCTTAAAAAGGTTATTGAAGATCATGATATTAAACTGAAATCTGTTGAAGCAAATTGCAATCTTCTTTCCCTAGAAAAGTTAAACTTGCAAACTCAAGTAAATGATCTTCAAAAACAACCTATTTTGTGTACACATCTAGATTATGATATTATTGTGAAAGAAAGAGATTCCTTATTATCTAATCTAGATCAAGCAAAGCTAGACATCAATAAGAGAATGGATGAGATTGTCAAGTTGCAACAAAAGATTAGTAGTTTGAATAACAATGATACCCTTGATAAAATTTTAAATAATTCTTATCATCAAATTGGAAGGAGAGGACTAGGTTATAACCCTAAAGGAAAATCTTATCAAAAACCTAGTTGGAGAAAGACACAAGCACTAGAAAATCAATCTATGTATGTACCTAAAGGCAAACATACATATGTACCCAAGAACAACCTAAAACAAAATCATAGAAAGAAATATGAGGTTGATTCCATATGTTGTCATTATTGTTTGCGTCTTGGACATTACTCTTTCTCATGTCCCTACAAGAAAAAAGATGTTGAGTTAGTATGGGTTCCAAAACCCCCAAACTAAATGGATAAAATTAAGTTGAGATATGACCAAAGACTCTAAGTTGTATATCTCTATGTCTATCTCAACTTAACATAATAGGACACCAAGTTAATCCAAGAAATTAAAATTTCCAAATATACATCTTAAACTACTTGTTTTAGTTTGGATTCTCAAAATGTATATGATTAGTTGAGATTTAACCTAAATGTTTCTTTGATATTTAAATATCTCAACTAAATCGAGCTTTAACTTTCATATTTTTGCTTTTACTTGTAAACAATTTCTGAAAACATGTCTGAAACAATACAGAACCTTTCTCGGTCGAGAAACTGTCGACCGAGAGAACTGTCGGTCGAGAAATGGTCGACCGAGCAGGTTTCTGTTGTCAAGTCTGCAATAAATCTGTTGAATATGTCTTCAAGTAATATATTTGCTATCAATTATGACTGATTTTACATGCAAAACAAGAATATATGCTGAAGACCATTCTTGAAACAAAATATTTTTTTGATAAATATTATGAATATGAAAATCCTTAAACATATTGCAAAAGTGACATATGAAGACTGATCTTGAATAAACCCTATTCATTGATTGAAAAAGTTTGTTAGGTATGATCAGTTATATAGCTTATCTTAAAATTAAAAAAAAAACTTATGAACCTAAATGTAGATTATTTTGGTTTATCCTCTAAATAGTTTAAAACTGAAAATCATGATTAGTTTAATCAAAAGAAATTACTATTTTATCATTATCCACATGGTTTTCCTAAAGTAATTCTTATAAGAATCATGTGTTTTGATACAGATGATTATAATCATATGCTTCTATTGTTCTATCAAAATCATTGTACCATGATCATTGTGTTTCAGTTTTACTTGGTTTGTCTAAAATAATACACACCATAAATGGATGATCATTGTCATTCAACACATTATAAATGAATGATGATGCTATGACAAGCCAAACGGTGTCTCTTAGAACAAAAATATTAATGTTTTTATCTATTTGTTTGTTCTAAGAAATCAAAAGCAAAAATCTTGACTTTAAGATATTAATCTTGCTTTCAAAATATATGTTTCTAAAGAATCTTATGATTAAATCTGAAAATAAGGATACAAGAAGAAATGGGATTTGATTTTTATGTATCCATAACAAAGCTTATGAAACATCATTCACAATGAATGTAAAACATACATTCCAGAAAAATCAAGGTCAAAGACTTCACTATGATTCCCATATTAAGTCTTCATAATAGATATCTCTTAATGTGCTTCAAATTGATATTTATTTAATCAAGCTACCTGCAGAAATTATACTTCACATATGAATGTTCAAATGTGAAATCTGCAGAATTTGCCTCTCGGTTGAAATTAAATTTGACCAAGTGGGCGTTATGGTCGAAGTCAAGGTCGACCTAAAATAAGCTTGACAAAATGCTTATTTGTACATCATTTTAATGCATTTAATCTTAGTATCTTGACTCAAAATGAGTTTATCATATTGAAAACATGGAGCTTTAATAAAAGGTCAAAATCCAATCTTAAAAATCATTTGTGACCTTAGAATCCTTAAATTGTCTTAATTATAAGATTAAGGGGAGCTCAATAAAACAAATTTGATTATAAGATTAATAAGTTTACAAAACATTGAAGCTTGTTATGACCTTAGTATTCTTGAAAGTAATTTTTGTTATGAAAACAAAGAAATCTACAAAATTCATGAATATGACATATATCTTGTTCTTAATGGAATTCTCTAAACAAATTTGGGCTTAACATCCCGTGTATTTGGTTAGAGATACATTATGGATAAATTCGACAATAAATGGCTTACATTTATATTAATCCCTTGACTTTAAATTGAATATCTCTTTAAGGGGGAGCATAGCATAAAATTAAGGGGGAGAAATACAAAGTAAACTTGGATATCTTTTTGAAATGACAAAGGGGGAGAAATAATATAAAATCAAAAACATAAAATAAAATGAGTTTCATAATATCTCAGCCAGCACCCACTTGCAAAACACAAGAATGGCTACAAAAGGTAAACTTCAGGTATGAAACTCATATGATTTATATTTCCTTATTTTATATTTAGGAAATGTTTGTCATCTTCAAAAAGGGGGAGATTGTTGGCTAAATTGGACATTATGTTAATCCCTTTGTTTTGATAATGACAAACATTTCATTCTTGTGGTTTTAACGTGCTATTTGAGTATTTCAGGAACAAGCATATAAGGTGGTGGATAACAAAGACTTGGAAGAACAATTTGATAAAATCGCTTTATTTTCATGATTGTAATCAAATGTAAATGCTTGTACAAGTATATAATGTACAAGTATATAATGTACAAGTAATTAGATATCATGTAAATCAAGCGTTTAGATCTTCCCTATCCACTCACAACACTTAGATAAGCCATTCCCCAAGATAGTATCACAATTGCACATTGATACACACACTTAGTAAATGAATACATTGAGTCAGTAATATTCTCGGTCGACAAATCGTCGATCGAGAAAATATCGGTCGACAAAAACTTCGATCGAGAAACTCTCGGTCGACAAAATCTTCGATCGAGAATAGACCCTACTAGCCGTTAGACCCAGCAGACAAAGTGGTTGGGAGTTGGAAATGAACGTTGTAAACACTTGCTCTAGGAGGTCCCTCGGTCGACAAATCTTCGACCGAGAAGGACTCTCGATCGACAAATCTTCGACCGAGAAAAGTTCTGTCTGCACTTTTCAGGGTCAATTAACTAGCCGTTGCAAATGCAATTAGTGGACACATAACGGCTAGTTGAGCACTAAGAACCCCCTAGAAAGTATCTAGAACGTCCTTAAGCACTTGTAGGTCATTTCTATAAATAGGACATGCCTTAGGACACCTAAACTGACTAATCTACACTTGTGATACATTTGAGCTTACACTTGCAATTGTCAACCTGTTTTGAGAAATTGAGCAACACTTGCATTGGCTATTCTTTTCCTTGCTCCAATTTCGTGTCCTATAGGCTAGGATCTCCTATCCACAGAAATTACACTTCTATATACAGTGGTTAGGAGATCAAAACGCTTGATATAGGAAATCAAGCCTTGAGCTGCAAAGTGGTATTGTAATTTCTATTTTTACTTCTTGTTCCTTTTTATCCTTTGTATTCTTCTTGCTACTCCTAGGGTTGGAGGCTGCGGATTGGAGAAGGTTCTTCTCGGTGGAGAAGGTGGACTTTGGACTACTTCAAGAAGGCTATTGCAACAGGAAGCTACTTCAAGAGGAAGGCTACTTCAAGGGGGAGCTTGAAGTTACTTCAAGAAGGTTGCTTCAAGGTTGGTGCAATTACTTCTAGGTGAAGGCTGTCCGAAGGGTTTGGTGAAATAATTGTAATTTTATGTAAAGTCCTTGCGGGGTAATAAAATTTGATTCTTTCAAAATCCCGGTTGGGTAAGCAACCGGGTAGTGGATTGATTGCCTTAGTATTTGCTAAGGTTGGAACCACTCTAAATCCTTGTCCCCTTGTCCAATATTTTTGTGGTTGCTTGATTTAGTTGAATTATTACTAAAATAATCATAAAACCCTATTCACCCCCCCTCTAGTGGTTTTTCAATTGGTATCAGAGCGAGGCTTCAAGGAGCTCTAATCGAGTCTTGAAGAATGAAGGGAGGTGGTGTCTACAACAGCAAGCAAAGGAAAAGTATGGACCAATCTTCAACAAGTTGCAATTGGTGCTTAGGAACAAGCCACACAACACCTAGCTGCCCATGGAGGTCAATGAAGGAAGAAGTGCATAAAGAATGTCAAATTGCTACAATAAGTGAAGAAGAAGAAGAAGAAGAAGAAGAGGTAAGTCTTTTTGATCTACCTAAAGAAGAGTTAATTGCTAGTCTTGAAGAGATACATAATAAGTATATTGAATGCAAGAAGAAATTAAAGAAATCTAATAAGGCAAATGATGAATTACATGCTAAACTTCTTGCTCTTACATCTGAAAATGAGGATCTTAAAAAGGTTATTGAAGATCATGATATTAAACTGAAATCTGTTGAAGCAAATTGCAATCTTCTTTCCCTAGAAAAGTTAAACTTGCAAACTCAAGTAAATGATCCTCAAAAACAACCTATTTTGTGTACACATGTAGATTATGATATTATTGTGAAAGAAAGAGATTCCTTATTATCTAATCTAGATCAAGCAAAGCTAGACATCAATAAGAGAATGGATGAGATTGTCAAGTTGCAATAAAAGATTAGTAGTTTGAATAACAATGATACCCTTGATAAAATTTTAAATAATTCTTATCATCAAATTGGAAGGAGAGGACTAGGTTATAACCCTAAAGGAAAATCTTATCAAAAACCTAGTTGGAGAAAGACACAAGCACTAGAAAATCAATCTATGTATGTACCTAAAGGCAAACATACATATGTACCCAAGAACAACCTAAAACAAAATCATAGAAAGAAATATGAGGTTGATTCCATATGTTGTCATTGTTGTTTGCGTCTTGGACATTACTCTTTCTCATGTCCCTACAAGAAAAAAGATGTTGAGTTAGTATGGGTTCCAAAACCCCCAAACTAAATGGATAAAATTAAGTTGAGATATGACCAAAGACTCTAAGTTGTATATCTCTATGTCTATCTCAACTTAACATAATAGGACACCAAGTTAATCCAAGAAATTAAAATTTCCAAATATACATCTTAAACTACTTGTTTTAGTTTGGATTCTCAAAATGTATATGATTAGTTGAGATTTAACCTAAATGTTTCTTTGATATTTAAATATCTCAACTAAATCGAGCTTTAACTTTCATATTTTTGCTTTTACTTGTAAACAATTTCTGAAAACGGGTCTGAAACAATACAGAACCTTTCTTGGTCGAGAAACTGTCGATCGAGAGAACTGTCGGTCGAGAAATGGTCGACCGAGCAGGTTTGTGTTGTCAAGTCTGCAATAAATCTGTTGAATATGTCTTCAAGTAATCTATTTGCTATCAATTATGACTGATTTTACATGCAAAACAAGAATATATGCTGAAGACCATTCTTGAAACAAAATATTTTTTTGATAAATATTATGAATATGAAAATCCTTAAACATATTGCAAAAGTGACATATGAAGATTGATCTTGAACAAACCCTATTCATTGATTGAAAAAGTTTGTTAGGTATGATCAGTTATATAGCTTATCTTAAAATTTAAAAAAAACTTATGAACCTAAATGTAGATTATTTTGGTTTATCCTCTAAATAGTTTAAAACTGAAAATCATGATTAGTTTAATCAAAAGAAATTACTGTTTTATCATTATCCACATGGTTTTCCTAAAGTAATTCTTATAAGAATCATGTGTTTTGATACAGATGATTATAATCCTATGCATCTACTATTCTATCAAAATCATTGTACCATGATCATTGTGTTTCAGTTTTACTTGGTTTGTCTAAAATAATACACACCATAAATGGATGATCATTGTGATTCAACACATTATAAATGAATGATGATGATATGACAAGCCAAACGGTGTCTCTTAGAACAAAAATATTAATGTTTTTATCTGTTTGTTTGTTCTAAGAAATCAAAAGCAAAAATATTGACTTTAAGATATTAATCTTCCTTTCAAAAAATATGTTTCTAAAGAATCTTATGATTAAATCTAAAAATAAGGATACAAGAATAAATGGGATTTGATATTTATGTATCCATAACAAAGCTTATGAAACATCATTCACAATGAATGTAAAACATACATTCCAGAAAAATCAAGGTCAAAGACTTCACTATGATGCCCATATTAAGTCTTCATAATAGGTATCTCTTAATTTGCTTCAAATTGATATTTATTTAATCAAGCTACCTACAGAAATTATACTTCACATATGAATGTTCAAATGTGAAATCTGCAGAATTTGCCTCTCGGTTGAAATTAAATTTGACCAAGGGGCGTTATGGTCGAAGTCAAGGTCAACCTAAAATAATCTTGACAAAATGCTTATTTGTACATCATTTTAATGCATTTAATCTTAGTATCTTGACTCAAAATGAGTTTATCATATTGAAAACATGGAGCTTTAATAAAAGGTCAAAATCAAATCTTAAAAATCATTTGTGACCTTAGAATCCTTAAATTGTCTTAATTATAAGATTAAGGGGAGCTCACAAAAACAAATTTGATTATAAGATTAATAAGTTTACAAAACTTTGAAGCTTGTTATGACCTTAGTATTCTTGAAAGTAATTTTTGTTATGAAAACAAAGAAATCTACAAAATTCATGAATATGACATATATCTTGTTCTTAATGGAATTCTCTAAACAAATTTGGGCTTAACATCCCGTGTATTTGGTTAGAGATACATTATGGCTAAATTCGACAATAAATGGCTTACATTTATATTAATCCCTTGACTTTAAATTGAATATCTCTTTAAGGGGGAGCATAGCATAAAATTAAGGGGGAGAAATACAAAGTAAACTTGGATATCTTTTTGAAATGACAAAGGGGGAGAAATAATATAAAATCAAAAACATAAAATAAAATGAGTTTCATAATATCTCAGCCAGCACCCACTTGCAAAACACAAGAATGGCTACAAAAGGTAAACTTCAGGTATGAAACTCATATGATTTATATTTCCTTATTTTATATTTAGGAAATGTTTTTCATCTTCAAAAAGGGGGAGATTGTTGGCTAAATTGGACATTATGTTAATCCCTTTATTTTGATAATGACAAACATTTCATTCTTGTGGTTTTAACGTGCTATTTGAGTATTTTAGGAACAAGCATATAAGGTGGTGGATAACAAAGACTTGGAAGAACAATTTGATAAAATCGCTTTATTTTCATGATTGTAATCAAATGTAAATGCTTGTACAAGTATATAATGTACAAGTAATTAGATATCATGTAAATCAAGCGTTTAGATCTTCCCTATCCACTCACAACACTTAGATAGGCCATTCCCCAAGATAGTATCACAATTGCACATTGATACACACACTTAGTAAATGAATACATTGAGTCAGTAATATTCTCGGTCGAAAAAAACTTCGACCGAGAAACTCTCGGTCGACAAAATCTTCGATCAAGAATAGACCCTACTAGCCGTTAGACCCAGCAGACAAAGTGGTTGGGAGTTGGAAATGAACGTTGTAAACACTTGCTCTAGGAGGTCCCTCGGTCGACAAATCTTCGACCGAGAAGGACACTCAGTCGACAAATCTTCGACCGAGAAAAGTTCTATCTGCACTTTTCAGGGTCAATTAACTAGTTGTTGCAAATGCAATTAGTGGACACATAACAGCTAGTTGAGCACTAAGAACCCCCTAGAAAGTGTCTAGAACGTCCTTAAGCACTTGTAGGTCATTTCTATAAATAGGGCATGCCTTAGGACACCTTAACTGACTAATCTACACTTGTGATACACTTGAGCTTACACTTGCAATTGTCAACCTGTTTTGAGAAATTGAGCAACACTTGCATTGGCTATTCTTTTCCTTGCTCCAATTTCGTGTCCTATAGGCTAGGATCTCCTATCCATAGCAATTACACTTCTATATACAGTGGTTAGGAAATCAAAATGCTTGATATAGGAAATCAAGCCTTGAGCTGCAAAGTGGTATTGTAATTTCTATTTTTCCTTCTTGTTCCTTTTTATCCTTTGTATTCTCCTTGCTACTCCTAGGGTTGGAGGCTGCGGATTGGAGAAGGTTCTTCTCAGTGGAGAAGGTGGACTTTGGACTACTTCAAGAAGGCTATTGTAATGGGAAGCTACTTCAAGAGGAAGGCTACTTCAAGGGGGAGCTTGAAGTTACTTCAAGAAGGCTGCTTCAAGGTTGGTGCAATTACTTCTAGGTGAAGGTTGTCCGAAGGGTTTGGTGAAAGAATTGTAATTTTATGTAAAGTCCTTGCGAGGTAATAAAATTTGATTCTTACAAAATCCCAGTTGGGTAAGCAACCGGGTAGTGGATTGACTGCCTTAGTATTTGCTAAGGTTGGAACCACTCTAAATCCTTGTCCCCTTGTCCAATATTTTTGTGGTTGCTTAATTTAGTTGAATTATTACTAAAATAATCATAAAACTCTATTCACCCCCCCTCTAGTGGTTTTTCATTTATCACTTCTAGAGAGTGTCTGCCATCCTTTTACATCATCTAGAGGAGATAGGAAGAATTGGGCACCTTGCCTGGGCCTCAGATGAGTGGTGGCATCCTTGGTGGTGACTAAGGTTTTCTAGGGTTGTCGTGTTTCGACCTTGATGTACCTTGATGATGGAGCGACCTAGGGGCTATTTTGGGGGTTCAAATATGTTGTCCCGAGTTTGCTGTCCCAACGTGTCCCTGTCAATCTTAGTCGTACACACACCACATTAATTTTTTTTAGGGGTGGGTTTTTGGGTATATGAAAGGCAAGGATTCCTTGGGACACAATCGGTACAGCAATCCTAGTACAGTAGATTTGGAGGCCTGTTTTGGATGTGCATTGACTGAAATTGAGAAAATCTGGTAAGACGCCAACGAGGTTACACTTGCATAATGATATGGACCATTGAAGAAGTAAAGGGCAAATCATGATGAAGAATGTAGCAGCGAGAATCATACCTAAACTCAAGAATCAGACAGGAAATCCACCCAAAACACCGTCTTGATCAGTTGAAGAAACAATAGGAGAACTTGCAGTCGTGAGAGCTCCAGCCCTAACAATGAACTGACTAAAAGTGAATAGTCGAGAATATGTGTCCAAGGATTAACGAAGATGCCAAAAAAAATTACATGGCACCCCCAATTGAACTTTTCTATATAGTGTACAAGACTTATTAGTAATAAAAAAACTTTAAGCAAAAAATTGCGTAGAACCCCCTCCATGCACTATCCTGTATAGTATAGATTTCTTCAAATTAGGCTCATTAAGATAATCATAATTATCATATCCATATTGTTCTTAACAAGCCATAAATGATTATATATATATGCATATTTCCTTAATACCATGGTCGTGCTGGCTAGCACGGCCGTGGCAGCGGACCAGACACCACGTCCGTGCTGGGAGTGAAATGGCGTGGGTTACAGTGTCAGTTTCTACTCGTAACCGACGTCTATTTCCTTAACACCACGGTCGTGCTGGCTAGCACGGCCGTGTTGGGAGTGATATGACATCGGTTTCTTATCTAATAACTGACGTTGATAGTGCCCAAGATGGTGCCCTTTTTGTGGCGCGAAGGTATATGGTGTCAGTTTCTTATCTAATAACCGACGCTTATAGTCCCCTGCTAGCGCATTTTAGGTGGCGCGCGAAGGGTTTTGGCATCAGTTTTTGAACCGACGCGTAACGGCTGGGCTTTTAGCATCGCCCACATATGTGTCATTTAGAAACCGACACTAAAGGCCTTAAATAACCGACATTAAAGGTCGGTTATGTACTATTGATTGTAATTATTGGGTGACATCTCTTAATGAGAAATAAATGAATGTATATGCCTATCTATATAGGATTGCAATTATTGGGTGACATACATTAGTATGATAGATCATCTAAGATAATAAATTTAAAGTTTTTCTAATATATGTATGTATCTATTTATTTATAAAAAAAATTAGATCTGGAAATAAAATTGCCATATAGATCTATGTGGATTTTGAGTTACCTATTCATAGATGCAATGTAGTTTATATATGAATGGGATCTTTATCATCTTAAAGAGCAAAGATCAAACTTATTTGTTGGGTAACACTATGAACCATGTTGGTCAATCATTCCCAAGCTGACAAGGGTCTAAAAGTTTTTAGACTTAGTAGCAGATGGTCTATTGGTGTCAAGTCTTTAAGGAGGCCATGATTTTCATATATTACTGAATTTTAAGTAGGTGTTGCCAATGTAGACACAAGATGCAATCAAGGTCCCAGGGAACATCAATCTAAATGACTTTAGGTTGTGGATTGGTCGCCAAATTTGAATCACCATATTGTGATTTGTCAAGGTTCCAGAGGCTAGGTTGGTTGTTGTTGTGAATTCCACGTGGAGGTGGGATCTTCAATCATGGCTATGAAGTTGTCCCACTATAAAGGTTTTGGCATTGTGGACCAAGTCATTATAGGTGATGGATGTGGTCCAGTTGATGGCAAGATCTAGAGGTGTTATAGATCGAAGGGCCAACCTAAATTGTTATTGTAGGTCGTTTCCCGTGATCTTGAGGGCTATAGAGAATTAACGAAGCACTTATAGGATCTAGAGGAAGTGTCAATACTTGGAGGTTTCATGGGAATTAAGGGTATGTGGTGGAAGGTTTGCATGTTTCCATGAGGATATAAGAAGGGCTAGGGGATCAGGACTTGTGGGGAGTCAGGTTGTAAATTGCTACCAAGGAGGTGGTGGGGGAGGCCTTAGAAATTGGATGGTGTGCTCCATGCCAACATGGCAGGAGTATGTCTTGATGGTGAAGGGGGAGTTGTGCAACCGAAAATGCGCTAACAGGGGACTATAAACGAGATTTCAAGAGAATGAGACAAATAAAATGATTCATTATATAAGGAGATTTCAAGAGAATGAGACAAATAATCAAATAAGAAATAGAAGATTGCCATAGATCAATTCACAACAATAATCACAAAGCATGAATGATATTATGACACAAAATCATACCAATGCAGGGTGAGGCACCTACCAGACCTACACCAAGAGGAGAGGGGAACATACACATCTCAAACCTCAAATATATATAAAGTGGCAGGGGGAATAAAACCCCAGTGCCTATATAATGTGGCAGGGGGACTAAAACCCCAGTACCTAACAGGAGGACTAAAACCTCAGTGCCCTATGGGTGGTTTGTACTCATATACACTATATTGTCATTTGGCCAAAAATACATCATGCTAAATAGTTCACTTGGCAGTAGTGAAAATATAGATAACATTTGCATCATAGCATTGGGCAATAAAACCCATGAATTAAATCAAGTACATGAATGGGCCAGCATTGGCCATAGCATTATTCAAATAATCCAAATAAATGAGCCACACTGGCAATATAACATTCAAGCAAATAATGGACAAATAAAGGCAATAGGAGGATATCAAGGCTAGCACATTGTGATTGTAGGGTTGGATAAAAGCCCAACTGAGGAGTAGGGTGCATTGCACATTTATATGTTCACATCCATAAATAGGATTCACATGCATAAATAGGATCCGCATACATAAATAGGATTCACATACATAAATAGGATCCACATACATAAATAGGATCCACATACCTTATTGAAGATTCACATAACCATCATTCACACTGATTAGATTGCATCCAAGATCATTTTCCCTAATTATGAATATTTCACATGAATTAGCATTTATTAACATAAAGTATAAAGAAAATACCCATTTTAGATCTTATTCAAAAACCACTGATTTAGGACTCAAAACTAGGACCAAAATCTCACTTAGGTTTCACTGATTAATAAAACATATTTTATTTCTCAATTTGGAGTTAAAATGAATTAATTATGATTTTTAGAACATTTAACATACTCAAAATGGAATTCAAGGTAAACTTCGAAAAATCATTGGGAATCAGGTCTCAAAACCCACAAAATCAGATTCTACATAAAAAATCATTTCCAACGAGTATTTATTTGCATTTTTCTGAGCTCGGACCAATTTACTATGAATAAAACAAGTTGGATCAATCAGATTGTAAGAAAATGTCACATAGGCCTCATAGCCAACAATGGAGCAGATGACCGAAGTGCCCCTCGCGTTAAAGAACAAAGGGATGGGTGCGTGGGGGTAAAACTATAAAAATCCACGGGTCTTCTTCTACCTCTCACGCGAGCCATGGTCGCGGAGGAGAAACTTGCCCGGTTGGGCATTCGCTCATTTCTTGACCAAATCGGACGTATAGGTACTCGAAACGAAGCTTAAGACGAGAGGAACTCACCGGTGTGATTTATTGGGGTGCTTCTGTCACCAAAAAGTCAATAAAAGGGCCGTAATATCAGGGAGAAGCTAGACATATCGGTGGTTAAACATGAGCGTTTCGGACAAATTGGAACCAGAGAAAGCTCGCAATGATGTCGACGGAGGTGAGGGAGGTTCCATTTATAGGTGAGGAAGAGTGAAGCACCAAAAAGCCGGGGGAGAGGAGAAGCTTCGGCTGGCGCACATGGGCGTTTCGGCCACAGTGCACGGTAGGCATCGAGTGAGGGCTCAAATCGTGCGGCTCGAGGAGACGAAGCCAACACAACTTAAATCTGACGAAAGGGTCGAGAAATGAGGGAGAAAGAAGTGGAGGAGCCTAGGCGCCTCCTTGGGTCGGCGGCCCAAGGTAGAAGACAACTGCAGATCTGTCGGATTGAAATCAAATGGTGGTCGGGCGCGTGACACATGAAATAAATGATATAAATGCAAAATCGATTCATCTACTATAGTTAAACTATATGGGAACTTGTAAAAAGCATTTGGAGGGTCAAATGACGTCTCAATGACCTTAAATTTTAACCATAGGTTTATGACAACACCTAGAACGATTCTATGCAATTACTTTCTCGAAAATCACATGGTTAGGTCCCTAATTAATTTATAGACTATTAAAGCATATAATAAAGCATAAAAGAGCAATTAATATAAAGAATATCTTTCAATGACATAATACAGTATATCTCAATATATTAGTCACATATAAACATTATGAGTCATATCTCAACATATAATACTCTTATTAGTGCATTATTTCCCTCTTTGGAGGAGAGAGAAAGTAAAGGGGTTAATTACTCCTATACATTAAATCAAATACATATTATTACTAATATATATATCCAAAAAGCTCCAAATAACATACTCCACTCATATAATCTCATTAATGGTCGAATTGCATGATTAGACCTTAGTTATCTCATTAGATGGGTTATGTGTGCAAAACCCCCTACATAAACATAAATGTAGGTAATTAGTTAATTATACCTCAAGAAAGGCTCAAATTCAACATTGAGGCCCAAGAAGGCTTACAAGGATGGGAAATTAGTGAAGGATGTCCAAAAGGACTAGAAAGCAAATAAAAGTACAAAAGTGGGTAAATTGCAGGGAGGACCCTGAGATTTAGTATGTTACAATGGGTGTGATTAAGCTTATAGGTTTTTGTGCATTCTCATGGACATGAGTATCGATGTTATATTGTAGTGCATGATGGCTATGAGTTATAAGGAATTGGGAAATGAGGCAAAGGTAAATAGAAGTCATTGATCTTTCATGGAGTGCATAATAACATTAAACTCATGCAATGCTATTTTTAGGATTTGCAGAGGTGTTATCTTCCATAACAAATGGAGGCATTCATGAAGAAAAGTCAAGCGAAGATTTTTGATCATTTTCCTTGATATTTCCATGGTTTAAGAGATTAATGGTTCACAGTGCATGTTTGCAGATAGATAGAGAGAAGATATTTCCTAAATAACACATTATAAAGATAAATATAGTCTAGGATGGAACGTTTAGATATAGGGTGATAGATTAGGAGGAAAATGGATTAGATAAAAAGGTTATGAAATTATAACAACACTTTTCAGCATCCCCCGATTAAGGAAAGACCCCAAAAGTTTAAAGTTGTTACCTAAAATTCCAAGGAATCCATATTTGGCAAATAACACATAATAGCAAATAATTCCTATTGATTAAAATATTGTTTAAGGATGCACCTCTAAGGATTTACATGAATTTATATCATCAGAATTGTACATATGAGAAGAAGTATTTGTCTAATACTCTTTTAGTTATCTTTAATGCATTCATGTAGATTTCATTTGATTCATCAAGTCTCGGTATCTTTATTAATTGTATCCACCTAAACAATGTGAAACAAAACAAGAATCAACATATCAAAATATCTTGTGTACGTGGGGTACATGCAAAAGTGTGCAAATAAGCTAAAAACATATAATCAAACAATTACTTGCAAATAAGAACTGGCAATTTCATTGCATATTCTAACCCATGCTAGATATTCTCTCTTGGGTGTGATCATTGTCCCTCCAGGTCTCATGTGCATCACCCCTTGATGCATGTCATCCTAGGGTTCAAAATATCATATCTTCATTTATGTGATACTCATAGTGGCATTATAATTGAAGATAATGTAAATAAACACTCAATAGTTAATTTAGTCAATCTTCGAGAAAACTTTGGCAAACAGTAGCAAATGATATTATGGGTAGTCATAATCGTAACCATGTACCTTTTGTAGAACCATGCAAATATCATGCAGTATATACTTCAAGTATATTCAATCAATCAAATCAACTGATTCAAGCGATTCAATATTTAATCTACATGTATGTAAATCCTAACGTGTCACCGTCATATTATTTAGATAAACCCTACTCAAATTCTACTCTAGGGTTTATCATTGTCTCAGGTCTGGATACACTACTATAGAAATGGCTTATGAAGTCACTTTCCAGTCATCGGTTATTAATGAAGAACCGACGCCTAAAACCTACAGTGTCGGTGTAAAACACAAACTGATATATATCGGAGAGGAGTGGCCAGACACGGGTATCTCTTTCTATTTAGCGTCGGTTCTAGAATAAACAACCGACGCCTAAAATTAACCGCCAAATCCCAAATTTTATGTGAAAAAATTACCTCAAAAATTTGACATCTGGCGTCGGTTATTTACTAAAAAACCGACGACGAAAGGTTATTCGCGATACAAAAATTGGGAACATTTTGGTCGTCGGTTTTACTTCAAGAACCGACGCTTATGGGTTTTCGCACATTTTCCCAGGAAAATTTTCACACCCCTATGAGCATCGGTTTTAGAAAGAAACCGACGACTATGGTCATTAATCGAGAACAATTTTATTAATCGGCGTATGTAGATAGACGTCGGTTGGTTTCTAGTAAAAACCGACGACTATCAATAAGAATAGGTGTCGGTTGATTTGTATAACTGACACCTTTAGGTTTACGTGTAGGTTGTTTTCAATAACCGATGCCGATTGATAACTTAACAACACCCGCGAGCCCGACTCTTCCCCTTTCTCTGTTTCATTCATTGTCTCACGCAGCTGCTACTCCAGGGTTTGGCGATTTCCGGTGATTTCTCCTCTGCCCCCACCTCCGCCGTCGTTTACTCCGGCCACGCGCTGCTCCGCTCGCTTGGGTGGTCCTCTACCCACCTCCGCCGCTCCTTGCCCTCTGCCCCAGCTCCGGTGGCTTTCTCTCCTTCTCTGGTGACCTTCTATCTTGCTCCGGTGGCCTGCTCTCCTACTCTTGCTGCTCGTTGCTGCTACTCTCCCCGCCAACGCCGCCGAAGGTACCTGCTCTGCTCTTCTTCCTCTGCCGAGGTGTGTGAAATCACAGGTTGGCACAGTCGTGTTGGGCAGCACGGCCATGTTGGTTGATTTTGTGCTATATTGCTCAATTATAATCGGATAGCCTATAATGTTGTGCTACATTACTCTTCTAAAATTATTCTTATATTGTTGAATCGGGTCAATGACCACACCTGCTATTGTGTCTGAATTATGCCATGTATGTTTGTACAAAGTGAATCTTATCGCTTTAATTGTGAATTATTGCATGTTTGAAACTATTGAATTCTTGATTTATTATTTAATAATGCTCTAATTGTGAGTGATGCAATGTAAGTGAGCAAATACATGTAGTGGATATGTACTCATTAGCCTAGAAACCCATCCAAGATTTATTCATTAGGAGTAAATCTTGGAAAGTCCCCGGTTTGGGACTGTTCCTGAACACCTAATCTCACTTAGGATGTAAGTGTATAATGTGTATTGGGTTTTCGAGAAAATTTCAGTAGCATTTCCCCGTTTGTTCTCTAAGTACATATGTACTTAGAGAACAGCAGGGAAATGCTGCCGAAATTTTCTCGAAAACCCAATACACATTATACACTTACTAGTGAGATTAGGTGTTCAAGAATGGGATAGGTGGTACGCATTTATTATATATAAGAATGACATCACATGTATTTATTGGCCTAGAAACCCGTCCAAGATATACTCATTAGGAGTAAATCTTGGATAGTCCCCAGTTTGGGACTGTTCTTGAACACCTAATCTCACTTAGGATGTAAGTGTATAATGCGTATTTGGTTTTCAAGAAAATTTCGACAGCATTTCCCCGTTTTTTCTCTAAGTACATATGTACTTAGAGAACAGCAGGGAAATGATGCCGAAATTTTCTTGAAAACCCAATACACATTATACACTTACTAGTGAGATTAGGTGTTCAAGAATGGGATAGGTGGTACACATTTATTATATATAAGAATGACAACACATGTATTTGTCGGCCTAAAGTTTTAACCATGCAAAAACTCTAATCTGTTAACCCTAGACCCTAATCTTGTTGTAATGTATATTTGATTTCTCTTTGATCATAGAATGGATAGATCATGGATGTCCATTCGCAATCACTGCACCCCAGAGTTTATTTCTAGTCTTGACCAGTTTATTAGATTTGCCGAGGAACATAGGAAAAAACCTAGAGATAGGTTCTACTGTCCATATAGGCATTGCGGTAACAACTTGAAAGTCAACACTGGTGACGAAATCAAAAGTCATGTCATGTGCAACGGGATTATACAAGGCTATATAGAATGGCACTGGCATGGAGAGATTTTAAACCCAAAACCAGTGGATGTCGATAGAAGTGCTTGTGTGGAAGAAGAAATTGCCTACGATGATGTAGATGTGAATGAACCAGTTCCAGTAGACATCGTTGATGCGATGCTGGATAGTTGTGGGGTAGAGCACACCGATCCATCTCCAATTTTTAGAAACATTGTGCATGATGTTGAGATATCGTTATACACAGGTTGTACTCAGTTTACGAAGCTTAGCGTTGTGTTGAGATTGTATAAGTTGAAAGCTAACAATAGATGGAGCGACAAAAGATTCACTTCATTGTTGACTTTGTTGAAAGAAATGCTTCCTGAAGGAAACGAGCTGCCGATCTCAACATACCAGGTAAAGAAATTGTTGTGCCCAATGGGAATGGATGCCAAAAAGATACACGCATGCCCGAATGATTGTGTATTATTTCAAAAGGACTATGTGGATTTGAAAGATTGTCTAAAATGTGGTGCGTCACGGTATAAATTGACGACTTCGGGGGAGTCCAAAACTGGTTCTCCTGCCAAGGTGATGTGGTATCTACCTATAATATCACAGTTTCAATGCTTGTTTTCCAATCTGATAGATGCGAATAAATTGAGGTGGCATGCAGATGTTAAGAAAAATAATGATGGGATCCTACGACATGCGTCTGATTCCCCACAGTGGAAGAAGATTGATCTATTGTACCCTGAATTTGGTGAAGAAGTCAGGAATCTAAGACTTGGGCTTTGTACAGATGGGATGAATCCGTACGGGACATTGAGCAGCCAACATAGAACTTGGCCAGTCATGCTTGTTATATACCACCTTCCTCCTTGGCTGCGTATGAAAAATAAGTATGTAATGTTGTCGTTGTTGATATCGGTCCCTAAACAATCTGGAAATGACATCGATGTTTATCTTGAACCTCTGATTGATGACTTAAAGAAACTCTGGGGTGAAGGTGTGATGACCTATGATGCTTCACGAAGAGAGACATTTCGTTTGCATGTTGTGTTGTTTTGCACTATTAATGACTTTCCAGCATATGGGAATTTGTCTGGATAGTGTCAAAGGAGCTAAAGCGTGTCCTACATGTGAAGAGAACACTGATTCAACAAGACTAAAACATGGCAGTAAGACTGTATATCTCGGTCATCGAAGGTTTCTTACAAAATTTCATCTGTATCGTAGGAAGCGCAAAGCATTCAATGGATTGAATGAGGAACGAAGTGCACCTAAACCTATACCAGGGGAGGTTGTTTATGAAATAGTAAAAGACTTTGTCAATGAATTTGGTAAGAGATCACAATGTACTATGGCCACACAGAGTGACAAATCTTTATTCAAGAAGAAGTCAATATTTTGGGATCTTCCTTATTAGAGTTCTTTGACAGTCAGACATTGTATCGATGTCATACACGTTGAGAAAAATGTTTGTGATAGTGTCATTGGTACTTTGTTGAATATACCAGGTAAGACTAAAGATGGGATAAAATCCAGATTGGACCTACGTGAAATGGGAATAAGGTCAGAATTAACAAAATTTCGTGAAATGGGAAATCGGAGAACATACTTACCTCCCGCTTGTTACACATTGTCTAGAAAGGAGAAGAAAGCTTTTTGTGAATGTTTGGTAAATGTTAAGGTGCCACAGGGTTACTCATCCAACATCCGTAGATTGGTATCAATGAAAGATCTGAAGTTGATAGGTCTTAAATCTCATGATTGTCACACTCTAATGCAACAAATATTGCCTGTGGCAATTAGATCTATATTGCCGAAGCATGTAAGGTTTGCAATCACCAGACTTTGTTTCTTTTTCAATAGTCTGTGCAACAAATTTATTGACCCTGATACTCTCGATAAATTGCAAAGAGAAGTGGTTGTTACCCTATGTCAGCTTGAGATGTATTTTCCTCCGTCGTTCTTTGATATCATGGTACATCTTGTTGTCCACTTGACTAGGGAAGTGAAAATGTTGGGACCAGTTTTCTTGCATTGGATGTATCCCTTTGAACGGTACATGAGCGTTTTTAAAAGTGATGTTCAAAACCGTTATCGGCCTGAAGGGAGTATTATCGAGGGTTATGTGGCGAGAGAGGTTATGGATTTTTGCAATGACTTTCTCAGTGGTAATGAAACTCCTGATAATGACAAGAATATTGACGAGCAAATTGGCAAAGGAATTTTAGGATCACGTGTGAAAGTAATCAGCCGTGAGTAGTTGGAACAAGGTCACTTGTATATTTTACACAATATGGACGAAGTGAACGTTTATATCGAGGAACATACCAATTTTATCAAGAGACAATATCCTCGAGCCAATACAATGTGGCTTGCTAGAGAGCATAACAAGACATTTATTAAGTGATTTGAAAATAAAGTCTTACATCAACTATCTCAAACACCAGATGATATTTTTGAAACTATCAAATGCCTCGCCTTTAAACCAAAATTGACTGTTATGTCTTATGAAGGGTATGACATTAATGGATTCGCATATTACACAAAGCGCCAAGATGATAAGAGTGTCATCCAAAATAGTGGGGTCACCCTTCAAGCATCGACTATGTTTTTTGCAAGTGCAAAGGATAAGAGTCCATGTGAAGCTAAAATGTCATATTACGGTGTCATTGAAGACATATGGGAGTTTGACTACATAGATTTCAGAATTCCGCTCTTCAAATGTAATTGGGTTGATAACACCAAAGGAGTTATAGTGGATGAATTGGGTTTCACTTTAGTGAACTTTGAAAAGATTGGCGAGAAGGATGAACCATTCATATTGGCATTACATGCGAAACAAGTATTTTATATCGATGATCTTGCAAATGATAAATGGTCGGTTGTTCTTCATGGTAAAAGACAGTTCATTGAAGATCCTATAGATGAAGAACAGTACTATGATAAGTATGATGACTCCAGTCCATTCTCAGTTGGGTTGTCAACACCAGCAAATATTGAAGCTAATGATGACTTGTATGTGCGCGGAGATCATAATGAAGGATTGTTAATTGATAAAAAATCGCAATATTAGAGGCATGTTTATATTTTTTTATATGTTTTATTTTTCTGAATGTGAACTTTACAATGTGAATGTGAACTTTACAATGTGAATTACTTTATAATGTGAATGTGAACTTTACAATATGAGCTTTACAATGTGAACTTTACAATGTGAATTTGAACTTTACAATGTGAATTTGACAATGTGAATTACTTTATAATGTGAACTTTGCAATGTGAATGTGAACTTTACAATGTGAGCTTTACAATTTGAATTACTTTACAATGTGAATGTGAATTTTCAGATGGCTGAGCATTCTCCTGATGACCGTGCTGATGATTACCGTGAGGGTGAGGACATCAATGCGCCGCCTCACAATGTAAGTTTTAAAAATATATCATATATTTATATCTATATGTCCATTTATAGTTATATCTTGTAAATGTGTTTATTTTGTCAAATTTTAGGTTGATGATGCACATGTACCATCTGAAGCACATGAGGCACTTGATCAACAACACCAAAAAGTTGACAGGAGAAGGGGCATCACAATGATGAAGAAGTTAATAGCGCAAAAGGGCAATGGACCCAAACTTGTTGTGGATTTTGATAACGCAGGAAATGCATCTGGTGTGAATCGCAATTCATTTGTTTCATATCTTGGGTATGTTACTCGTAGCCATTGCGGTTGTAAGATAGATTCTTGGCATCAAGTTTCTAAGGAGAATAAAGACGTAATATGGAAGGATTTATGCGTGATTTATTATTAATTTGCAATTCTATTTTGTAGATTACTAATTTTTTGGATACTAGTTAATAGAAATTCTAATTTGCAGAGTATATTTGAATTGGATGAAAATATGCATCGTAAATGCGTGATGCAACACTGTGGGAGAGTCCTAAGGAACTATAAGACAAATCTCACCCAAGAATACATAAAAGAAGCTGACAAGAGGAAGAAGACAGCCACTGAACAGTGGACCTTCTTGGACAAAGAAGAATGGGACGCGTTTGTTGCTTCAAGACAAATGGATGAATTCAAGGTATTAGGCGTCAGTCTCAATCTCATTAATATATGTTGTATTCACCTATTCAAGATTAACATTTACTGTTACTAACCAAATCATTAATGTGCATACTAACTAGGCCCTCAGTGAGGCACAAAGATCAAGGCGTGCACTGAATGTGCATGACCACACAATGGGTCCAAAGGGGTATGCAGACATTCGCCAAAGACTACAGTCTGAGGCTACTGATCAGTCTACTGCTACTCAGGAGTCCTCCACTATAGGTAGCACACCTCTGCCTCGCCATGATATATGGATAGTTGGGAGGCAAAATAAGAAGGGAGAAATAAGGAAGCCCGCAACTGCTGAGGCGACTGCAAAAATGGTAAAATACAACTCTTACAGCAATCGTTCGAATATTGATTATTTGTGGTGTTTACTTAATTATAAAATTTTATTTTGGCGATTAGCGGGAGCTGCACGAGCTGAGGAAACAAGGCAAGTTCATCCCTGAGGGCACAAGGGATGAATTGACAGTTACTCTGGGTAACCCAGAGCATCCTGGACGTGTTAGGGCTGCGAGCGCTGGTGTGGGCATCAAAGTTTTTTTTGGGCCATCCCAGCTCAAACATGTCCCAAAAGTGGGACTTTCACAAGAAGAGGTAACATATTTTTTCCTTATAGATGTTACTGTAAAAGAGAATTCAATAATTAGAATTTGATGTTTCTTTTATCCATGTATAGGGAGATAAGTTATTTGATAGGAAACTCGAAGAAGTAATGAAAAAGTGGCAGGCATCTCAGACTGCCACTTACCAGACAGTACCTATGGTGTCTCCTACTACAGGCTCTACTCCTACTGCAGAGGTTGGGAGTAATCCTGTAGACCCACCACCTAGCAAATCTGCTGTAAGTATTTTTATGACCTAGTAACTATTTTTTTAATTCAAGATGATATGTATATATGAAATTGTAGTCGTTTCAAAAAAAGATGATATGTATATATGTATATAACATTCTTTACACAAAAATTTGTAGGGGTTGAAGCCATGCCGTCTAAAAGTTAATGAATATGTCATTGCAGAGGCGTCGGCTTACCCATCCCTACCAGGGGATATGTTTCACGGGTCTCCATTACCAACTGGTTGGATTCGTGTGAGCCCGGTACATATATTCCCCAAGTGGATGGATCTTCCATTGTCATATACCCACCCAGATTGTGAAACGCTTGGTGATGCAGAAGGCGGAGTGATATTGTGGCTAAAAGCGGATGTCATCTTTACTGAAATTGTATGGTAAATTTACATTACGTTAAATTGTTAGTGTGTGTATATGATGTCAGTTGATCTGAAATTATATATATATATATATATATATATATATATATATATATATATATATATATATATATATATATATATATATATACAGGTTAAAAAGAAGACACCCACAGCATCTAGGCCTCCACTTCCACCTCCTACATTACCCAGTTGGGTTCCACAGGACTACCTATCCCGTTAGGTCCTAACTATAGGGGTATGGCAATATGGTTAGGCAAACATGATATAAATTGCCCTATAACTGTTTCTATAGATTCAGATGTTACAGGTCAATCATAGAAAGCAAACTATTTATACAAGATATTTTGGAGTTGTTTCGATATGATTGGCTAAATACATCTGTCATAGAGCTATGGATAAGGTGAGATCTTCTTTATACATCCATATACCTTGTGTAGGATCTGGTGATCTGGTTTCTTATTTATTAATGCATGTGTAATTAATACATATTTTGCAGCTACTTAGACAAGATATGTGCAGATTTTGCATTCGAACATGTAGACTTTTTGATTCCATCTTTGATTAGTCTAGTAACTAAAGACCCTCCATCAGTTCAACAATACTGCTGTGAGGCTTTTACAATTTTTTCTCAAAATAAGAAGACGATGATAATGGCTCCATTCAATGCAGAGTAAGTTTACTGTGCTTATTATAATTTGAACTTAATAAAATTACATTTTTATTGTGGATTTTGAGTTATTAATTTTTAACTTTTGTACCTCTAGTGGTATGCATTGGGAGTTATTGGTTATTGTCCCCGAGACGTTCACTGTCTATTATCTAGATCCTAAGGGGAGTAAATTGAATACAAAATATGGACACATAATGAAAATGGCATTATTCCGGTGAGAAATATTTCATTTTCATATCCGTTAACATATGTTATTACATTACTATATAATTATGCAATGTACTGTGTTACATTAACATGTAGGGGTTTTGATGAGTTCAAAAAGGCTGGAGGAAAGGTCCCCACGAAAAAGAACCAGCCAATAATTTGGAAGAATGTGAAAGTAAGTTCTCGACTGCAATATATGTATATATTATTTATGTGAACAATGCTTAATTAGTTGTATTTTTTAATATTTTGTATGTTTGAATTTATAGTGTGCTACACAAGGCAACGGATGTACATGTGGATACTATGTGATGCGATTTATGCACATGATTATCAAATATGCCGCAATGGACATCGATTGTATTGCTGAGGTATTATATAGTCTCATTAGATATATAATATGAAATATATCAATCTTATTTATAGCTCATTAATTATATATATACATCATTCTCTTTACAGGTGTTTAAAACTGACCACACTACAGGAACGGCCTTACCAGATGTACATGCTCCCTATACGATGGGATAATTAAATGAAGTAAGAGAAGAATGGGCAAAAACCATTCAAGTAGTGGGGGATTTAAGATATAATTGGGATGTTGATAGTGAATAATGAATAATGAATTATATTTTGTAAATGAATTTCTGAATTATAATATATGTGTGAATGTTTCTACATGTCTGGATGTTTCTACATGTGTCTGAGTGAAAATGAATGAAACTGTTGGTTGCTATATGAATGTTTCTATATGTGTGAATGTTAAAATGAATGGAACTACAGATTGCTAGCTACATGAATGTTTCTAAATGTGTGAAAATCAAATGGAACTGCAGGATGCATTGTTAAATGTGTGAATATTTTTGTTGTTAATTTTGCAGGTTTGTGGCCTATTGTTGGCTGATATCAATGGATGTAGTAAAACCTGTAGTTCATAACTGAACTACAGGTTTCTCATCCTGCGACCATCCATACAGCAGGTCTGCAGACTGACAGAAAAAAAACAAAAAATAGGCGTCGGTTGTTGGTATAAAACTGACGCCACATCGTTACAGTGTCGATTTCTAATAGTAATCGACATCTATTTACTTAACACCATGGTTGTGCTAGCCAGCATAGCCGTGGCAGCGGACCAGACACCACGGCCGTGTTGGCCAACACAACAGTGTTGGGAGTGCACGGCTGTGGCAGCGGACCAGACACCACGGTCGTGCTGGCCAGCACAGCCGTGTTGGGAGTGCACAGCCGTGGCAGCGGACCAGACACCACGGTCGTGCTGGCCAGCACGGCCGTGTTGGGGTTTATATGACATCAGTTCTTATTTAATAACTGACGTTGATAGTGCCTAAGATGGCGCCCTTCTGTGGCGCGAAGGTATATGGCGTCAGTTTCTTACCTAATAACCAACGCTGATAGTGCCCAAGATGGCGCCCTTCTGTGGCGCGAAGGTATATGGCGTCGGTTTCTTATCTAATAACCGACGCTGATAGTGCCCTGCCAGCGCGTTTTCGGTGGCGCGCGAAGGGTTTTGGTGTCGGTTTTTTAACCGACGCGTAACGGCTGGGCTTTTAGTGTCGCCCACATAGGTGTCGCTTAGAAACCGACACTAAAGGCCTTAAATAACCGACACTAAATGTCGGTTATGTACTAGTGATAGGGAATAAGGTTACAAATCCTAAATTACATTGCATATTACACATTAGGTGAAATTGTTATATCCATCATATCCTTTCATTATGAACAATTAGATTAGATTAAGTTCATTAACAACATAGCAAGTTATGATCTTTAACTCTAATTCTCCATACACATCATTATCCACATTAGAAACCCTAATCATTCATGTATGTGATTATTCACTTTAGAAATCTTATCATTCAACATTACTATCATGATCATCTTAGATTATTATTAGATTCAACAATATCATATAACATCTCAAAATAAACAAATTTACTATTTTAAGCATCAAATTCACCAAAACTAGGGTTTTTATACCTTAGTCACTTATTAATCAAGCATTGGTCCTACTTTTAGAACTAGGATCAAAATTACGCCTTAATTATATTAATTATATTCCTCTCATTTTTTGGATCAATTTGATATATATATATATATATATATATATATATATATATATATATATATATACACACACACACACATTAGGATCCGGTCTATGATTTAATTATTACTTTATTCACAAGATAATTGAATTTAGGCCAATAGAACGCCGCCACGTCAGTGACTTGTACCCTTTTTCTCATTACCTTTTTATGCCTCTAGTGATCTCAACTTGGGCCCGCTAACCAACTCCATGCCTCTCCCTCTTCTTCACACATTCTTACTCACTGAACTTTGTTGTGCGTTCTGCATGGATGTCGTCGTGCAGTAGGTTGTTGGAGACGTTGATGGGGCTCCAAGCCCCAACAAGGCCTCCGGAGGGACTGGTCGATCTTGACGCGGTGTCCCCAGTGTGGACTCTCCCATATCAGACACGATGGAGGGTCATGGCATGACACCCTGGAGCACTACCGATGGTGGTTCCCTGGGAACATAATAGAGAGGTGAGGGGAGAGGATGGCGTTCCCAGGCTCCTCCATAGTATTGGTTGGTGACTGCATCTTTTCCACAAGGTTGGGGTGCTCCTAGACAAGCTCTGGCTTTCTCACAACTGTATGGACTAAGACCCCTCCCCCTTACTTCTAAGAGATGGAGAGACAACCAATCAAGGTTCTCAGTAATGAGGCTCGGAGACACTACATCCTCAAGATTTGAGGATGATCCTTTGTTCCAGTTTCATGAATACTTTGATGGCCCTTATATTGCTAGGCGAGGGTTTCATGGAAGGGATACATCGTAGAGGGATTATCAAGAATGAGAACATTGTCTGCAAAGGGGGTTTCTCTACTTACTATCTTACCAAATGTGTCTCTCTCTCACGGTTATGCATTGTTGCAAAGAGGAAAATATTTGATAGGTTTTCAACTCAGAAACACATATATTCACCACTTGTATTTCAAGTATTTTCTTAAATAAATCACCAACATTATTTAATTGACATTCTAAAAGTCTTTAAGGAATGCATATAAATATATGGCACATATTGGATAATTGGTCATGAATCTATTTAGGAAACATTTTATCACTAAATTCCTGATTATTCTTTATCTCTATCTTTGGTATATTCCTTAAACCATCTATCCTTTTTCCCTGAAACCCATAAATACCTTTCCCAATTCATATTTAGTTTTTGAGATTTATTGGGGTGTCTTTGATATACAAAACTTTCTCTTTTAAACAATTTATATTATCTCGTGGAACGTCTTTTTCCTCCCAACTTCTAGAATTCTCTTTTTTTGTTATTACCTTCATGTATACCAAAAGTTAGTTTATAATAATATTACTTGATGCCTCCAAACTTGTGTTTCCAAACAAGGTTAGATAATTAGTCCCCTAATTATCAAAAATAACTTATATCTTTCTTTTAGAAACTTATTATGTCATATTTCTATTATCCAACTATTCATAAATCCATAACTATTTATTTATCCACAAAATCTCTTATTTCTTAAACTTGTACCACAAGGACCTATTAGCAATGCAAATAGTTTGATGGGCCTCACTTTGGACATGGGTTGCACCCATGCCAATATGTGTGTAACGTTATTAATCTATCAAATAATACCAATGGGGATTTCATTTATCAATTCATGCCTTATATTTATATAATTCAATTTCACCAAAATAGAGGATATTACATTTTCCCCTCCTTCAAATGAATTTTGTCCCCAAAATTCAACTAAGTTAAAGGTGAATGATAACTCATCTTAGTCTCAAACCTTAGGGTTAGCAACCCCATTTTGATACCTTTAACATCTTTTGTTGACATGCAAATTCCTCACATTATTACCAAAATTGGTACTTGAATTCAATTCAAGGTATATCCACATCTTTATTATTTACATGATATCATTTCATGGTGATTATATTTTCAATTATGATTTCAATATCACTTCGTGACTACCTTTTCACCTAGGTTTCCATCCTATCATTCATCTATTTCTCATATAAGGGTGTGCTAACATCTAAAACCCTAGATAATGTCATTAAACTTAACCTAGAATATTCATTCTCGTATGTCAATTTTAAGCATAACATGCAGCTACCCAATCTGTCTCACTCATAATGAGATGAAATAAGTACTTGGTCGTAGCCTACATACAAATGTCATTCCATTCCAAGAGCAGAGATGATGTACTCACACATTATCTTAAAATTTCAAATTTTAGGTTTGAAACCATAGTTACCTTTAATCCCATAATTTTTTTGACGTCCATGTCCTCACATGAAAAGTGATCTTTTCATCGTCATTATATGACTCCTTATATTCTTCACATCTATATCTCATCCATTATTAGTTGTAGTCACTTCCTTGATGTCTTTAGGGGTATAGGTACCTTTGGAGTGATCTCCTCTTGGCCTCGTGAGCTTTATGCACTTAGGGAATGCCTCCCACATTTACCCTTGGGCCTCGCGAACTCATGAAGGTGGCCAATCTCCTAACCCATGGGCCTTGGGAAAACATGGATGGCTATCTCCTGACCCTATGTTCTTATGCATTTCAAGCATGATCACCTCCTACTCTCATCCATTTTATGTATTTTCAATCCTCCCTACTTGACCTTAGGATTGACTTAAGGCTCTATCTTGCCTAGGGTGCATTGAAATGTCATAGTTCTAACCATTTTCGGGCACATTATTTTCTTATGTATTTTTTCAACTTGGATTGCCTTGATCTCTTGGCGTACACATTATTCACTTTATGTCCCTTCATTGGGCTCATGGCAACATTCCCTTACTAGGCTTGGTCTTTCATAGCAGTCTTCCTTTCCTAGCTTGACCTATTAGTGACCTTCCTTTCCCCACTTGGTCACTAGCCATTTCAATGAATTCCTCTCATATTAACTTTCCTTTTCTGGATTAGCCTATCAGTGACCTTCCTATCTCGTCTTAATCACTGCTCGTTGCAATGACTTCCTCTTATATCGGCCTTCCTTTCCCAGCTTGGCATGTTGGTGACCTTCCTATCCGGGCTTGTTAACAGTCATTGTAATGACTTCTGCTTACATCAACCTTCCTTTCTTGGCTTAGCCTATTGGTGATCTTCCTATCCCGGTTTGATCACTAGTCATTACAATGACTTTCCTTTTATATATCAGCCTTCCAATCCCAACATGGTCGATTAGTGAACTTCCTATCCCAACTTGGTCACATACTTTTTAGCCACTTCCTTAGTGACTTTCCTCGTGTCCCGCAAAGATGGCATAATCAGGTCCACATAATATATGTGCTTTCATATTTTGTGTACTTAATCCTTCACACTTTAGGTGACATTCAAGGTTACCTCAATCTTTAAATTGACTTATGATCTCACCCTTCTCGGGAAGGTCCTAACCTAGGGTGCCTTCTTGACTCATAGGAGGAAGTTAGGCTCTCTAGCCACAACATGATCCCATGGGTTTAGGGTTTTGCCTCCTCCATAGGTCCTTTACCCACTCTTGGGTTGACCCACCCCAGGTTGGGACACCAACCCTAAAATTTTAATTAAGGTTTATCATATTTTCATTTTTTATGTAACCAGCGGTTGATTATGTTTCTTAAAACCCTTTACATGAATGCCTTGCTCCACATGCATGTATGCATGGGAGACTGGATCACCTAAACTCATTTTGTATTTTCTTATTCCCCTTATTCCTAATAAGGGTTCATATGGGCAGGGTTACTCTATCACCATCACTACTCTCATTTACCAGGATTAGGGTTTAGGGTTTGGGTTAGAGACTAGCCTTATACCTTAGAGTCTTATGATTTTCTTGACTCACTAAGGGTTTTTCCAAGCCAACTCTATCTCCATTTAGGGTTTTTCCTTGTAAGGAAAAATTCATTAACCATTTTTCTTTATATTATCATTATTTCCACATTATATGTACCTTAATCGGCATCGTCATCATCAAAAACCCTAAATTGAGATGAGGAGGGATATATCTTTTAGGGTTTATTAAGCAAGAGGATGAAGTGGATGAAGTTAAAAATGAGAAGACTTGGAGGAAACATTACTTCAGGCAAACCCTAGGTACTGGCCAGGAAGGTATGGCTCTAGCTAAGGGAGCCATCATCTACCAACTTAATGGTATTGAGGAAAATATTGATAATCCCCAAAGTTGTGACCATTTATATATAGTACTACCTTCAGGGTATGCCCTAATGACTTTCTTTATATTTCCACTACTTACTTGAAATTATAAACTATTAAGTATTATTTGAAAATTTTGGTGCTCTGATACCAAATGTAACGACTTCACTTTTCATCATCCCCTAATTAAGGAAAGACCAAAAAAGTTGAGAGTCATTACCTAAAATTCCCAAGGATCCAAATTTAGCAAATAATAATAATAGGAAATAATTTCCACTAATTCAAATATTGTTTACAAGATGTTCCTCTAAGGATTTACATGAATGTCTATCATTAGAACTATACATATGATAAGCATATCTATCGAATCCTCCTTTACTTAGCTTTAATGCCTTCAGTTAGATTTCATCTTATTCATCAAGTCTCGATATCTTCATATATTGCATGTACCTAAAATGGCCCAGCATATCAAAATATACTATGTACATGGGGTGCATGCAAAAGTGTGCAAGTAAGATAACAACATATAATCAAACAATTACTTGCAAATAAGAACTAGAAATTTCATTGTATATTCTAACCCATGCTAGATATTCTCTCTTGGGTGTGATCATTGTGCCTCTAAGGCTCATGTGCATCACCCCTCTATGGATGTCATCCTAGGGTTTAGAATATTATATCTTTGTTTATGTGATACTCATAGTGACATTATAATTGAATAGAATGTAAATAAACACTCAACATTTACTTAGTCAATCTTCGATAAATCCTCAACAAACACTGACAAATGATATTGGGGGTAGACATAATCGTAACCACATACCTTTTGTAGAACCACACACATATCATGCAGTATACATTTTAAGTATATTCAATCAATCCAATCAATGGATCAAAGCAACTAAACATATAATCTACATGTATGTAAATCCTAAAGTGTCACAATAATATTATTCATATAAAACCATACCTGGATCCTAATATAGGGTTTATGATTGTCTCAGGTTTGGATAGGGAATAAGGGACAAACCCTAAATTCCATTGTATATTACAGATTAGGTGAAACCCTGATTGTTATATCCATCATATCCTTTCATTATGAACACTTAGATTATATTAAGTTCATTAACAACACATCATGTTATCATCTTTAACCCTAATTCTCCATATGCATGATTATCCAATTTAGAAACCCTAATCATTCACATATGTAATTATTCAATTTAGAAACCTTATCATTCTAAATTACCATCATGATCATCTTAGATTATCATTAGACTCAACAATATTAGATAACTTGTCAAAATAAAAAGATTTACTATTTTAAGTATCATATTCACCAAAACTATGGTTTTGTACCTTAATCACTTATTAATAATGTGTTTGTCCTACTTTTAGAACTAGGATCAGAATTAGGCCTCAATTATATATATATATATATATATATATATATATATATATATATATATATATATATATATATATATATATATATATATATATATATAAAGGATCCAATCTATGGTTTAATTATTACATCATCCACAATGAATTTAGGCCAATAGAAGGCCACCACAATAATGAGTTATACCCCTTTTCTCATTACCTTTTTCTTCCTCTAGTGATCTCATCTTGGGCCTGCTAAGCGACTCCATGGATCCAACCGCTCCCTCTTCTTTTTCACACATCTTTCCTTGATGAACTTCGTTGTGCATTTTGCACACATGTCAGTGTACAACAGGATGTTGGAGACATCGATGAGGCTCCAATCCCAGGCTAGGCCTCCAGAGGGATTGGCCGATCTTGGAATAGTGTCCCTAGTGTGGACCTCCCATAGCAGACACCATGGTTGTCCATGTCATGATACCCTGGAGCACTACCGAAGGTGGTTCCCTGGGAATAGAATAGAGAGGTGAGGGGAGAGGATGAAGTTCCCAGGCTCCTCCATTGTATTGGTTGGTGTATGCATCTTCTCCATAAGGTTGGCATGCTCCTATACAAGCCCTAGCCTTCTAGTAGTTGCATGGACTAAGACCCCTCCCCCTTACTGCTAAGAGACGGAGAGACAACCAATCAAGGTTCTAGCTAACGAGGCTTGGAGACATTACATCCTCATGACTCGAGGATGATCCTTTGTTCCGATTTCAAGTTGATGTTGATGGCCCTTATATAAGCAAGTGAGGGTTGCATGGGAGGGATACATTATAGAGGGACTGTCAAGAAGGAGAACCATATCTACGGAAGGGGTTTCTCTGTTTACTATCTTAACAAAAGTGTCTCTCTCTCATGGTTATGCATTGTTGCAAAGAGGAAAACATTTAATTGGTTTCCAAATTGGAAACACATATATCGACCACTTGTTCTTCAAGTATTCTTAGATAAATCACCAACATTAGTTAATTGAAATTGTAGAAGTCTTTAAGATATGCATATAAATATATGGCACATATTAGATAATTGGTCATTAATCTATTAAAGAAATACTTTGTTATAGAATCTAGATTATTCTTTATCTCCCTTTGGTATATTTCTTTGACCAATTATCCTTATTCCATGGAAACTCATTAATACCTTTCCCAATTTATTTTAAGTTTTTGGGATTTATTGGGATGTCTCCGATATACAAAACTTTCTCTTTTAAACAATTGCCATTATCTCATGGAATGTCCTTTTCCTCCCAATTTCTAGAAATCTCTTTCTTTTGTTATGATCTTAATGTTTACTAAAAGTTAGTTTATAGTAAAATTACTTGATGCCCCCAAACTTGTGTTGCCAAACTGGGTTAGGTTACCACTCCATTAATTATCTAAAATATTATATATCGTGTTTTCTTTTAGAAAATTTCTTATTGTTTCATATTTCTATTATCCAACAATTCATAAAGCCATAACTATTTATTTATGCATAAAATCTCTTGTTTCTTAAACTTGTGCCACAAGGACCTATTTGCAATGCAAAAAGTATCATGGGCCTCACCTGTGGCATGGGTTGCACCCATGCCACAAAGTGCTTAGCATTATTATTCTATCAAGTAATACCATTGGGGAATTTACATATCAATTCAGCCTTATATTTATATTATTCAGTCTCACCAAAATTGAGGATATTACAGAAGTCATTTCAAAGCAGAAAATGCATGAGGTTTCTTCAATAAAATATAAGAAGGCAAACGTGGTTGTATTTTTAATACAATCATGTGGTATATCGACCTTGTCATTAGACGATTACATGGATATATCATTTGAATATATTATTATGTATGTCACTTGATCAAGATTTTTAGTCATGATATATGGAATATTTTCATCACAATTTGAATCGTTGATTCTAAACAAGTTAATAGACAATGTGGTATGTCAATGGCATGAAAAGAATTCATCCAGTATATATGGTGTATGTATTTGGTAGTGTGACATGTTATTAGATTTCTCAAAGCTTAGGTATCCTATAATATTCATGAACTTGTCTTTCCAAAGAGCAATCTAGAGGAATCTTAAAAATTTAGTATATTATTAGGAAATTGATACAACACTCACTGATCTACAATCTATATTACTTCTCCATTAGTTCTATAATATTAATTTTTTTATTAAAAATAGATTTTATGATGATTCTAAAGCTGTCCTGGTCTAATTAGATTAAATTCTAGAATGCTAAGAACTCTATCATTTACATGAAATTCAAGGCTATTCGCAAGATGTTGAAATACAAATAAAGGGAAAATCAACAGAGGTTTTAGAGTGAGGAGAATAAAAATGTTATAGCTCAAAATAGATTTATCACATGAAATACATTATGTAACCGTCTCACTTTCTAGGATGGGTTGTATGAAAAATTTATTTTTCTCATGTATATGTAATATTATGTAAAAAGAAATGCAGGAGTAATAAGATCTAATTTTTGTTTTAATGGAGTTGAATGAGATTTGATAAATGAACATGTTGGTCCTTTGATTTGGTGTTGGTTTATGAAGTCTTACTAAAAAATCAAAAAAATTACATGTGTTTCTTAAATATTGTTCTTTTTTATATAATATAGTTTTTTTCCTTAATAAGGATCTACATTTACAATTTCTCTCCAGTTATTAGCATTTATGTTGATCTTAAGTGAGATCACTATAATTTGGTATCAGATTTTAGGTTAGATGAGTATGTAGAAACAATTAGATCTAGAGCCAAATGATAACATGTATGTTTAACCAAATCTGAATATTATATATACTAATTGAAATCAATATTCAGCTACTCTGGTTAAGCATAGGGGTATTAGTATAAGCTAGTATGGAGCTGCCAAATTTACTTATTTTGGCAGTTTTGACCAAGCATACAAATGAAGACAATTTGGGAGTATGATAAAATGTAATATGGAAATATAAATCATAACAATGGAGAAAGAGAAAGGAACAAATAAATTAAAATAGAACCTAAGAGAAGATACAAATTTCATATACAAAATATGAATGATGAAGAATAATAAAAATAATTCTTAATTAATTTGTCATTGACCATGAATCTGAAACTTATAAGAAAAGTTGAGAATGAATAATGAATTTATGCTAAAATCATGCATCTTGTGAAAAGGACCAACGTATGTAGATAATTATGAAGAATTAATTGTAGTTTTGATCCATAAGATACATAATTAAATTGAATAATAATAATATGAAAAAAGATGTCAACTGCACCCTAGAATTGATGTATTAAGTTACATTTGCAAAGTAAATCAGGTCATACTAGAAAACGTGATATGGTTATGATAGGTGACAAAAGTTCCATCTGATGCCAGTATACCCAGAAACTTTGAAGTAAATTATACAAAAAATAAGAAAATTATGTAATAAGGCAGAAGGTAACATGGAACTCATGATAAGGATATATAGATAGAGATGCACAGTTAGATGTTATGATATTCTATAATACCTTTATTGGTGTGGTATGCCTAGAGAGCCAGTCATATGATGATTGTGATGGCATATAACATAAAGGATTTGATTAATAATAACAACGACAAGATTTCAGTTCATTCTGTTTCACTCAGTTATGAGATAATTAGGAAACATAATGAAAGTCTAAAGAATGAGAATTACACAATGATGTATGTCTTCAAATACATGACTTGAACAATGAGATCATACATATGTTAAGAGTATGTACATTCTTATTATGTCCCTAGTCAGATGTTACTATAGAAGGCAAATAGACAATAGTAACACTTAAGATTAGAGTGTGTGTTGGTTGATGATAGAATCTCATCATCCATGATATGTGATATCAGTCCAAACACATAGATACTTGTTAGGGAACAATGTATCAGATAAACCCACCTTGAGAGTGACACATGGAAACCATACTAGGTGGTCATAGTCATCTCTCATAGTGAAGGTGGTGATTGTGGTTCTTAGACATGAAGTCACTGCACTCATCACATGTCATTCGGTATACTTTGACATCATCCAACACAACCCTGAATAAGGATTTCCATAAAGGTGATGATTGGGTAGTTGTGACACATGGGGACAAAGTGTGTGTGATGTAGATGAGAATTGTCCCTCCTAGTAGAGTTTGATATCATGTCTACTTGATAAGCGAGACTGAGAAATGCATGTGCATGCACATGTGAATCAATATATGATATTGAGGTCACATATATCTCAGACAGTCTACTCTAGGTTCAAGGAACATGGATTGAACATTGAGAGGATGACAATTCCATGCCTCAAGCTCATTTTGGATATTAGATTCAAAGGAATTATACAATCAATATAACACCTAACATAGATTGTAGGTGGAAGTTGTTCTCCAACTTTCCATTCACTTGGGTAGCACTAATGTGTGACTAGGCACCACTCCTTGCTTGTGATGTCATAAGCTAGTTATGGACATTCACTGCCAACGTGACATGGGACCTATAGGGTCACACACATAGGAACTCATCTAAAACAGAAGTTTAATCATGAATGATGATTGGATTGATTACTCAAGTATTTGGGTACTCAATTCAAGCAACAAATCAACAAACTGGACTCCCAACCGATTGGCCCATGTGATGAAACGACCATTTGGAGTGTCAAGATTATTGGAAATTGAATTGGCAAAGTTTTGCTAGAATTGGAGAGCGAAATGATAGGTTCACTTTGTGAATCGATTGGATCGGCTCTCCAACTGATCAGTTGGGGTCATGAGATGACCGACTCGCATGAGCAAGACACCCAGTTCATGGAGAAATTTGATTGAATCAAGGATTAGTGTTGACGTCATGTTGTGCATTGATTTGATTCGAATTTTCTAATTCATGTGTGATTGGGAAACATGATGAAATGACCGGTTTAGAGTGTGAATGGATCATCTTGCATGTGAACCGACTGGTTTGGCACTCGTAGGTTGTGAAAATTCATGATCTTCTGGTCCCTTCCACTCCCACATAGACTTAGAACCCAGACCCTAACTCCTATAAATAGAGGGGTACTAGGGGCTTTCCAGAATAAAACTCAATTGCCTTTGACAATTATTATCCTCTTTGTTTGTGGTAACCAATAGAGAGCCTGAGCAAGTCCTACTCGCTGAAGGGAGGGATTGTAAGGGAGAACAATTGTGGAAGAGCAAGTTAATGACCAGTACACCAATGGGAGGGACAACTCCTTCCTGTCTGTTCTAGTAGAACGATAGAAGTTCTAGGTGGTATGCGTGGACTTCTCTAGAGGTGAGGAGGTTGTTATCTACTGCTAGGAAGATAACATCATCCAACAATCTGTGGTGGAGCCGATGTGGACGTCGTTCGAGTCTGATGTATGTGGTGAAGACCAGGTACTGCACAGACGTCGTCCAAGTGCAGCTAGGAGTGCACAACTGCTACAATGAGTTATAGTCATTGGATTTTCTCTAGGACCAGATATGAACTGGTTAAACTATCCTTCCCATTACATATTAGTTGATGTGATCTTGTTGTTATGTGGAATATGGATAGTAAAAATTTTGTTTCACTTAAAATGCTTAAGTGAATAGAGAATGATGGGTTTTAAGAATAGAAATGAACAAGAAATGAAAGAAGTTAAGGGTAATGAATATAAATTGAAAAGAAAACCATGGAATTGACTCAGTGGAACTAAGAACCTAATATGATGATCTAAGTGATAACAATGGATAATACTCTAGAATGAGGGATTAAAGAAACTAGATAAATATTGAATAATTCAATTGAAAGGTGAAACTCAAGGATGTGAATTGATTCATTGGAATGCATTCTAGTATTGTAGATATATCTACTAGAATACTTGAATTTTGAGAATAATCAATTTTTATGGATTTCAAATGAGAATATATTATTTGAATGGTAACCCTAACTGAAGCATGGTAAAAATTAAAAGAGGAGTGTATGTTTTTTTGTACGTTTATGCATTGAGATTTATTTATTTTTATTGAAATCATAATGAAAATGTATATGTTATATAATAAACATGATATGAGTATGATGGATGATATTATATGTTTATATGCTAATAGTGTTGATGGTACAAATGCCTATATGAATATTTACTGAGATATATCAGTTGAAGTGAAATATTGATAAATGTGTTCAGATTGAAATGACATGTATTTACATGCAATTTAAGAAATGATATGTAGGCTAAATGCATGAGAATGATATTTTTATGAGATTGATATCCCACTGACAATGAATCATATGAAATGATGTGAATACAAGAAAGAAACATGTATGTTTTAAATCATAAAATTTGTTATAATTCTTGATGTAATGATTGACTTTCTTTCAACCCTAATCTAATTCATGTTATTCTAGTTGTATAAGAATGCACAAACATGATAAATGATTAATTACATTCTCTCTGATATGAGAAAAAGGATCAAGTAACAATTAATATGATGAATGAATCTAGTTAGTTGCCTTGAACATTGTGAGTTTTGTCTAGGATTCATACTAGGGAAACAAAATGGATCTCATCGTAGTAATCAAAGGGTTATAAGAAGGATTTTCAAAGTGTAGATTGAGACCTTGAATGTTAGATCATCATGATTTAGGGATGAGTCACATGGCGTGATATTGACCCTAAATCCTCTATTATGAATGTCTATGTCCATAAGGAATAGACTTTGATGTATGCAAACTATAGAACATGAGAAACTTTCTGATATGTTATATTTTGTTTTATTTTTTCTTATCTCGTGTGCCCTAGATGTGGACACGATCCTCTTTAGGAAATCATGTGGTGGACCAAGGTCTATTGTAGCTATTTCAGGGTGTTAATCTAAAACCTAAGATAATGACAGTGAGTTGTTAACATAAGAATCATGCATGATAGCTTCTAATTGGTGAGGTACAATCCAAGTAGGTTTAGGAAAAATGAATAAAACATGACAAGCCTGTAGAATATGATATGAATGTTGTTATTTTCCTTTTTCAATTAGTTTATAATATGTTGTATTTGAATGAATTTTATATTTGGGGAAATTGATCATTATATTGATGAGGATAATATGTTTCCTTATTCTTATCTTCCAAGTATGGAATCTAATCTAAAACATTAACATCTATTTTATGTCAGGATTTGATATTTGATCTTATTATGATTTGTCATTAGTTGTCATCTGCATAGTCATGTTTCGTAGTCATGTCTTTTATGGACTTCAGTTCAAGACTGCATTATATATTCCTAGTCTGGTTGGTGAGGTGTCAAAGATATGTGTTATTATGGCTAGATAATAAATGTTTGGATGTTGACTTTGTTACTCCTATATTTAGAATATATTTATATAATAATTAGTATTTACTAATATATTAATAGATACACTCTCAACCATGGTTAACAAGTTAGAACTAGAATAAGTGGTTTCTCTCTTATTAGTTATATATTTTCATAAACTACATGTCTTAAATGTTAGGATTAGTAGCTAGACTTTTCAATATTTGCAAGTTTCTTTTGAACTTCGATATACATAATTTGCGGTCGATACATGTTACTTGACTGAGTGGGAGATTTTCACCCATCGGGGCTCTATATGAGGCTTATGAGGTTGTTTCATATAGTTTTTGATATAATGAAATCTATCAAAGAGCTCATGATAAGAAGATATGTAACAAGAATAATTACTCTAGAATGTGTGTAGTCTCAGTTGCTGGGATGTGTTGTATATCATATTTATTTCTCTCATGTACATGTAAGTTGATTGGAACTAGGATTCATATGAGTTATAAGATCTTATTTTGGTTTAGTGTAGTTGAATAAGATTTGTGATACCAAACATGCTTGTCCTTTGATGTAGCATTGGTTTATTAGGTTTTATGAAAAATAAAATTTGCATGTGTTTTTATATGATGTTATGGTTGTGATCGTCAATGGTCTAGTGTTTTGTTTCTTAATCAGGTTTTAGGTTTAGGGTTTCTCTCTGGTTGGTATTTATGTTGATGAAAAGAGAGGTTCATGCATACATAGTACATGAGGAGGGTATAACAGAGACAAAAACCTCATGGGAAGAAGTTAGTCTCAGACCCTAATCAAAACCATAATCTAGTATATACATGGTTCATGAGGGAAAATAATACTCATATGGGTGGAAACCCTATCACCTACGGAAAATAGAACAAAGAGAAGGACAAGTAAAAAGAAGATTGACCTTTGAAACCATATATAAAGAAATTAAAATCATGACAATTATTTAATAAAAGATTATGGAGGGTGGTACATAAGTACATGCAACCCCTAGTAGTGAGTGAAGATAGATTAATGTGAATATGTATACTATCTTGAGCCCTAGGGGGAAGTACATGATTCCTAAGTCTTATAAACCCTACACTAATACGTCCAAAGGATGGGACCCTAATCCCTATAAAAGGCCACATGATCCCTTATGCACATGAGCAGATGGTGCCACTTACATGCTGCAAAAGAGTAGTTAAACTGTAATGAGAAAAACAATACATTGATAAGAAATTTCTTCTACAACCTACCCTTGGTGATGTTGAGGGAACAAATATACATGTGTGTATATGCCCTACTCACATGGGAGAGAAAAAGAGGCAATTGATTAAACTATCTCGATGGATGTCTACATGTTAACTTAGGCATTTATGTGGTGATTGTGGAAGAGTCTCTTACCCTATAAGAAGAAGAATCGTTTAAACCATGTCATTATGACCCTTATGCACTTGGTTCCAACAGCTATACCCCATATAGGGATAATAATTTAATTCTATGGTAGGAATTTACCTTAAGGATCAAAAGGAAAATGTGGTGGGATAATTAGGATTTGTTGAAGGCTTGGTAAGGAAAGGAAATTACAAGGCATCTGACAACACCACTCGTGGTCAAGCCAAAGGGGTAAGAGAACCCTCTCAAGAAAAGTATGGATGAATAGAATGGTAATAGATACCAAAGTACTAGGGCAACATATATCACCCTTTTTGAAGGAACGTAGTATGGCAACCAGATGTGCTTCAACTTTAGGAGGGGAATATATCGTTGCAAATATCCTAATTTTTTAGGAGGACCCTATGTGAAGGTACATACCCTAAAGGAAAAATCACATACCTACATGTAATTTGGAGTACTACCTTGTAGTATGAATGTAAGTCTTTGGATTGAACTTGTTGTCTTTGATAAGTAATGGAATATTGTGTGGTTGAGTTAAGTGATGCTTAGAAATTTGATGCATGGATCCATAAGGAAGGTCAAAATTGGACCAATAATGAAATCCAAGCATATGTCTGATCATCCCAGTCTAGATAGATAAATCAAGGATAATGTATGATGATAAGTAAATCACATGAAAACAATAGTATTATTAAAAACACAAATGCATATGGTGCCCCAGGTTAATCACCAATTTTATGTACTAGTAGATTTTCATGCATACAAGTATGTATGGTACAAGAAATTAGGCAAGTACATAAACTACAAATAGTGGATATACCAGTACATGAAACACATGTGTTCAAATGTTATATAAGTTAATACATGAGACCCAAACTCTTTGCTAAAGAGTGGTGTTCAAACATGTGGTGGGTCAAGTGAAGGGTAAGACCTTATGAGTAAATAAATAGTAAGAAGATCATGGGGCACCAGGATATGTGTCTAGACAGACTAATCTCCCAATGAGAAATAAGAAAACACCATCCTCCAAAGATGAGTTGAATTATCTTTTTATTTAACTTTTGAGATATCCCTAGTTGTCCTAACAGGACCTAAATAAAAAAAATTGTGTTATGATATGGTGGTATATTTTACGAAGCATCTAAGTATTTAAAACTACCTAATGAAAATATGTATATGTGAAAATGTTCTATTTAGGTATTTAGAACAAGTATTGTTAGTATATGCATGTAAGCCTTTGATGGATTAATTTAGTTACAAAAATTCAATGGGTTGAAATAAGTTACTCCATGATATGGGTAAGGTTATAGGCTTCATTATTGAGGTTGAATCAATGAGACATGGAATCATGATGATGTAAGATATCCTTATCTTGAATAAAGTACAAATGAGGATAGATACAAAGTAAATGCTTTGATATTTTAGGTTGCTTATGAGTGTATAGCCTAAGTTAGTCTTAGAATAAAGTAGGAAACATTTAGAAATACATGTGATTGACTTGAGGGGTTAGGAGAACATTTTCACTCCATAAGTACAAGAGGCCCAATAGTTCAGGAGAAAAGTTTGCTCAATAAGTAAATATACTGCTAGTGATCCTAAGCGAATGACCAAGTCCAATGATGCATGTCAATTATATAAAGAATAGTAAGACTAATGTATAACAAAACCCTAAAAGAGGTTATCCACAAAGTCAAGATCGTTGAGAATAGCACTTTCTTCTTAGTTAATGACATTTAGAGAACTTTTTGGAATTAGAAAATTTTTCATGTGTGAGGCGTCACTCAATTGGGCTTGAATCAGCCTCACTTTAGAATAATAAGACACTATGTGGATCCACCCTCTCTACACTTGAAACAAAGAAAACTTTGTATTTGGACAACAACCAAATATTTATTTCCTATTCATGTAGGTGTAATGATGAATATATTGAGCTTGAATTAATGATACGATCATTCAAGATATTGACTCACTGACTTATAAATATAGATAGAGGATGATCCTTGAGTTTGAGAAAGACCCAAGTGAAACTATTATCAACATGTGATATATATACACACAATGAATAAGTTTGGGCTTAATATAACTTTTGGATTCATAATACAACATGCAACAGTTTGGGATTAATCTATCTCCAAAAGCATGTCATTATTTGAATCATATAAGTACTTTTCACTTGTGGCAATAATCATCTTACATCCATATTGGGTATTCTTTATTCTAAACTCTCAAGAACCAAGATCTAAAAATTATATGCTAAGTGTAACACATGGACTTAACCTTCTCTATGGATATCATATACTCTTAATAATCTAACACATGCATGATATTTCTATGAAACATGGGGAGATAAGACCTAAGAATGATGATTCATTTTAGATCTTGGAATAGAATGATAACACTGCTTGGATTCTTGTCTATAAACCCCTATATACCCCAGTGTATGAGACTTTTCATGTCTCCAACTTAAAGAGATGTCTGAAGGGTCTTACTCATGTGCTTAATGTTGAGGCATTCGATCCCCAATATAGCTTGACCTACCTAGAGGCACCTATAAGGATATGGTATCCATGGTGAAGGATCTCCAAAACAAAGAGATGGAAATGGTTAAGGTTCTTTGGAAATAACATGAATAAGATGAAGCCACATATAAGCTAGAAGTTAATAGGGAAAAAGGTCACCCACACCTTTTTCCTAGTTGAACCAAATTTTTGGAGGGGGGATTCAATTAAGGGGCACTACTACATTTTTAGCCAGTAACGTCGCTGCCCATAGCGTCATTTTTATTAGAATAACCGACCTAATAGACTATTGCATCGTTTTTATCACAAAAACTGACCTTACTGGTTTCCCGCGGAAAAAATTCACGCAATTTTGGCTTCGCTCCTCGATCTATAGCGTCGGTTTTTCCAAATAACCGATGCTATAGGGTCAAACAAAAACACAGGCACCGCTTTGAAACTCTAGGGTTGGTTTTTATGGATAACTGACCTTATAGATACTGACCTCTTGGGTCAATTTTTTTCAAATACCTGACCTTATAGATGGTTTACGAAAATTCTGGCACCACTTAGGCTTTAGCGTTAGTTTTATGGAATAACCGACCATATAGACCTGACTTCTAGCGTCGATTTTGTTCGTTAACTGACGCTAAAGGTCGGTTGTTACCAAAACGCACGACTAGACCCTATCGACTTCTGTTTCATTTCATTTTTCTCGAAAGCACGGCGCTAGAGACCCCCTCCTTCTCTGTCATTGTGTCCAAGGAGCCCATCTCTGTGTCCTTCCGACGCCGCCGTCATGTCCAATGAGCCGTTGTGGCCACTGTGTCCAAGGAGCCGAGTCGTGTTGTGCCGCCATCGAACCGTGTTGTGCCACCGCTGAGCTGTACGTGTTGTGACGCCGCCGCCAACTAAAGGTTGCAAGGTACATTTTATTAACCAAAAATTAGTCGCAAACTTCTCGGTTGTACGTGTTGTGCCGCCATCGAAGAGCCTTCTCGGTTGGAAAGGAGAGGCGGGGCAGGTGGGGGCTGCTGTGGTCGGGGCTGAGGTCCAGCGGTGGGTGGTGATGGGTGTTGCGGTCGGGGTTGGGGTTGGCTGTGGGTAGCGATGGGTGCTGGTGGTAGTAGCACGATCGTGCCATAACCACGACCATTTTTCTTCTTATTGTCATGCCGCAATTGAGGAGAGGTTCGGAGTGAATGTATTTGTTAGGTAGCACGGCCGTTTTGGGTAACACGGCTGTGGTGGTTGTGGATGAGTGAATGTATTTGTTAGGTAGCACGGCCGTGCTGGGTAGCACGGTCGTGGTGGTTGTGGTTGAGTGAATGTATTTGTTAGGAAGCACGGCCGTATTGGGTAGCACGGTCGTGGTGGTTGTGGCTGAGTAAATGTATTTGTTAGGTAGAACAATCGTGTTGGGTAGCGCGGCCGTGTTGGCTGAGTTGCTGAACTACATTTGTTAAAATCTTTATGCTCCTCTAATATTGATGTATAATGACCCTAATGCCTTACATTATAAGATAATTGAATCATGCATTTGTGTTGTTGCAGGTGTTGTTGACTTGCATATATTTCTTCTTCAGCCTTCAAGTGAGGTATAATATTCTCACTCTCCCAATGTGTCATTAGGCTTTATTTTGATTCAAATATTTAATACATGTACGGTAGCACTTGGTAGACATTCCAGAAATATGAGGGTAGACATTGTGTAGTCTCAGATTGACACTTTAGGGTTTATATATGAGATCATCGAATGCATGATGTTTAACTTAATATATAAATAAGACAATAATACATTTATGCATGTATCAACTTAGAAACCCGTTCAAAATTTACTCATAGGAGTAAATTTTGGATAGTCCCCAATTTGGGACTGGTTTTGGATATTTAATATCACTTAGGATGTAATTGTATAATATATGTTTAGTTTTGAAGAAAATTTTAGTAGTATTTCCTCATTTGTTCTCTGGGTACATATGTGAGTGGTTATATACCATTTACATCGGTGTACTTAGAGAACTTAGGGGAAATGTTGCTGAAATTTTCTTCAAAACTAAACATACATTATACAGTTACTAATGAGATTAAATATTCAAAAATGGGATAGGTGGTACACTTTAGTATAAAAGTAATTAACTTCCTGTCAATAAAATCTTACATCTTATAGTATCAATATTAAATGCTTAGTTTTATAATTAATTTTTAATGTGATATAGAAAATGGATCGAAGTTGGATGTCTATCAAGAACTGTTTTAGTCCAGAGTTTATCAAAGGTCTTGATGAATTTATCAGATTTGCTGAGGAACATAGGAAACTACCTACAGATAGGTTCTATTGTCCATGTAGAAATTCTGGTAACACTTTGAAAGTTGATACTGCTGAGGAAATTAAGGATCATGTCATATGCAATGGGATCATACAAGGTTATAATGAATGGTATTGGCATGGAGAGAAAATTAATAATGGATCAGAAAATGTCGATACTAATAGTTGTGGCATAGAAGATATAGATAATGATGATAATTTCAATGATGAACCGATTCAGGATGACCCAATTCAGGATGATATGGTTGATGAGATGCTATGCAGTTGTCGGGACAATGTCATTGATCACCTTCTTTATTTGCAAACATAGTCCATGATGCTAAAAAACCTTTATATAAGGGTTGTACTAAGTTCTCGAGGTTGAGTGCTGTGATGCGATTATATACTCTTAAAGCTCAAAACTGGTGGAGCGATAAGAGTTTCACTTCACTGATGTCCTTGTTAAAGGAAATTCTTCCTGAAGGCAACGAGCTTCCAATTTCAACATATCAAGCAAAGAAAATAATGTGCCCAATGGGAATGGAGGCTAAGAAGATTCATGCATGTCCAAATGATTGTGTGTTGTTTCAGAAGGACTATAGTAATTTAATAAATTGTCCAAAATGTGGTGCGTCAAGGTATAAGAACACAAATTCAGGTAAGGCTAAAAATGGCTCTCCTGTCAAGGTGATGTGGTATCTACCAATAATACCACGATTTCAACGCTTATTTGCTAATATAGAAGATGCGCAAAATTTTTCTTGGCATGGGGAGTTAAAGGCCAATGATGATGGCATCCTACGACATGCATCTGATTCACCACAATGGAAGAAAATTGATTTATTATACCCTCAATTTGGTAACGAATCAAGAAACTTAAGACTTGGACTCTGTACAGATGGAATGAATCCCTATGGTACATTAAGCAGCCAACATAGCACATGTCCTATTATGATTGTTATATACAATCTTCCTCCTTGGTTGTGTATGAAAAATAAGTATGTCATGTTGTCAATATTGATATCAGGGCCCAAGCAACCTGGAAATGATATTGATGTTTACCTTCAACCTCTAATAGATGACCTAATGAAACTATGGGAAGAAGGTATTATGACAAATGATGATTCACGTAAAGAGATCTTCAGTTTGTGTGCTATGTTGTTTTGCACAATTAATGACTTTCCAGCTTATGGAAATTTGTCTGGATATAGCATAAAAGGATACAAAGCATGTCCTGTTTGTGAGAAAAATACTGATTCAATCCGACTAAAACATGGTGGTAAAATTGTATATCTTGGTCATCAGAGATTTCTCCCACCAGTGCATGCTTATCGAAGGCAACGCAAAACCGTTAATGGGTCAACTGAGGAACGAAGTGCTCCTAGACCTATACCAGGAAATGTTGTATATGATAGGGTGAAACATATTGTTAATGAATTTGGAAAGAGTTCAAGTAGTCATACACTCGCATGTGACAAATCTCTATACAAGAAGAGGTCAATATTCTGGGATCTTCCTTATTGGAGATCTTTGGAAATTAGACACTGCATTGACGTCATGCATGTTGAAAAAAATATTTGTGATAGCATCATCGGTACGCTATTGAACATACCAGGAAAGACGAAAGATGGCATCAAATCTAGAAAAGATTTAGAATTAATGGGTATAAGAAAAGAATCATCAGTGGAGATCAGGGGTCGCCGCACATATTTACCACCAGCTTGTTACAATTTGTCAAAGAAGGAGAAAAAGACTTTCTGTGAGTGCTTGTATAATATTAAGGTTCCACAAAGATACTCTTCTAATATTTGTAGATTGGTATCAATGAAGGATCTGAAGTTGATAGGTCTCAAATCTCACGATTGTCACACCTTAATGCAACATATTTTACTTGTGGCTATTCGATCTATATTGCCGAAGCATGTAAGGTTTGCAATCACAAGACTCTGTTTCTTCTTCAATGAAATATGCAACAAAGTGATACATCCTGATACTCTCGATAAATTATAGAAAGATGTAATTGTTACCATGTGTCAGCTTGAAATGTATTTTCCTCCTTCATTTTCTGATATCATGGTTCATCTTGTAGTACATATTACAAGGGAGGTGAAGATGTTGGGTCCAATTTTCTTACACTGGATGTATCCATTTAAACGCTACATGAGTGTTTTTAAAGGTGATGTTCGGAATCGTTATCGTCCTGAAGGGAGTATTGTTGAGGGTTATGTGGCTATGGAGGTGATGGACTTTTACAATGATTTTTTGAATTGCAATGAAACTTCTAGCGATATAAAAAATTCCCATCACACTGAATCTTATTGTGGCAAAGGAACTCTGGGAGGACGAGTGAAAGGAATCAGTCATGAGTTGTGGGAACCAGCGCATTTGTATATTTTACACAACATCGATGAAGTTAGTAGCTACATCACAGAACACAATGATCTTATCAAGAGAAATCATTCACGATCCAGTTCAATGTGGCTTGCAAGAGAGCATAAGCGAACATTTATTAGGTAGTTTGAAGAGAAAGTATTTAATCAACTATCTGAATCACCGAATAATGTTGTTGAGAACATAAAATGGCTCGCCTTTAAGCCAAAAATGGATGTCATGTCATATGAAGGTTATGACATAAACAGATTTTCATACTACACAAAGCGTCAAGATGAAAGTAGTGTAGTTCAAAATAGTGGGGTCACTGTTCGAGCTTGTTCATTGTATTTTGCTAGTGCCAAAGATAAAAGACCATGCGAAGCTGAGATGTCATATTATGGCGTCATTGAGGACATATGGGAAATGGACTATACAAATTTTTGAGTTCCTATCTTTAGGTGTAATTGGGTTGACAACAACAAAGGAGTTTTAGTGGATGAGTTGGGTTTCAAATTGGTGAATTTTGAAAAGATTGGTGAGAAAGATGAGCCATCCATCATGGCAGACCAAGCAAAACAAGTATTCTATATTGATGACCCGGCAAATAAAAATTGGTCTGTCATTCTTCATGGAAAAAGACAATTTACTGTAGATCCTATGAATGAAGAAGAATACTACAAAAAGTATGATGATTCCAGTCCATTCTCAGTTGGTTTGCCAAGTGTAAATGTTGAAGATAACACCGATGAATATTATAAACGTCAAGACCATGCTGAAGGAATTTTCCTTGACTAACAACTCAACCAATACTAGAGGCATGTATTCTTTGAATTATTTATTTTATTATCATTCAAGCTAGTATACCTTATCACTTGTGCTTTTATTATCACTTATTTTTTTATCATGTATACTTGTAGGTTCTAAAATGGCGATTGAAGATGAACATTCTGAGCATGAGCATGAGCACCATGAGGATGGTAGTGGTGATGCTAAGAAAAGTAGAGGTCCCACACTGATTTGTAGGCTGCAGGAGCTCAGGGCTAAAGGGGATAAATTGCCAGTCCAGTTTGATATCACAGGAGCACTTGGTGGGGAACATGCTAGTTCTTTCAAGCATTACGTAGGGGCGACCGCGCGCAGTAAGGTGCCAATAGATATAGAAAATTGGCATGATGTTCCAAATGCTAAAAAAGGCCTCACATGGAAAGATATATATGTGAGTGGAAGTGATATTATTTTAATATGTTTTTTATCTATTGATTCTAATTTAGTTTTCTTGGAATTAATTGCTTTTCAAAACAACATTATTAATTGCTTCTTTTGTATGTATAGGGTGTTTTTCATCTAAATGAAAAAGATCATAAGAAAAGAGTGCTACAATGTTGTGGTGTACGATGGAGGGGTTTAAAGACATATCTCGTAAGGGAATTTATAGATAATCCTAAACAAAAGAAGAAAGCAACATATGTATATATTTTTATAGATCCTAAGGTGTGGGAAACATTTGTTGTAGCTAGGAGATCGGGAGAGTTTTAGGTAATAAAGATTGTGTTGTATTGTATGAATCTTTAATTTTATATAATTAAGGAGGTGAATCTTTTATACATGTTTGCCAAGTTTGAATTGCAATATCTCATTTTAAATGATCAGGCTATCCACCAGGCTCAAAAGGAAAGATGGGCCAAAAATGTGCATGACCATCACTTGGGGCCCAGTGGTTATTCCTTTCGCCGCCAACTACAAGAGAAGCAATCCTCTTATGGAGAAGAATCTAGTACAACTCAAGTTGAGCGTCCACCCCGACACTTGACATGGATTGATGCTAGAAAGAATCGAGCAGGTGAAATTGTCAACCCTGCAACTAAGGAGGTGGCACAAAAGATGGTAGGTTTATCCCAACTAAGTAAAGAGTAACTCCCACAAACTTAGATTTATTTATATCTAATTGATATTGTGATTTAATATTTTTATTAACTATGAATAGATTGATCTCCACGAGCAAAGGAAGGATGGAAAGTTCATCCCAACTGGCCACATGGATGAACTATCAGTTGCTCTTGGTACGAAGGAGCATCCTGGCCGTGTTAGGGGATTAGGAGCTGGCATAGGATTCAAGTCTTATTTTGGCCCTTCGCAATCTAAAAGAGGTCGTACATGAGGTCTTACACAAGAGGAGGTTGAAGCATTAGTAGCGCAGAAAGTACAAGAAATAATGTCTTCATTTCAGCCTACTCAACCTTCTCAACCTATTCATACTGTGCGTCTCTCAAGTGATGAGGTACAAGCCCATGATACAGTTGTAGAAGGTCATGGGAGCACTCCTAATGACCCACCACAAAAATCTGCAGTAAGTTTTTGTTCTATATGTTGTGTTATTAGTGTGATATTAATATGATAATATATATAGTTGTAACAGGTATATGTTCTACTGCTTCTTATATAACCTATATTATTTCAATCTAGGTTGGTATGAACTGTAAACTTGCAGTGGAGGTTCCAGAATATAATGTTGTGTCAGCGGGCAAGGTGTACAACCTTGGTGGTACATTGCATTGCCAACAAATTACTGATGACATTTGTCGTGTGTCCATCCATCTTGTGTATGACGGAATGGGGGACAAACCACTACCCATACCTAATCCTAAATATAGTACAATTGAAGAAGCAGAGGGTGCTATGGTGGGTTGGCCTAGACATTTGGTTATCCATGACAAGGTATATTTGAATTCTACCATGTTTTTCATATTTGACTGCATATATGAACTCGTGTAATAGAAGTATGTAATTTAATTAACATGTTTGCAAACCAAAAAGTAAAAATTCTACTAGTCCTCCTCCTATCCCCAAGCCATATATTATTCTAGAATCCACATTCGACGAGTTGGGAAGTAAATGTAAATGTTTGTGTCGATACTTAGCCAACCAAAGCTCTGGACTACAAATGTTGATCAATTTAATAGAAGATGCAACTGGGAGGGACTTTGACAATTATATTTTTCTCAATGATATTATAGAGTTGTTCCGTTATGATTGGCTGAATACTTCGATATTAGAAGTATGGATAAGGTAAGGATCTATCAATATAGAAAATTCCAATACACATTTTTAGCTTATTTCTACATATGAAAATAATTACAAATGTTTAACAACCATTTATATACCGAGGCCACAAACTTTGATATAGAGAATGTTGGATTCTTAGTTCCTTTGGTCACTAGTCAGGTGGAGACACATATTGAGGAAGTGAGTGAGTACTTCTCTGATGCATTCAAAGATTTTGCTACTGTGGGAAAGGAAATTATCCTAATTCCTTTTAACGTCCAGTAAGTATTATTATTCAATATAATTTTAATAATGAACAAATGTATTTATTTTAATGTTTGGTTTATTCTTACTCAGAGCTAGACATTGGGAATTAGTGGTGTTTGTCCCAAAATTGATGACTCTTTATTATATTGACCCAATGGGAAAAACAACAAGGGGTCACAAACTGAAATTGCCAGCTATGGCGTAAGCATAAATATAGTCAATGCTTCAACATGATATTTCTGTTTAGAATTTCTATTTTACCAACTATCGTTTAATTGATAGGGGTATAAAAGCTTTTCGTGAAGGCGGAGGACAAATACCCACAAAATTAAAGACATTGACTTTGAAAAATGTCAAGGTAGCTACTTTGACAACTGCTTAGTCTTATATGTATTAATTTTCAACTCTTATATGTCAACTCTTATAGTCTTCTATTTATAGTAGTTACTAACATTAAGTATAATTCGTTATTTGTAGTGTCTTATACAAAATAATGACTGGGCTTGTGGTTACTATGAAATGAAATATATGCAAGCTATTGTCAAACAAGCATCAAATGACATTCAGACTATAGATCAGGTAATAAAGAATAGCATCATAAATTTACAAGTGAGTTTTAGTCATTTTATAAAATATTAGCATGTGGATTTCCTGTTACAAATCTTTACAACTCAGCCTTACACACGTGAGGACTTAAATGAATTCCGAGAAGAGTGGTCAGATGCTTTTCTAAATGAAGTCAATATAGCATTGGAATAAATATGTCAGTTATGTACCATTTATGTATGTGGTTTCAGTACTCTTTCATATTTACTTTTGTATCTGACATTTAATATCATCTCAGACTTGCAATCTATCATTTTGTAAATTATGATGTGACTATGTGTACTCAACTCAATATATGAATCATTTTTGTTATGAATGTGTGGTTTGGAATGGTGACGGTTGAGCATCAATGCTCCCCTCTCCCATATCTTATTCTTGTTCTTCTATTTTGTTCTGTTCAGTTTATGTAGAAATTTTAAAAAAAAATCGACCCTATAGCGTCGGTTTTCTTAAAAAAACGACCTTATAGGTGTCTTGACCCTTCCGCGTAGAATGGATGTGCTGCATAAAACGGTCGTGTTGGGATGAGGTAGAATGGTCGTGCCACGTAGAATGGTTGTGTTGAGATATGGTAGAACGGTCGTGCCATGTAGCACGGTCGTGCTAATATAAACCAACACGGCCGTTCTAGGTGGCACGGCCGTTCTACCTCATCCCAACACGGCCGTTTTATGCAGCACGACCATTCTACACGGAACGGCCAAAACACCTATAAGGTCAGTTTTTTAAGAAAATCGACGCTATAGAGTCCTTAGAAATAATCTTTAGAGTCGGTTATTTATTAAAAAATTGATGTTATAGGGTTCAGGTACAGTTTCATTTCTCATTTGGGTTTAGTTTTTGAGATCCTATAGGGTCGGTTTTTACTATACAAGGTCAGATTTTTTTTGTTAAAAAAACTGACGCTACAGAGAAATTTCTATAGCGACGGCCACTTAGGCGTCGGCTGAAAAGTGACGCTATAGACCATTTCTGTACTAGTGGGGGAAGGTGATCACCATCAAATCTGGGTCAAAAGTGTAAACACAATTTTCTAGTCCAAAGGTATCAATGTTTAAATTTTTACCCAACTTCAAGAGACAACCACAACTCAATATGAAGTCTATTTAGTAATAGGAGGTCAAACACAAGGATAAGGGAAATCAACGATGTAAGAAATTGTGACCTTATCTTAGCTTATTCAAAACAAAGCTTGAATTTGGTGTTCCAATTAAGGAACAAGTTTAATCTACCCAAAACCAACAAACCTAAGTTATAAAACTCAAACAAACAACGATGATGGTGATTATGATAAAGGGGAACTCGGATTGGGTTTCATCAATCAAGTCAATCCTCAACTACACCAAACTCTCACCTCTATTTTATATATTTTCAACCTGTTTGGCAAGAAGTCATAATTGGTTTATAACACCATCCTTCTCTCGAGATCAAGGTATATTTCTATTCTAAGGAACCTCTCTCGAGATGGATACCAAAAGATTGAGGAAAAACATATGACTTTTGGCATAGGAATTCCCCACTCTCATGGTGCATCACTAATCCAAACTTGATTTTTAAAATGTTTTGGATCAAACATTGCAAGGGTATATCTAATCGAACAAGTGATGCATTTAACAAGAGTATGGAGATAAATGTAAGAATGTATGTATTAAATGAAGAAGGAAATATTACATGGTTGGAAGGACCTGGAGGATACCCCTAAACCAAGTTTATAGATGCAACCACTAATAATGCAATATGAACAAGTCATTTCTTTCAAAAGAAAAAATGAAACAACAAGAGAAAGTAAAGAGGTTAATTTTAATGGTAGATCATGGTGGAGGTTGATCTACCAACCATTCAGCTAAAATATAACTCTTATCGATCATCTTGAGAGGACGATAGCACTGATCAATCATGTTAGAGGTTGATTGAGCCAATATATCATCTTGGAGGTTGATCATCTTGACTCTTGTTGATGGAATTTGTACTCTCCTCTCAATGAGAACTTGATCGAGCTTCATGAGAGTGGATGGGTGGTAAAGTCAAATATGTCAATAACTCCCAAGATGTATTTCTTTGACTTTGATCTATGAATTATGTAGAAGCATTTTTCACTTCTACATAAGAAAATATGCCATGGTAATGATGATAGATGTATTAGCACAGGCCTATGGTAATTAAAGTGTGACAGAATTTCCATTAATTTCCTAACTACACTATAGGTTTCCCTACCTTAATCAATTTATGGTGCATTAAACCTCCAATTGATTTCAAACTTGCTAGGCAAGCTATTTATGGTATGGGGAAACCAAATTGAACCTCAACTTTATGTTTTGAAACATTTGATAATGTATTTCATTATTTGGATTTCTGAGCATTCATTTATAGAATTTAATATCATCAATTAATGAATTTTAGCATATTACTTATGAGAAGATTTTAGAGACTCAAAATAGAGTTATAAACTATCTAATTGGTGTATTTACACATAACTAGATACTAACATGATAGAAAAAGGACATATAAATAGATTTGATTATGTCACATATGTGCACCGTGAGGATGATCACCATGATGGCGTAAGTTGTATTATTTTATTATATAGATGTGCATTTTACATTTTCTATCATAGTTATTATGTAGATGTGCATTTTACACTCTATGTCACTTATATGTGTTTCTTGAAAATTTGAGGATGAGCAATCTGAAGATATGAATCCTAAGGATGTGCACCCTGATGATCATGCTAACTTTGCAAAGGAGCAATGTGATTGTGCACGTAAAGGAGCCATCACCTTGATGAACAAGTTGGTAGTGCAAAGGAATTAAGGAAAAAAGTTGGTTGTAGACTTTGATGATGTAGGAAATCTTATTGGGAAGAATCACAATACTTTCACACAATACTTAGGGGTTATTACTCACGAAAAAAGTGGATATAACAATAGAATCTTGGAATAAAGTTCAACATTCCACGAATGACTACATGTGGAAGGACTTACGTGTGAGATATTTCAATTTTTAAAAATTATTAGAATTTTATTTTTAGAAATATACCATTAAGTATATGAAATCTTGCATAGCATCTTTGACCTTGATGAAAAGTTGCATCGTAAAAAGTTGATGCAACACAATGGGAGGATATTAAGGAATTATAGGGCACATTTGACAAGAGAATATATATTGAGATACAAGAAGAAGTTTTCCCACTAATCCATGGACCTATATTGACCTGAAGGTGTGACAATTGTTTTTCACTTCAAGACAAATGTATGAATTCAAAGTATCAAGCCTCCACTTACTCCTCTAGATATTCTATTATTTGCTTGGATTTTAAAGGACCTATTCAACTCTCTTTGTCCTAAGTGTAGTGGGTTGGGACTATGGCTAAGTGGCATAGAAAAAGGGTCGGCTATGTTGGTTCCAATGAAGGAGGACAATGCAAGTCAAGCTCACGATGTGAGTATATTCTTGACATATATTGTGTAGTTGTTTACTTATGCTTGGTTGAATACAACGGTGACAAAATATTTGATATGGTGAAATATTATGGCTAAATACCTCATTCTATATATGTGAAAATATATATTGATCTATTTTCATATATATTCATGCATACATATGTTTTAGAGCTACTTATATAGGGTTTGTAGAGAGTTTGAACTAACTAATGTGGCATTTGTAGTCCCGTCATTGATTAACTATGTAGAAAAGACCCAAAAAATTTTAGTGATTACTGTTCTACCGTATTTTGATATTTTAGTAATGTGATAAAGAGCGTGATTATAACTTCTTTCAATATTGGGTAAATTTTAGACTCTTTGCTTATAGCTTTGACTTATGAATTATATTTTATTGTGGAAGTTTTAGTTTTCTTTTATTTGTCTTCTTTTCAATCAGTAATAATCATTAGAAGTAGTTGGTAATTGTCCCCGGGACTCTATGTATTATATAAGTCTGCCAGGATGGATAGTGGGGGATACACAATGAAAAAGGTATTATTTACATGAGTTAATTTATATATATGTCAACATATATTAATGTTTGTATCATTACATAACTATTGACTGGTTCAACTAAATGAGTTACTTTGACTTATAGGGCTATTCAAAAATGTCGGATGAGAGGTAGATAAGGAAAAGAAACTATTAAGTTGGAAGAATTTTGAGGTACTTTTCTGACTCTACTGCATATATATGCCAACTGTGCTTAATTTTATTTATAATTAACATTTCACATAACTATAAATTTATAGTGCCCTATACAAAATAATGGTTGGACATGCAGATACTATGTGATGAAGTGTATGGAACTAATTGTCAGACATATGACACTATACATCCATTGTATATAAAAGGCAATCAATATAGTATTGATCATCATAAGTAGATAGTCTCATTTGATAATATGAAAAAATCAGATCTAACACTTGAATTATGTCATTCTCTTTGTTGTTGTTTGACATGACAGAGTCCTATACAAAAGAAGATATAGATGAGATACATGGAAGAATGGACACACACCATCATTAAGGAAGTCAACTTTGAATTCGATTGAGTTAAAATATGAGCTTTGTAAACCTTAATGTCATTATTTCAATATACATGTGATATTTATGACTTTTCCAACTTTAAACTTGATTCAAGTGAATTGATGGTGAGTATGTGAATGATGTGTATATATTGTTGACCTAAGTGTTACACATTGTCCATATTTTGATAATGATTTTACCATTCCATTCATATGTATGTAATATGTCTACTTGAGATTGATTTCAGACACTAGGTACTTGAAAATGATCAAATTTATCAAGCCCTAGCTTTATCAAGTTCAAGTCAAAAGCAATGCAAATGCACTTTTCAAGAAAACACCATAAAACCCTTAGGATGGTTTTTTTGTAATAATTTGTATTGATGTAATGACTTGTAACTCAGATGAGAAAAAATCAAGAGCCCTTAATTCGAATGATTAATCATTCTAATGACATTTTCCAAAATTCATTATAGGGACTCAATCGATCGAGTTTTATCTACAACAAACTTGACTGATCCCCTTACTGGATTTTGAGAAAATTTAAGTTTGGTCGAGTTGAACACATACAAAACTTGACCAATCTCTGCACTTAAAATTTTTTTTAATTGATTCATCAAGTTTCGTCTAGGATAAACTCGACCTATGATTCAAATTGGCTTTGTCTCATAGTTCAATTGGTCGAGTTACCTTTATTAGAACTCGACTGAATGCATTGTATGAAAAGTGTAGAAAAAGTGATTCTAGCCATTGGCGTGTTGCAATCGAAATTATATCCATTTCAACCCTCAAAATAGCTAGAAATCATTCCTTTGTGCTCCTACCCTTTAGTGGACACCCCCAACTATAAATAGGACCTCTTGGAGTTCATTACAAGGTGGCTCCTTCATGCTATTCAAGGTCCTAGTTATAGTTGACAACATCCAGTCTACTTGAGCCCCTTTTTCTCTCTTATTTATAAAGGCAAACATCCATGTGAGTGATATAGATTGTATGTGAGAGAGTTATTCCATTGTACTTGTATAAAGCTCTCAAATCTCCCTTTCCCCAACTCCTTTCTTCAAGATCAAGTTGGTGAAAGCTTCTCTGAGTAAAGGAGAAGGTGAAAGCTTCTTCAAGCTATAGAAGAAGGTGCAAAAAGCTTCTTCGAGTGAAAGAGGAGGATAAGGATGAAGATCTAAGAGTGGAGTGGGTAAATCCTTCAAGGAAAAAGACTCGGTGCAAAGAGGAGAGCTCCTTGACGAAGGTATCCAACTGCTTGCAAGAGTGGGTAAGACCTTGGTGAGGTAGAAGACTCTACCTATTAGATAGGTAAGACCTTGGTTGTAAGGTTATTTTCTCCCTTGACCTCAAAGGGAATCTGTGTATCCTTTTCCCAAAAAATGAAGGTCAATTGTATATCTTATAATGGAGTATAAGTATACATAGTTTGCAAAATCCTAGAGTTTGACCTCTCTAGGTAGTGGACTAACTATCTCCTAGTTTAGAGAGTGGAACCACTCTAAATAACTTATTCAAGTACTTGTATAAATCTCTCTCATCCTTGCTATGAATGTTTATATTACCATCAAATTCACTATTTGCAATTGTGCCTAGTTGAAGTAACTTGAAGGTCTAACAAATTCCATTCAAGTGTTTTTAGCTCTATGCACCCCTCTCTAGAGATCTATGATCCAACAAGTGGTATCAGAGCCACAGTCTTCTCTGACACATCTCCTTGATATAAGAAGATGGGTGACAACTTACTTGGGTCCCTCAATCTAGTAGGAGGCTTCTCCATGAGACCCCCTATCTTTGATGGCACCAATTTCCTATATTGGAAATGAAATATGCGATTCTACCTTCGAGGGTTGAACTACGACACATGGAAAGTGGTGATTCTTCCATACAAGGAGCCGACAGGAAAGATATCCACTTGAGATGAAGCTACGGTCAAGAAGGCACAACTGAATGCAAAGTCAATAAGCATCATCCATGCAGCCCTCACCCCCTACGAGTTCAACCGCATCTCTTCTTGGGACACAACCATGAGATTTGGGACAAGTTATGCATCACCTATGAAGACACAAAGTAAGTCAAGGAGTCCAAGATCTACATGCTCAAGGGTCTCCTTGACAACTTCAAGATGGGCAAGAAGGAGAGAGTGGAGGAATATACACAAGGATCAACACCATCATCAATGGACTTGCTCAATTAGTCCACACCATGGATAGAGGGACAATCAACTCCAAAATCTTAAGGTATATCCCCAAGAGATGGGAATCCAATGTGAGCTCCATTGAAAAAGTTAGAAGCCTTGGTGACATAGTCACTGAAGAACTGATTGGCAACCTTCAAACCCATGAGCCAAGACTAGATAAGTAAGAAGAACATGGCAAGAAAGAGGAGAAGGAGTCAAAGACGATCAAAGATAATGCATTCAAAGCTCAAATGGAGGCAGTGATCATCCAACAACAACTTGCTTTCTGGTCTTCACCTCCTTCCTCAAGTGAATATGAAGCCCCTAGTGACCATGAAGGAAACTACTCCAAGGGAAATCCATCCTCCTCCTTCACTCCAAGGTGCTATGAATGTGAGAAAAGACAACACTACAAGAATGAATGCCCCAAGGCTAGGAAATTCTACCACAAGAGCAACTCTAAGAAAAGGGAGGACTACATGAAGGATGGAAAGTAAAAGAATAAGGACAAGAAGGAAAGAGAAGCAAGGATGCATCCCATGCCACATGGGAAGAGTTTTCTTCAAGTGATTCAAGCTCCAATGAGGGAGAATGTCGTCTTTCTCTCATGGCCTCTACAAGTGAAGACATTGGTGAGGTAAGTGAGGTAAGCTTACATGAGTTCTATAAGGAAACCCTCATTGATATGCTTAATGCCACATGCACTTCTTACTCTGAATGCAAGTCTAAAAACAAGATTTTAGGAAAGATCATAGATGACTTGTATGCTAAATTGATACTCTTGATCAAAATGAGAAGTTGCATCTTGATAGAATTAATTCCTTGCAAGGGTGGTTTCTTGATCTTGAGCTCCAATAAAATAGAGTTTTAGTATAGAATGGCATCTACCTTAAGAACATCAATAGTCTTAAGGAAGAAAACCAATTCTGAGTGGATGATCTTGCTTTACTCAAAACTAAAAATGATGATCTTAAACTTGCTTTTGATGCTATTAGGGATGAGAATAGAATTTATCTTGATGATCTTATTATCTATAGACCTAAAAATGCTAGACTACTTGCTCAAATAAATGATCTTTCTTCTAGTCCTTTATTGCCAAGTAATGAAGCTGCAAGTCTTACTTTAGAAAAAGATTCTTATCTTACTAAAGCCCTTTGTTTGGAGGCCGACTTACTTCATACACAAGATGATCTTGCTAGCTTATCTTCAACTATCATGAATCTTAGTGATGATAATCACACACTGAGAGCTTCCTTGTAGAAATTCCTTAAAGGGAAAAAGTCCTCAATGAAGTTCTAGATCACTCTACAAAACAAGTTGGTACTAGTGGTTTGGGACATGTAAGGGGCGAGCTCCAAAGAGCAAGAGTGCAGGAAAGGGTATGAAAAAGATCAAGGAACCTCTGATTTTCCATGGATAGTCATCTGGATGTAAGAACCCTATGGTTTGTGTGCATTGCACGAGTGATGCCCATTAGTCTACTTATTGTCCTTATAGAGAGAAGGGGACCAACCCAAAGATGAAATGGGTCCCCAAGCTAACACTGAATCCCAAGGTTTGAATTGGGCACCAACATATTTCTTTCTTGTAGGTAAAAGGAAAATGGATTGTTGATAGTGGTTGCTCAAAGCATATGACAGGTGAAATTAGCCACTTCAACCAATTAACAAAGAAGAAAGGAGGATCAACGACATTCACTGACAACAACAAAGGTAAAGTGATAGGTCAGGTGATGTAGGTTATTCAATATGCATCAAGAATATTCTTCTTGTGGATGGCTTACATCACAATTTAATTAGTGTTACTCAATTATGTGATAATGGCTATTTTGTTCTTTTTACCTCACTTGAATGCTTGCTTCTAGATTCTCTCTCCTACAATGTTATATATAAAGGAATTAGAAATGGTAATCTCTATGTTATTATTCTTGACTCTATTAAGCCTATTGTTGGTAGATGTCTTGTTACAAATTTGAATGATATTTCCTTGTGGCGCCATAGGCTTGGTCATGTAAACATGCATCAGTTGAAGAAGTTGAGCAAAAAGGAATTGGTAAAGGGACTTCCCAAATTTGATTTTGAAAAGGATGAGGAATTCCAACCTTATACCCAAGGAAAGAAAACCAAGTCATCCTTCAAATCCAAAGGAGTCCTTAGTACCAAAAGAGCTCTTGAACTTCTTCACATTGATCTTTTTGGACCAATGCGTATGCAATCTCTTCATGGTAGCAAGTATTGTCTTGTGATTTTCGATGACTTTTCCTTCTATACTTGAACCTTCTTTCTTATTTTAAAAAACAATACACTTGACATTTTCTCAACTTTTTGTAAATGAGTTGAAAATGAAGCTTCTTTCCAGATCATCTCTATCCATAGTGACCATGGGGGAGAATTTGAAAATGACTAGTTTGTACAGTTTTGTGAAGAATTCACAGATGAACATAACTTTTTTTCACCTTGAACACCTCAAAACAAATGGGGATGTAGAGAGAAATAATAGGTCACTACAGGAAATGACTAGGACTATGCTATTAGAGTATGTTACTCCAAAGAAGTTTTGGGCCAAAGCCGTTAGTACTTCATGTTTTGTGCAAAGTCAAGTTTTCACTCATCCATCTTTGAAGAAAAAGGCCTATGATCTATGGCATGGTACAAACCTTACATTGATTTCTTTCATATTTTAGTTGTCCTTGTTTTGTTTTGAACACCAAGGATTCCCTCAACAAGTTTGATCTAAAATCTTACAAGAATTTCTTTCTTGGCTATAGCACAACTAGCAAGGCTTATAAAGTATTTAACATTGCATTGCCTAAAGTAGAGGAATCTATTAATGTTAGATTTATTGACTCTATTTCTAAGAATATTGTTAATGATGAGGTAGTAGATGAGGTGATCTCTCTCTTGAAAGAGCTCAATATTGTTGATAAAAGAAAAGAGGTTCTAGTTGAAGAAGAAGAGAAAGGAGAAGAAAAGAAGGATTCAACTCCCCAGTTCACTAAGCATCATCCTACAGATCTCATCATAGATAATGTTTTTAAAGAGTGAGGACTCGGGCTACTTTCAATAAATAACAGCCTGGCAACGCCTTCATCTCTCAGCTTGAGCCAAAATATGTTAAAGAATCTCTCAAGGATGATGAATGGACCCTGGACACGTAAGAATAGTTGGAACAGTTTGAGAAGAACAAGGTGTGGACTTTAGTGCCAAGACCAAGTGATAGAAAGATCACTGGAACCAAATGGGTATACCACAACAAGCTTGATGAAAGCGGGAAAGTGGAGTTTAGTTCTCTTATGTAGAGTGAGTTTGAGATGAGCATGATGGGGAAGCTTACTTTCTTACTCGGCTTTCAAATCAAGCAAACCAAGGAAGGTAACTTCATCAATGAAGGCAAGTACATCACTGGACTACTTAAGCACTTTGGGATGGAGAACACCAAGGTATATGGACACCACCATATCAAACACCGCCAAGCTTGACAAAGATGAGCAAGGAGAAAAGGTAGATTAGAAGCTCTATAGAGGTATGATTGGAAGTTTAATTTATTTGATTGCCTCTAGACCTAATGTAATGTTTAGTGTTGGCTTGTTTGCTCACTTTCAATCAAGTCTAAGAAAATCACATCTCATAGCGGTTAAGAGGATTTTGAGGTATCTAGCCAAAACTCAAAATTTTCGACTATAGTATCCCAAGTTAAGGGACTTTACTCTTATTTCCTACAATGATGTTGATTATGCAGGTTGTTTGATTGATAGAAAGTGCACAAGTGACACTTGCTTCTTCCTAAGACCATACCTAGTTTCTTGGTTCTCTAAGAAACAAAGCATAGTGTCTCTTTCAACTACCGAAGTTGAATACATTATAGTTAGGAGTTTTTTTGCCCAAGTCCTATGATGAAGAAAATGCTCCAAGACTTTAACATTCATTTTGATGCTTCTCCTATCTACTGTGACAATACTAGTGCAATTAATCTATCTTATAATCCAATATTGCATACTAGAGCTAAACATATAGAGGTCTCATCACTTTCTTTGTGACCACATTGCCAAGAAGGATATCTATATCACGCATGTGGACACGCAGAATTCACTTGCAAACATTTTCACTAAACTTCTAGCTAGAGAGAAATTTTCATTCATTAGATCAAAACTGCTTATAACTTCTCTTGATGATATTGACATGCCATCAAGCTATATGTTGTCATACCTATATGCCTTGCTCACCTTATGCTTGCTAAGTGCTATTTTTGACATGTTTTCATGCCTTATTTCACTTGTTTTTGGCTATTTTTTGCAAACAAATAATTAACCTCAAAATAGTAGCCAATGATGAGTGAAAGGTGTCTCAATATGTTTAAAACACATGATAGGATAGAAAGATAAATTTATATATAACTTTAGAGGCTTAGAAGTGAATATATTATGTTTTGGGGCAGATTGTAAATCGGTCGAGTTTCTCCTGATACAACTCGACCGGTCCATGGCCGAGGACAAAGCTGATAAGCCTGATCGGTCGAGTTTCTGCAACAAAAAACTCGACTGACATCGAAGTTTGACCAAAATTATATAGGGTAATTGGCCGACTTTTCTCCCTCTCAACTAGAGAAAATCTGACCGAAAGCCCTTCTTCAATGCTCTTCCTCAAACCATAGGCTATCATATTCACTCCTATGCCCCTCCTAGCCCTAGAATCAATCTCCCTTGCCTCTTCCCTAGTGACCTAGGTGGTTTTCCCGACTTGCCTAGTGTGTTTCTTCTTCGTTTGATGCTTATCTCCTCCATCTCTGACCTAGATGACTTCAAACCTAAGAAAGAGGTCTACCCCAACTGGAGCTACCTCCACCCCAGCTGTCGCAAGGCATGTGTCCTTCCATGGTACCTTCTTCATCTTCACACAAGCTTTGAATAGGTATAAGGACTTCTTACCTAGAACTCACTTTCCATTTAGAGCTTTGTTTAAATCTTAGTTTGCTACAACTAAGGTGATTGAGGAGGTAGTTGGGGTGTTCGAAGCACATCACTTAAGTACTTTATGTGTAGAGAGAGCATGCTTTGCTAATGCCATGTCAAGCTCAAAGGTTGTCTGAGAATTATACCATAATTTGACATGGAAGTACACCTTTCTAGACACACCAGTGAATACCCAAGTCGTTTTAACTTTGATGAACGTCGAGACCAACATTACAATCTGAGAGGACTCTATGAACACCTATTTCTCTTGTTCTGACATTATTGGTTCTGGGGTGGCTTCTTATCCATTGTATCATGACCTTTTGGACCTGGAAGGTTTATACAAGAGCTTTGAATGCAAGCACACCCTTCCGGACACCCATCAGTTCATGAAGAAACTTGACATCCCTTATAAGAAGAAGTCAACCCTACCCCCATCTTCCCTAGATATCAAGACAAGACTAATCACTTTAGTGGTAAACTGCAATATCCATCCCAAGAAGAATCAAACTAAAATTGCATAAAACACAATAGTGAGTATGTGTTGTCTTCTAAAGGATATCAGAGTTACGTGGGCTCATTATGTTCTCCATCATATGACATGCTTTGACTCTAGGAAGAAAACCTCAGTGTAACACCCCTGACCTGGGTTTTGGGATAACCCTAGAAGTTTTGCCTAAGTATGATTATAAGGACCTTGTCTTAATCTTTTAAAAAGTAATTAAGACTAAAGGAGAGCTCAAGTTTCAAGTTTGGTCCTATTTGAATGATGTTTGAGAAATGTTTGCTTGTTTGGAACCAAAGTGCAATTTACCCAAGATAAAGGGTTATCTTGCAATATGTCACATTATGGGCATGCCCTTAGTACTTTAGCATCATAAGAGAGATCATGATGCTAAGGGAAACCTTGTGGAAGGCCTAAGTTCCAAGTTGAACTTGTATGGATGATGGTTGTGCTTTATGTGTAAGTTTTTATGCAACTTGCAATTTACCAAAAATATGGGTTGATGTGTAATTTACCACCTGTAGAGTGTCCCTACTCTCTCTTAGTATCATCTAGATAAGAGAGAAAGGAGGGGTCTCCTTGTTTGAGTCTTGGTTGAGTGATAGAACTCTTGGTAGTGAAAGAACTCAAGAATGTTGAGTATCTTGAACCATAGATGAGGTTGTGTCGACTTATGAAGGGTATATGGGGGTTCCTATCAGTTTATAAACCATACAGGAAGTCCCCTATCAGTTTGGAAACTTTTGAAATAGTCATTTCAGGCTAAGCACCTCAAGTAGGTGAAGCATGTCATTTTTGATGATCCTTACAAAAGATGTATCAGTTTGCATATAATATGTTAATTGGGTCGAGAAATCTTATCAAGCAAGATACCCAATGGTCGATACCTTACCCTTGGATTATTCACAAGAGTTTTTCATGTCAAGATAATCATGTTTGCATGATGCTACCATGCTTGGACACGTGTCACCTAGTTACATATGGTGATGACACCTCTCATATAATCTCTCTCATGAGACTCAATTATAAAAGCCTCTCCTTTCACCTCCTAGTAAACATTTCAACCCTCATACAATCTCTTGCTTGGTGTATGACCTTAGGAGCTCAAGGAAGAAGAATAAGAAGGATGAGAATATTGCCCAAGGTATGGCGATGGTCATCTTCTACCTTGAATGGGTTATGCTTCTTGAACCATGATTCTTTCTTTCTCTCCTTCTTTACCCAGTTCCTTACTGTGATACCTTCTTCTTGGTGGAGGTGAAGTTATGGCCGAATCTTGAACTTTTAATAAGTCATCTTCAACCTTGGGAGCGTGAATATTTGAGATATTGAAGCTCAAGTGATGATCTTGAGGTGGGTTATATAACTCTACTTCAATTCTATTGTTATGCACTTTCAATTTTACAATACTTGGTGATTCCTTCTCAATTTCAATTTTCCTTGATTAAGTGATGAATCTATGAGATCTAATGGAAACATGGGGTTGTTGCCCATGAACTAGAGTGTTAATGTATGAAGGTATTAAGCTGGAAGATGATCAAACTGATATCCCTCTAAGCATCTCAAAACTGTTATCCCTTTAAGAACCTTAAGATTGATATCCCTTTGTTGGGTTATGAGCAACACAAGGTGATGGTAAGGTCAACACATTAGATGGTGGTGTGGCCGATACACTAATGTGTAGTAAGGTCAATACACCAAGGTATGGCATGGCTGATACACCGAGGTATGGCATGGCCGATACACCAAGGTATGGCATGGCTGATACACTGAGGTATGGCATGGCCAATACACCAAGGTATCATGTGGACGATATACCAAAACATGGTGTGGTTGATACACCTAAGTAAGGTAAAGGTATTACACCCAAGTGAGGTAAAGATATTATGTTGAAATAAAAAGAAGATATTACAATAAAATATGATAAAAGTGATGTACCTAAGAAGAGTGAGAATGATATACCAAAGGAGGATAAGGTTGTTACCTTAATGGATAAGGGAATTGAGGGATATTATGATGCTTAACCCGATATCATATAACCCTAACCCTAGAAACGGATACACTCACAAACTAATATCTCTCTAGTCTAATATAAGTGTTATGGGCGACACACCTAGGCTGACACACCATGTTAAGGTATGGATAATACATTCCTTAAGGTCTTGGTTGACACACCAAGACACAGTGAGGTTAATTGGAGAAGGAAATTAAGGTAATGTTGAAGGTTCACCTAATACAACTAGAAAACTAATGGTTGATATACAAAGGAATATCTAGGCTGATACCCTAGTTGATGGTGTGGCTGACACACTAGTTAGTTGATTGGTCAATACCCCATGAGTATACAATGGCCAATATACCTCAAACACCTCACAATTGATACTACCCTAACCACCTCTAAAATGATACCATGAAATGTGCTTTGTCTGACACAAGCAATGGTGTCATGGCTGACACAAGAAAATATTTCTAGGCCGACACAAGGGATAGAGCAGAGGTCGATACACTTTGAAGAAAGTAGGCCGATATAAAAGATAGTGTGGAGGCCGATACACTTTGAAGAAAGTTGGACAACACATGGGGAAAGTAATAAAATCAATACATGATGATATAATGATATGGAAACACTTTTATAAGTGTGGGTCAATATATTCTAATGAGGATCAAGTTAATACAACAAGTCAAGTTTAACTAGTACCCTAATAATGATAAAAGAGGAATTTGTATCCCTCATGTTGATGATCAATCAATGATAAATTATGAAACTAATTAAGTATGAATGAATACTTATGGAAATTGAATAAGCTCCTAGATATGAGGAGTTTTGGTTTAGGGTTTGGTTATCAAATATATCCCTAGAAACCCTAATCAGTTGAAGAAGAAAAATCCTATCCCTAATCACAAAAGGGAGTACAACTTGAAGTAACATAGTGATAGTAATCAATGGTTACAATAAAAAAGAGAAATCTTAAATCATACAGAGATGATGATCATAGCCAAATAAGGGCTATAGCAATTAAATCTAATATATCATGTTTATGTCTCATAAGACATATGGAAAACATGTATCACATGAAGAATGTAAAGAGGTCTGGTGACCTGGAATTGACATGTTGTATAGAAGGTGATGTGGTACTCAATGATGAGTTTAAGGGATTAATATCCTATGATAAAAATAAAAGGGTGACACAGAGGTGTTCCAATTGTTAAAGAATCTTAGGCAATATGATATACCTTTCTTTTTATCATATTTGCAACTTGATCGCATGATTATCTATGATACAATGGAAAGAAAAGATAGTAAGACGAGATCCTAGACATAAAGAGTTATGAATTAGGGTTTGGTTGCTAGACATGAACATGAAAACCCCTAATCAGTTGTAAAGGAAAACACTAATCCTAATTACGAGAGGGTTGTAATTTGAATGATTCTCTTTATGGCATGGTAATGATATTTAATTGCTTTTATCATGAATCCTAACCATGCAGGTTTTATGTGACAATGAGCATAGCTATGCATAAGCTATGATGACATTATATAGTACAATTTACATGAGCCTTGTGATCCATGTGAAATACTTGTACAACAAGTATGATGTTATATAGGTCTAATGTCCTAGAGTTGATTGTTTCATGGTAAGAGGTGACACGGTTTAATTATAAATTGAGGGGTTGATACCCCATAGCATGTGATAGTTAAGTATATGGGTTTGATAATCTAGAGATGGTTGTTTCCTAGTGAGAGGTGAAAATGTTTAATAATGAGCCAAGGGGTATTGAAACTCCACAGTATATGATAATAATGATGAGACATTATGTAAGTACATGATCAATATGTTTACGTAATGAATGATTGTAGCACATACATAATCTAATAAGGTAATACACATTTATAGTATGCAATGGTGATACCTAGTAATGGTTGTTCAATACTAGGTTGATTCCAAGAAAATGGGAAATGATGGATATAGGGTTGGTAATAATAATTTTGAGGAAAAACACTAATCAGGTTATGTGTAAAGAATACTGACCCTAATCTCAGGATAGGCTACTCTTGTCGAGTACGCATGCTTAAAATGGTTGAGACTATTTTCTCTCTCGGATTATTCATGTAATGATGATCCTACAAATTAATGGAATATTATAGCTTGTGAGTGCTATGAAGAAGATTAATTAATGTTAAAGTGATGTATATGAACCTTGATAAAGGAATATGAGAAATCTGAATATGTGAATATGTAGACTTGGTTATTATGAATAATGCATAACCTTATACATTCCAATTTGTGAAAGGAAGTGCGATTAAAAGGCTGGAGAGATAAATGATGCTTGTGAACCCTATGTGGTTAAGCATGAAACCATATCTTCTTTAAGAAGACATATGGTGCATGGAGTTCTTTACTTAAAAAGTAATTAATATATTGAGACATATTCTTCCTCTATTTGTATAAAGAAAACCTTACATGTGAGATGGATGTCATGGCTAATGATTCCTATGGTGTACATATGATGTGGCACCAGTGATGCTTGGCATGGGTAATGCCTATATGCTCGATAAAGCATGTTGAGATAATAATAAATCACAATGATGATGTGATGGGTCTTATGACCTGACAGAGGCTTAGTGCCTAGTTGAGGTGATATCCTCTAATACAGAAATAAGGGATTGATATCCCATGATAATGTGTTGAGGGTGATAACCTTATGAATGGTAGTAATACAAAGTTATGAGATAATTGGAATTAGCTTATGGTATAAACGATTATAACTTTATAGATGCCAAAAGACACTTTAATTGGTCCAAGTAATCAAGTGGAATATAATCATGTAGTTGCCCTGTCCATAGATCCATTCAGTGTCAAAACTTGTCAAATGGTGAAACGAGTTTAACGCGGAGCACATATTATTGAATATGCGAGGTACAAGTTGAATCCTGAATTCACATGATTGGCTACGGGCCATACCCTAAAAAGAGTGTGGTTAAGGCCATAGCTCTAATACAAAAGAAGAGTATGGCTACAGGCCATGACTCAATAATCAAGATTGACTATGGGTCATACCCTAATAAGAGAATATGTTCCACATTGTATCTCTATAGCCAAGAGCCTCTATACACCAGGCTAGCTAATTGCAGTTTGACTCATATGTCTCTACCATTCTCGTACTGACTGAGAGAAGATGAGGTCATGGATTCTGACTCTTTCATAGATCTATATGATAGTGATGCTTTACTTAGCAGTGGTTTGTTGGAGATGGAAGGTATATTCCCATCTCCGCAGGGCATAATATTGATTTAAAGATGTAAACAGACGCATAGCATATTTGCCTATGGATTCAAATACAGACATATTGAATGAAACCTTGTGTTGTCTTTATATTGTTTAGTTCATAACAATTATACATGTTCTTCATATTCCTTCTAAATTAATTACTTAAAGGACATATTTATTTAATATTATGCAGCTTTACCCTCTATTCAAATAACAGTATACATGTGATAATAATAGTATTGTTGGAGAGTTACATCTCTCACTGGGACTGTTGTCTCACCCCGTGGGATCCACAATTTTTAGGTGGACGACCACGTGGTGGCAGAGATCGTGTAAGCTGAATAGGGCAACTTTAAGAAGAAAATCTAATATTTAAGATGATATGCTATCAGTCGTGTCTTGTTATAGATAGAAGTCATATGTGTCATCCCTATACTCTCAAGTCCTTTGGGGAATTTTGTGTAATAGTTTTATAATTTATTTGAGATTTCAGCTAGAATTCCTTGATGTATAATGTTGCTTTTGTGTATGATCTGGTAAAGCAACTGATATCTTATATCATGGGAATTTGGTGGGATGACATATGTAAAGAAGTGAATCATGTTGTATACATGCATCACTGACTTTGGGCCTTTCTATAAAGAGTTACCTGGCATTGGATCTCTTTGAAAATGGTTTAAATTTTTAATGATATTTGGTAATCCACTGCTAATGGTTATTTCCTCTTAGTTTTGTGTAATCTCATTGTCTTGGTGATAATGGGTTTTACACTCAGGAACCCATCTCCCATTTCCAAACCTGATCTATAGTGTGTTTGCTCACCATAAAGAAAAATCCCTCATTCATGATCTTGGATGCAAGCCAAGTCAAAGTGGAGTTTCCATTAGTGAGACAACCATCAAGAAGACCATTCTTCCTACCTCTTACACCACACCAGGTGCATCTACCTCCACCCAGGATGCTCCACCACCACCACCCCGTCCTAGTTGGGCCTCTTTTTTTGTCTCAAATGAATCCCTTACGGGATACATGATGCATCAACATGCATACAACCTTACGGTTCAGGATCATCTTCATCTGGACCTCTAAAAGATCATATCTCACATGAACCTATCTTTTAGACATCCCTACCCACCCTACGAGGAGCACCCTAGAGCTGACTGCCTCTTATGCATACAATCATTTCTACCCTGACCCTCCACATCTTGTTGTTACCATTGCCCCCTTGCTACTATTGATGGTGGACATGTCCCTTCCCCGGGTGATCTTCCTCTTCTAGCCCTTCCTGTGGTCCTATTGCCACTCTACTTCTATGATGGAGTCTCTACTCCTACCTTTCTACAAGAAAATGCACTACATGCATGTGGCATGTCTTGGGTTGACTAGAATGCCAGATGTCCCGGTACTCATGCGTTTGGACCTCTTGCTGATGAGGAGATCCCTGACCAAGCTATTGAGGACGAGGCTAATGATGTTGAGGATGTCAAGGATGGTGATGGTCCTGTTGATGACTTTGCTGGTTCTTCTGGTGATGATGGTGAGGCTACCGCTGCTACCACTGTTGCACCATCTGACGATGATGAGAAGTATCACCTTAAGGATGAGGAAGATGAGGATATAGTTGATGTAGTAGATGTTTAGTTCTATAGTCTATTAGAGTTTTCATATATATATATATATATATATATATATATATATATATATATATAGAGAGAGAGAGAGAGAGTATCATGTATTAGACATTTGGGCAATGTGTATTTGAGGCATACTATTTTATCATCTTATTATTTCTCACATACCCTAATAAGAGAATATGTTCCACGTTGTATCTCTATAGCAAAGAGCATCTATACACCAGGCTAGCTAATTGCAGTTTGACTCATATGTCTCTACCATTCTCGTACTGACTGAGAGAAGATGAGGTCATGGATTCTGACTCTTTCATAGATCTATATGATAGTGATGATTTACTTAGCAGTGGTTTGTTGGAGATGGAAGGTATATTCCCATCTCCGCAGGGCATAAGATTGATTAAAAGATGTAAACAGACGCATAGCATATTTGCCTATGGATTCAAATACAGACATATTGAATGAAGCCTTGTGTTGTCTTTATACTGTTTAGTTCATAACAATTATACATGTTCTTCATATTCCTTCTAAAGTAATTACTTGAAGGACATATTTGTTTAATATTATGCAGCTTTACTCTCTATTCAAATAACAGTATACATGTGATAATAATAATATTGTTGGAGAGTTATATCTCTCACTGGGACTGTTGTCTCACCCCATGGGATCCACAATTTTTAGGTGGACGACCACATGGTGGAAGAGATCGTGTAAGCTGAATAGGGAAACTTTAAGAAGAAAATCTAATATTTAAGATGATATGCTATCAGTAGTGTCTTGTTATAGATAAAAGTCATATGTGTCATCCCTGTACTCTCAAGTCCTTTGGGGAATTTTGTGTAATAGTTTTATAATTTATTTGAGATTTCAGCAAGAATGCCTTGATGTATAATGTTGCTTTTGTGTATGATCTGGTAAAGCAACTGATATCTTATATCATGGGAATTTGATGGGATGACATATGTAAATAAGTGAATCATGTTGTATACATGCATAACTGGCTTTGGGCCTTTCTATAGACAGTTACCTGGCATTGGATCTCTTTGAAAAATGGTTTAAATTTTTAATGATATTTGGTAATCCGCTACTAATGGTTATTTCCTCTTAGTTTTGTGTAATCTCATTGTCTTGGTGATAATGGGTTTTACACTCAGGAACCCATCTCCCATTTCCAAACCTGGTCTATAGTGTGTTTGCTCACCATAAAGAAAAATCCCTCATTCATGATCTTAGATGCAAGCCAAGTCGAAGTGGAGTTTCCATTAGTGAGACAACCATCAAGAAGACCATTCTTCCTACCTCTTACACCACACCAGGTGCCTCTACCTCCACCCAGGATGCTCCACCACCACCACCACTCCATCCTAGTTGGGCCTCTTTTTTGTCTCAAATGAATCCCTTACGGGATACATGATGCATCAACATGCATACAACCTTAAGGTTCAGGATCATCTTCATCTGGACCTCTAAAAGATCATATCTCACATGAACCTATCTCTTAGAGATACCTACCCACCCTACCAGGAGCACTCTGGAGCTGACTGCCTCTTATGCATACAATCATTTCTACCCTGACCCTCCACCTCTTGTTGTTACCATTTCCCCCTTGCTACTGTTGATGGTGGACATGCCCCTTCCCTGGGTGATCTTCCTCTTCTAGCCCTTCCTGTGGTCCTATTCCCACTCTACTTCTATGATGGAGTCTTTACTCCTACCTTTCTGTAAGCAAATGCACTACATGCATGTGGCATGTCTTGGGTTGACTAGAATGCCAGATGTCCCAGTACTCATGTGTTTGGACCTCTTGCTGATGAGGAGATGCCTGACCAAGCTACTGAGGATGAGGCTGATGATGCTGAGGATGTCAAGGATGGTGATGGTTCTGTTGACAACTTTGCTGGTTCTTCTGGTGATGATGGTGAGGCTACCGCTGCTACCACTGTTGCACCATCTGACAATGATGAGGAGTATCACCTTGAGGATGAGGAAGATGAGGATATAATTGATGTAGTATATGTTTAGTTCTATAGTCTATTAGAGTTCTCATATATATATATATATATATATATATATATATAGAGAGAGAGAGAGAGAGAGAGAGACTATCATGTATTAGACATTTGGGCATTGTGTATTTGAGGCATACTATTTTATCATCTTGTTGTTTCTCATCAGTTTGTAGTTTTATTGCGAGAGGACATGCTTAGTGTTGTAGTCTTAATCTCATGTAACCTTAACTCTTTGATTGACTCTATCTTATGAGTTCTTGGTATGTTATCCCATATTTTGATTATGACACTGGATTTCTTGTTTCTCTCTATTTTGTCTATGTTGGTGTGTGTTATGCGGTTGCTTGTTTAGTTTATGCTTGTGGAGAAGACATGTGCTTTTAGTTGTTCTACCCCCTGCCTTTTTGATATGAAAAAGGGGGAGAAATGAGCTTAGCCATATTGTTTTATTTCTTATGTGATCCTTTTCTTGTCAATTAACTATATTATCACATGACTTACTAAAGGACCATATAACACATATATGTGCTATGGCTATTTGTGGAAAGACTAACCATGCACACATAGGTAAGCATGAATTGAGGGGGAGCAATTCACATTGTTCATTTATGTATCCCCTTGCAATTCACAAGGTAAAGGTTTAATATTCATATCCTTTTTAATATGTTGAGGAATGGTTTGTCAATGTCAAAAAGGGGAAAATCTTGACCTAAGTATTACACATTGTCCATATTTGATAATGACTTTACCATTCCATTAATATGTATCTAATATGTCTACTTGAGATTGATTTCAAGCATTAGGTACATGAAAAGGACCAAATTCATCAAGCCCTAGCTCGATCAAGTTCAAGTCAAAAGCAAAGCAAATGCACTTTTCTAGAAAACACCCTAAACCCTTAGGATGATTTTTGTAATCATTTGTATTGATGTAATGACTTGTAACTAAGATGAGAAAAAACTAGGAGCCCTTAATTTGAACATTTATCACTCTAATAACATTTTCTAAAGTTCATTACATGGATTCAATTGGTCGAGTTTTATCTACAACATACTCGATCGATCCCCTTACTGAATTTTGAGAAAATTCAGGTTCGGTCGAGTTGCACACACACAAAACTTGATCGATCCCTGGACTAAACAAAAATAATTTAATCGTTTGATCGAGTTTCATATATGATAAACTCGACTGATGATTCAAATTGGTTTGTCACGTAGTGCAATCGGTAGAGTTACCTTCATTAAAACTCGACCAAATGCATTGCACCTAAAGTGTAGAAAAAGAAATTCTAGCCACTGGAGTGTTGCAAAATTGGAAAAAATATTTGTTGCAACCCTCAAAATGGATGGAAATCATTCCTTAGTGCTCCTACCCTCTAGTGGACACCCCAAATACAAATATGACCTCTTCGAGTTCATTCCAAGGTGGATCCTTCATGTTATTCAAGCTCCTAGCTATAGTTTAGTGCATCTAGTTCACTTGATCCCCTTTCTCTCTATTATTTACAAAAAAAAATGTCCATATGAGTGACATAGGTTGTATGTGAGAGAGCTACTCCACTGTACTTGTGTAAAGCTCTCAAAGCTCCCTTTCTCCAACCCCTTTTTTCATGATCAAGTAGGTGAAATCTTCTCTGGGTAAAGGAGAAGGTGCAAGCTTCTTCAAGCTGTAGAAGAAGGTGCAAAAAGCTTCTTCTAGTGAAGGAGGAGGATAAGACTAAAGATCCAATAGTGGAGTGGGCAAATCCTTCAAGGAAAAAGACTCGGTGCAAAGAGGGGATCTCCTTGGCAAAGGTCTCCATGTGCTTGCAAGAGTGGGTGAGATCTTGGTGAGGTAGAAGACTCCAGCTCTTAGATAGATAATATCTTGGTTGTAAGGTTATTGGATCCCTTGATCTCAAAGGGAAGTTGGGTATCCTTGTCCCAGAAAAGGAAGGTTAATTGCATGTCTTATAATGGAGTATAAGTATACATAGGTTGCAAAATCCTAGAGGTTGACCTCTCTAGGTAGTGGACATACTCTCTCCTTGTTTGGAGAGTGGAACCTCTCTAAATAGATTGTTTAGGTTTTATTTCAATCTTTTCTCATCCTTGCTATGCATGTTTAGATTGCCATCAAATTCACTATTTGCAATTGTGCCTAGTTGAAGTAACTTTAAGGTCTAACAAATTTTATGCAAGTGTTTTTAGCTCTATTCACCCCCTATAAAGCCCTTTGATCCAATATATATATATATATATATATATATATATATATATATATGTGTGTGTGTGTGTGTGTGTGTGTGTGTGAGAGAGAGAGAGAGAGAGAGAGAGAGAGTGAATGTGAAGAGGAATGAATAAAATGAGAATTGCATTTGTATATGTCACGAGAATAAGAATTAAAGAATGGAATTGTATGTGTGTTTTTTAAATTGTATGTGCATGGGAACAAAAATAGGTGTTGAAGAGAATGAAATTGAATAATAGAAATATATATGGGTGGATGAATTTTATGTATATGTTTGTTATTGTAGATTTTGTAGGTGTGCTGACCTGTTGTTAAGCTGAATACGGGATAGAACCTATAGGTCCAATGAATTGTAGATTCTACATCTTGCTAAAAAATTATTGATGTCTACAAACCTGCTATAACAAAAACATACATGTGGCATCAATTATAATAAAAAAGGATGTTGTAGATATGTGGCGTTGGTTTACTTACCAAAACTGACGATACAACTTCCCTTATCAGTTAAAATTTTACATGATAAGGAAGTACAATGTCAGTTTTCTGGATCTGTCTCATCAATTTTTCACAAAAAGTGACAACACATCTACCCTACAGTAAACTAGGGATGTCAAATAACACAACTGTGCTATACAACCAACGACACAAGTGTTCTACCTGGAATGACCATGCTTACATCGTTGGTTGTACAAAATACAACAAACAACACGGTTGGACTATAACGTCAGTTCCTTTCCAGGAACTGACAACATAGAGTGATTCCACGATATCGATATCTCTTTGAGTCGTCTGTTGAGTTGTACAACATTGTTGGACTATAACATTAGTTCCTTGCTAGGAAATGAAGATATATAGCATTCCACGATACCAATATCACTTTGAGTCATTGGTTGAGTCGTCAATTTTTATTTTCATGTCAATCGTACTGACTCTATGTTGCCGACTTTTGTGTTCCCTAGAAACCGATGCAAAAGATCATTAGTTGTGGTGTCGCCCACTTATGTATCAGTACTAAACTGATGTTATAGTCAGGGGCATAGCTAGGGGGGCTGTCGGGGCTGAAGGCCCCCCCCAAACTTCTAGAAATTGGTTTCATATATAGAGTAAATAGGTGAAAGTAAAGGGGCTACTTTATAATTTACCCTGTAAATAACCATCCGAGAGGGGAACCGGGACAAAAACTCATGTGTGTCGTTCTTGATTCTGTTGCACTCCTCCACATCTGGAGTCAGTGACCGTGAGGGAGAGGGAGATCGTCGTCGCTCTGTGCATCTAGACTCTGGTGCTCATCGGTGATCATCGTCTTCTGTATGTATATTCCTCTCTAATCCCAACGGACAACCAATGATCTCAATTCTCAAAGACCAGCTACTGGTCTTCACGTGTCTCGGCTTCTTTGTTAAATGATTTAGAATGTCATCTCCATAACTCAGTGGTGGTACTACGAGCTGTGCCGAACAGTCGGACTTAACTACTATTGCCCACTACATTGTACACGATGACACAACAATCAAGCATACTCTTCGGTCGCTACAAAGAGTAAAGACGTAATGGAGGATCTTCATCACATCTACTAGAACAACCTGTCACACTTGGCTTTCGGGAGCAGCGACATCCAAACAAGATTTCTATCCTTTGAATTAATAACTGATCCAGGACTCAAATTTTTTATCTCCATTCTAAGTCTGTCGCTCACCTTCATCTTCCTACTATCTTAGAGGTATGCAACCTACTAAAAATAAATTCACTCTCTTATATTTTTTTGCGATTGAGATGTTAATATTGAATTGAGTCTTATACCAATGTATGCATTTTCTAATAAAATCAAGTATGGGATCATGGTTAGTCAACTAATAAACCAACTACTACATTTGTAAAAGTATCTATCTTATATGTATTGATAATCTGTCTTCCTTTGTCTAAAATTTAGCACTTGACTCGTGCCTTGTATTCTAAAACTAATCTAGGACAACATATTACATTTTAATTATAGTAGATAATGACTTTTATGTGGTTTCATAAAATTTAAATTTGACATACTGCTTCATTGAGTATAGAAAATGAAGAAGTTCTATAAACCTGTCACACCCAATGACGAGCAAGTAGAGAGTTTAATATCTGGTATGAATAATATGCACCAAAGAAAGCTCGTGTAGATGTTGAGTTCAATAGAAATGATATTATAATTGATCCTGGACTTCGAAAACCAATTGAGAAGTATAAAATAGAAATTCGAGACCAAGTGAGGAGGGAGAATTTATTGCAGGGTTCAAATCAACCAGTTGGTCATAACTTCCCTAGCAAACAATATGGAAAGCAAAGGAGGAGCTTCCAAGAAACATGGTTTAAGAAGTTTGATTGGTTGGAATATAGTGGGAAAAAGATGTTTCTTATTGTTTCTATTGTTATCTCTTTAATCAATCGGGAGGTGACACCTTTATGAATGATTCCTTCACAAAAGCATGCTTCAATAATTGGAAGAAAGCAATTGAAAATTTCAATGAACATGTGGGTGCGGCTAGTAGTGCTCTGTAAATAGTGAGATCCAATAGGGGATCCACTCTTCACTGAATTGACGAAATATCCCATCCAATCCCTAACGGACCAAAAGGTAATAAGGAAAGGAGGAATTTCATTCATTTCTCAAATGGCACATATTGCAGAGCATGATAATGAATAAGCAGTGGAAACAAAACTATTACAAAGTTACAATGAGTATCATTATACAATTGCTCATCACCATAAAAGGTGATGTTACAAAGACTTGAACTAACTACAAATGAGCCCAGTAGCAGAGAGTAACCTAGCCATTCCAAGCTATCCTTAGGTACAATTCTCTTTGCATGATCTTCGAGCAACCTTGATCTTTAATGCACCTAAACCTGGGTGGAAAGGAACATCACCCAGAACATAGGAAACAATAAAGAGGTCAGCAAAGGCTGAGTATGTACATATATAAAACATTATAGGCATTATATAGGGTTAAAATTACAAAAGAGATGTTCCCACAAGAAAAGGGGGCTAATTACAATTAGGTAGGTTCAAGAGAAAAGTAACAAAAGAAATGAAGCAAAAGAAATGAGGCATATTAAATTCAGATTACAAGCAAGATAATAAAAGAGTGTCTTGCCATAACAATCATCCACAGATTCACATTAAAACAATAAATATTTGCATGCATAACAATGTAGACTAAATATACCTAAAACATGGCCATAACACCATAGGATCATGGCCTAAAAATAAACAAGGGTGGAAACGCACACCCCGGGCGGAATACGCACGCCCTATATAAATATGGTTGTACATAAGTACTGCTATTCTAGATATTCTAGTCAAACATGTAGCATGCATAAAATAGAGTGGCAAGACTATCATTTTAGTCAATTTCAAATAAAAGACAACAAGGCAGGAGGGGTCCAAAGACCCATATGAGCATAGCAATATAAATATCACAGAAACAAAAGGAATTCGTATTAGGAGCAATAAATGTCCAAGTATTTGGATTTTAAAAGGATTTACAATTCAAGAGATGCCTCATTAAAAGATATATGGATTTCAGTCATTTAATGCCCAAAATAAAAATAGAGAGTGTACATACCTGATCTTTCACCACTAAGGCTTTATTCAATCTACATACTTGGTCTGTGAGGTCGAGTTTTCATCCCATTATTCGATGCTTTCCTGCTGATTAAGGATGGATGCACTTCATGTCGATGGTTGGTCATGGAATCAGCATGATTTCTAGGACAACTTGATCGTGAGGAGGGCTTCACGGTTTTTAACCAGGACTATTGTCATCCTCAATCATCAACAGACTTGCCACTCTAATTGTGATGACGAGGCAGCGCTGGGAGGAGGGTTATTCATCCTCCTTGATTCAGATCATGGTAACATCTGAATGCTTCAGCTCTTTCTAGTTTGAATCATTGAGAAGGGACAAGGAGGCAGGTGGACCTATTCCAGATTGGTGGTGGTGATCGTGGCAAGAGTGGATTTGGGGTGAGTGGCGCTGGGGTAGTGGTGGCTGGTGAGGTCTGAAGCTTCGACGGCGGCGAGTGTATCTGCAGATCTGAGGCGCGCGTGGTGTTTGGGGGAAGTGCTGGCCGAAGATCTAATTGATGACGAGGTAGGTTGCTAATGGTGTGGGTGGTTGACGAGAAGCCTGTTAGGTGGTGGAGCAACAGAGGGGATGGGAATCATGGGATGCATATTGGCATAGTTTCTCTTCAGCACCTCGCCGGAAGTCCAATGCAGATGCATTCGATGGCTGTTGAGCTTGGTTTCTTCTGGATTGTCATTCAGTTGGTTGCAGAGTCAAACATGGAGATCGTGGCGATAGGGATGTAGGCTCCCAGCCATGGGCAGCCTCTTGGCTTGGTCGGACAGAGCCCAGGCGGCTGCTATGTTGATCCCCGCTCACGGCAGCGGTGTGGCTGTGGTTTTGGTCGATGTCGTAACAGGTGGGCGGCACCATGGTGGTTGGAAACGAACGGGTGGTTCAGGTTTTGGAGAAGGCCATCGGGGGATCTCCTACTGTTGGCCTGACCTTATACTGGCCTGGCAGCGCGATAAGGCTGGAGGAAGAGAGGGGACGGCATCCCTTCTACACGAGATTGACTTTCCCGAGTTGCACGCCTCCATCACCTGACTTGTAGGTGAGCAGTAAAAGTTGGGATCATGAGGGTGGAAGCGACAAGGTTGTGATGGTCTGGGATAATGATGGATGGGTGGTAGAAGGTAGAGGGTACTGCTGGCGATGATGAAGGGCATTTGATGTGGCAGATCCATCTGCAGGCGGCCGACAATTGTTGCAGGTGTGAACTACTGTCGTCGAGATCTGAAGGGGTCGATGAAGGGGTCGATGAAGGCAGTGTTGGGTCTGAAGCAAGGTTGGCGACGGGGTGCATCTGTCTATGCAGTCTTGGCTTGATGGACAAGGTGTCGGCGGCGCTCGACGCTGTCCGGTGGCGCTCGACGCTGCCTGGAGTTTCTTGATGTTGCCGGGCACAGGTGGAGGAGAAGAAGAGGAGGCGGCGCTGTCTCACGTTGTTGGGCGTAGGTGTTCCGGTGACGATGAAGCAAGGCAGTGGCCGGACGGCTTTTCGGGTGTTTCGCCTCTGGGTCGTGGAGCGACATGCCCTATTGCCTGATGCGTTCGGCTGGAGGAAACAAATCTGGAGGCGAGGAAAGCGGAAGGCGAGGAAGCTCAAGGGGAGACCGAGTCGGGGAGGCATAACGAGCGATGGGTTTGTAGCCGGAGACGGAGAACCAGTCAGCCGGGGACTCCGAGCCGATGAGTTGTCATCCGCGAGACCAGGTCAAGGCGATCCAACCGCATTATGGGAGGAGATAATACCAGGAGAGTATTCTTACATAGAAAATGAATCGGACATGAATCTTTAGGACGTGATGGTATGAAAATAATGGGAACTTCAGGGTGATCAAGTGTTACATCGTCTATATCCATTAGGCCTAAGTTTTCAATGTATTCTCTTAATAATTCAAATGGATGGATATTTATTAAAGAAATGCTAAATTTTCTATGTAGGCCATTTGAGAAGCGAAGAGTCCAACTTTGTCACAAATTTTACCTTGTGAATATGTTTCATATTAGATATCACTACTAGAGTATTAAACATATATTTGATATATTTACTTCTTCAAAAGCTCGATTGTGACACTAAGTACACACTGACTTGATTTACATTATCTAATAATACTAGGTGTGTTTTAAAGTGTCAGTTTGGTTCCAAAATCATTATTTAGTATTTGTTTTTGCACTAGAATTCTTATTTTAAACTTTATTATGGTAAAATAAAATATTTATAAAGGAAATTTTAAATACACGTTATTATTTGACAACTACAAATTCTAATATATTTTGAATTAGGTAAATAGGAACTAGTTATTAACATAATCGAATAGGAGGTTCAATCTGTTACCCTAGATTCGAGTATGTTACAACACTCCACCCCTTACAGAGGATTTCGTCCTCGAAATCCATCCCGTAGTATCCATATGTGCTAAGTCATACTTCTAAACCAATCTAAGATTTCTAATACTCTTAAGGTAGTGGATTATCCTTCAAAACTCCATATTATACTTATATCCATAACCTCATGATAAACCTACATTATGTCTTACATGAAGTACCTGTAGTCTTCTCATATTCCAGGTTAAGTTAGGGATATTTTTCACCAAGCCATAGATTATTTTAGAGGTGCTACATTCATTAATATTACTTGCATTGTTGTGGCAGTTTCACTATCCTCTTAAATTGTCATGCATCAATACTCACATGAGATTACTAGGTTGTTCTATCGTTCCTCATTTTCCATCACTTAAGCATGAATGGCCAATCTTCATAAATAGATCTCCCAGTAGAACCATTCAGATTACGACCGTTAAGTTGGTGGACTAAACTGGTTTAGAAACATCAATCCTCAAGCACCATGATGACTATCATTATTACTACTAAGGAGAATTTCCTTATCATCATTAACATCATCGTCATCATCAACGCCATCGTCCTCATCATCCACATCATCATGGTCACTACCTTCTCATCTACTCATTATCAGCTACTCATTATCATCATCATCATCATTAACAACAACATCATTATCATTATTATCATCAATATCATCACCTACTTCTCATCATCATCATAAACATCATTAGCATCTTATTATCTAAAAGGGTCACATGGGAAAAGCTCAAAAATTCCACCATACTGAGTATGTTCACCCTAGCCTATACTTTATAGTCATCCTTACCATTTAATTATTAGCGGTTTGGGGTATAGAATATTAATTTGAGCTTTGAAGTGAAGTTTTACTTTTACCTACATCTAATTAAATACATCTGTTAAGGATAACTCAAGATAAAATCTTAAAATCTATATTAATTGTTGAGGTAATTTTTATGATGGTATGATTAGCAAGGCTTGTCTGGAATTCTCAATTTGGTAGCCTCTACATATGTTTGACATTAAAACTAGGAGTTGTCTAGGTTTTTCTTGTTGTAACCGTTATTAATCATGGTCCTTTCTTAAGTTAGTTTGATTCCTAAAGAATAAACTGTATGAAACTCCACCCCTGAAAAGGTTTAAACTATAACTTAGTGCATAGCCTAGAGGGGAAAAAGGGTGGATCCACTAGGTCTGATATATATATTTAAAACTAACTATGTCAGTCTTAGGCCTAGGGTATTAGGGTTGAATACGCCAAACAAGGTACTTCACTAAAGAGATTCTCTGCTACTCAACTTTCTTGTGGTGGCAACTTGGTTCTAAAAACCATCGATAAAATTTGAAAACTTTTCTTTTTACATATAGATTAATAATGAAAATAAATTTGACGATGCAAAACTTGCGGTGAAAAATCCAAAATTGGCGCCAAAATCATTCGGGGAACCAAGTCAACCACCTATCACAGCCTGACACATACACTACTATCCTATCATCACTTCCTTCTCCAAAAGGGGTTTGATCCTCCTATCGCCAAAATGTCATATGACTATTCTCTAATATGTAAGCATGAGAGAGAGAAGGGTTCCTTATTACTCACGGTCAACCCCAAACAAAACCTATGAAAGCATGACATTCCACCATTCCCCATGTCATTCTTAAGCATAACCGATACAACCTCATCACAAGACTAAGGGATTCATAAGGTCGTCCAACCATTATAGGAAGAAAATTGAGATTTTTCCCAATATTAGTTGGTTTACCTTTATAGTGCCTTCTGAAGATAATGTAACCCTACGCAGCCAAGCTACTCATCTTCAATCATTAAATAAACGAATCACACTATGGGATATGAGAGAGATGGTTACTCATGGGTATCTACTAACACTTGTAGCTTTCTTAGTAAACTATAAATATGAGGCATGACAAGCTCAATGAAAATGGTATCCAATTCTTACATGGATTTAGGTAGATCCATGTATGACATACTCCATATTGAAGGAAAGACATTCCTAAGTATAATATAACTAATTAATTCAATCACCTACTATCCATGTAATCATCAACATGTTTCCACCCATGTCATTGTTATATATATGTCATCGATACATGCTTCCGTACATACCAAACCCTCCTAGTGGGCATATCTGAGACATGCTAGACAAACAACTAGAATAGGGCCCATAAGGGAATTAGGGTTAAGCTTATATGCTAGTGTTCGAGACCACCTACATCTTAACACTAAACTATATTTCCATACGGTGGGAAAAATTAAGTTTAATAACCAAAAGAGTTGACCCCTATTTGGGGAGATTGATTTATCCATATGGGGTGTTGGGTGAACTACGGTTTTAAAAATCAATGTCTCAGCCAATTAGCGGTTTGGGGAGTGAAAGTGACCAATTTAATCATGGGTTAAATCCTAATTAACATTCCACTACTAGCAATTAGGTGTATCAAAAACCTCTAAAAGTCACCTATTTAATTAAGGGTCAACCTAGGATAACTTGAAATAGTCAAGTTACCGACTGCTTAGGCTCTGATACCATTTTGTAAAGAGTGAGATCCAATAGGGGATCCACTCTTCACTGAATTGACGAAATATCCCATCCAATCCCTAACGGACCAAAAGGTAATAAGGAAAGGAGGAATTTCATTTATTTCTCAAATGGCACATATTGCAGAGCATGATAATGAATAAGCAGCAGAAACAAAACTATTACAAAGTTACAATGAGTATCATTATACAATTGCTCATCACCATAAAAGGCGATGTTACAAAGACTTGAACAAACTACAAATGAGCCCAGTAGCAGAGAGTAACCTAGCCATTCCAAGCTATCCTTAGGTACAATTCTCTTTACATGATCTTCGAGCAACCTTGATCTTTAATGCACCTAAACCTGGGTGGAAAGGAACATCACCCAGAACATAGGAAACAATAAAGAGGTCAGAAAAGGCTGAGTATGTACATATATAAAACATTCTGGGCATTATATAGGGTTAAAATTACAAAAGAGATGTTCCCACAAGAAAAGGGGGCTAATTGCAATTAGGTAGGTTCAAGAGAAAAGTAACAAAAGAAATGAAGCAAAAGAAATGAGGCATATTAAATTCAGATTACAAGCATGATAATAAAAGAGTGTCTTGCCATAACAATCATCCACCGATTCACATTAAAACAATAAATATTTGCATGCATAACAATGTAGACTAAATATACCTAAAACAGGGCCATAACACCATAGGATCATGGCCTAAAAATAAACAAGGGTGGAAACGCACACCCCGGGCGGAATACACACGCCCTATATAAATATGGTTGTACATAAGTACCGCTATTATAGATATTCTAGTCAAACATGTAGCATGCATAAAATAGAGTGGCAAGACTATCATTTTAGTCAATTTCAAATAAAAGACAACAAGGCAGGAGGGGTCCAAAGACCCATATGAGCATAGCAATATAAATATCACAGAAACAAAAGGAATTCGTATTAGGAGCAATAAATGTCCAAGTATTTGGATTTTAAAAGGATTTACAATTCAAGAGATGCCTCATTAAAAGATATATGGATTTCAGTCATTTAATTCCCAAAATAAAAATAGAGAGTGTACATACCTGATCTTTCACCACTAAGGCTTTATTCAATCTACATACTTGGTCTGTGAGGTCGAGTTTTCATCCCATTGTTCGATGCTTTCCTGCTGATTAAGGATGGATGCACTTCATGTCGATGGTTGGTCATGGAATCAGCATGATTTCTTGGACAACTTGATCGTGAGGAGGGCTTCACGATATTTAACCAGGACTATTGTCATCATCAATCATCAACAGTCTTTCCACTCTAATTGTGATGACGAGGTAGCGCTGGGAGGAGGGTTCTTCGTCCTCCTTGATTCAGATCATGGTAACATCTGAATGCTTCAGATCTTTCTAGTTTGAATCATTGAGAAGGGACAAGGAGGCAGGTGGACCTATTCCAGATTGGTGGTGGTGATCGTGGCAAGAGTGGATTTGGGGTGAGTGGCGCCGACGTAGTGGTGGCTGGTGAGGTCTTAAGCTTCGACGGCGGCGAGTGTATCTGCAGATCTGAGGCGCGGGTGGTGTTTGGGGGAAGTGCTGGCCGAAGATCTGATTGATGATGAGGTAGGTTGCTAATGGTGTGGGTGGTCGACGAGAAGCCTGTTAGGCGGTGGAGCAACAGAGGGGATGGGAATCATGGGATGCATATTAGCATAGTTGCTCTTCAGCACCTCGTCGGAAGTCCAATGCAGATGCATTCGATGGTTGTTGAGCTTGGTTTCTTCTGGCTTGTCATTCAGTTGGTTGCAGAGTCAAACATGGAGATCGTGGCGATAGGGATGTAGGCTCCCAACCATGGGCAGCCTCTTGGCTTGGTCGGACAGAGCCCAGGCGGCTGCTATGTTGATCCCCGCTCACGACAGCGGTGTGGCTGTGGTTTCGGTCGATGTCGTAACAGGTGGGCGGCACCATGGTGGTTGGAAATGAACGGGTGGTTCAGGTTTTGGAGAAGGCCATCGGGGGATCTCCTACTGTTGGCCTGACCTTATACTGGCCTGGCAGCGCGATAAGGCTGGAGGAAGAGAGAGGACGACATCCCTTCTACACGGGATTGACTTTCCCGAGTTGCATGCCTCCATCACCTGACTTGCAGGTGAGCAGTAAAAGTTGGGATCATGAGGGTGGAAGCGACAAGGTTGTGATGGTCTGGGATAACGATGGATGGGTGGTAGAAGGTAGAGGGTACTGATGGCGACGATGAAGGGCATTTGATGTGGCAGATCCATCTGCAGGCGGCCGACAATTGTTGCAGGTGTGAACTACTGTCGTCGAGATCTGAAGGGGTCGATGAAGGCAGTGTTGGGTCTGAAGCAAGGTTGGCGACGGGGTGCATCTGGCTGTGTAGTCTTGGCTTGATGGACAAGGTGTCGGCGGCGCTCGACGCTGTCCGGTGGCGCTCGACGCTGCCTGGAGTTTCTTGATGTTGTCGGGCGCATGTGGAGGAGAAGAAGAGGAGGCGGCGCTGCCTCACATTGTTGCGTGCAGGTGTTCCGGTGACGATGAAGCAAGGCAGTGGCCAGACAGCTTTTTGGGTGTTTCGCCTCTGGGTCGTGGAGCGACGTGCCCTATTGCCTGATGCGTTCGGCTGGAGGAAACAAATCTGGAGGCGAGGAAAGCGGAAGGCGAGGAAGCTCAAGGGGAGACCGAGTCGGGGAGGCATAACGAGTGATGGGTTTGTAGCCGGAGACAGAGAACCAGTCAGTCGGGGACTCCGAGCCGATGACTTGTCATCCGCGAGACCAGGTCAAGGCGATCCAACCGCATTATGGGAGGAGATAATGCCAGGAGAGTATTCTTACATAGAAAATGAATCGGACATGAATCTTTAAGACGTGATGTTATGAAAATAATGGGAACTTCAGAGTGATCAAGTGTTACATCGTCTATATCCATTAGGCCTAAGTTTTCAATGTATTCTCTTAATAATTCAAATGGATGGATATTTATTAAAGAAATGCTAAATTTTCTATGTAGGCCATTTGAGAAGCGAAGAGTCCAACTTTGTCACAAATTTTACCTTGTGAATATGTTTCATTTTAGATATCACTACTAGAGTATTAAACATATATTTGACATATTTACTTCTTCAAAAGCTCTATTGTGACACTAAGTACACACTGACTTGATTTACATTATCTAATAATACTAGGTGTGTTTTAAAGTGTCAGTTTGGTTCCAAAATCATTATTTAGTATTTTTTTTTTGCACTGGAATTCTTATTTTAAACTTTATTATGGTAAAATAAAATATTTATAAAGGAAATTTTAAATACACGTTATTATTTGACAACTACAAATTCTAATATATTTTGAATTAGGTAAATAGGAACTAGTTATTAACATAATCGAATAGGAGGTTCAATCTGTTACCCTAGATTCAAGTATGTTACATGCTCATTGTAGGGTAAGGCATTGTGAGGATTGTAAGAATCAAAGACAAAGTGTGTCACACTTGTTAACTACTCATAGTAGAGAGATGAAGATTGCATATAGAGCTTGTTTGATGACAATATTACATGTAGTTAGATTTCTCCTATTGTAAGGTCTGGCTTTTCATGGTCATGATGAATCTTCTAGTTCAAGCAATAGGGGGAATTTTTTGGCATTAGTGGAGTATAACAAAGATAATAATTGTGAAGTTGCATGCGTGCTTAATGAAAATGCTCTTAGAAATAACCAAATGACATCTTAATTAATTGAAAAGGACTTGGTAAAGGCTTGTACAGAGCAAACAATACTAAATATTATTGAAGAGATTGACGACAGTTATTTCTCTCTACTTGTTGATGAATCACAGGGTCGTCAATAAAAGAACATATGGCTGTTATTGTGAGGTTATTACCTTTTGTATGCTATTTAATTGAAAGTTTAAACTTCCATGATAATAATATAATTTGTAAATCATATAAATTTGCTCATATAGGTTTGTAAATCAGAAAGATTGAAAGGTTTATTGGTGTTGAACATGTTACATATACATCAACTTCTTCACTAAAGACAACTTTCGTCATGGATTAAGTATGTCTAGACTGAGAGGACAGGGATATGATGGAGCCTCTAATATGAGAGGTGAATTTAATGGATTAAAGACACTAATACTAAATGAAAATCCATATGAATTTTATATTCACTGCTTTGCCCATCAATTACAATAGGTGGTTGTTGCTTTTGTAAAGGACACTCTATCTATTAGTAAATTCTTTAGTTATACAACCTTGATTGTAACCATGGCTAGTTCTTCTTGTAAAATAAAAGATGCATTGCTTCAAAAACATCATGATAGCATTATGGAGAAATTGGAGAAAAATATATTTTTCTAGGAAGAGGTAAAAACCAAGAAACTAGTCTAGCATGACCCAGTGATACTCGGTGGGGATCACATCATACAACCCTAGTCTGAATTTTTACAATGCGGGGTTTAGTGATTGAGGTACTAGAAAATATTTCTCATGATGGAACTGATTCTTCTAATAGAGGCAAAGCTTCAAGATTGATACAAAAATGGAGACTTTTGAATTTGTGTTTATCTTGTTTCTCATAATGAAGGTGTTGGCCTTAACTAATGAGTTGTCCCATGCTTTACAAAGAAAGGATCAAAATATTGTTAATGCCATGGTGTTGATTGCATCAATTAAAGAACTATTACAAGAGTTGAGAGATTGTGGTTGGGGTGCCTTATTGGAAGATGTAAATAGATTTTGTGTCATGAAGTCTATTTCAATACTAAATATGGAAGATAAAATACCATCAAGAGGATCTTCAAGGCGTGGGGGACAATGGATAACATATCAACACCATTACCATGCTGGGATTTTTAATGTTGTGATTGATTCAATACTTGTTGAGATAAATACCATATTCAATGAGACTTCTACAGAGTTGTTAAGATGTATTTCTTGTCTAGATCCAAGAGATTCTTTGTTTAGATTTGATTCTGAAAAGCTTACTCGACTTGCTGAAACTTACAATGATGATTTCTCTATATATGACCGCGTGATGTTGAAAGATCAACTTGGCATATATATTCATTTTGTGGAAGAAGACATGAATTTTTAGATTGCAACGATCTTGCCAGCCTTTCTATGAAGATGGTACAAACTGAAGAACATCTAGTTTTTCCATTAGTTTACCGTCTTATAGAACTGGCATTGATACTTCCAGTGGCAACTGCAACAGTGGAAAGAGTTTTCGCAGCAATGAACATCGTCAAGACAGAACTGTGTAATAAGATAATTGATGATTGGTTAAATGACTTGATGGATGCTACATTGAGAGAGACATGTGTTTAGGGGAGTTAGCGACGAAAATATTTTGCAACATTTTTAGAATATGAAGACACGTCAGATTCAACTCTCTCGTTTAAGTTAATCATATGTTTCAAAGGTATTTTTAATTTCAAACAATGCTGTCGACTTTTCAAACTACTTTTGATCACTTTTTTTGTACATGTTGCTTTTTTATGTGAGGAATTTTTCTAAATATATTCATTAGTATTATACTCCGAAATCTTCACTTGTATACTCATTTATTTCACATGATAAAAAAATTAACAACTTCAGTCATGGCTTGTTTCACTTAGGGCTAATTTGGTTGGGTGTAGAATCAACCAACACAACGAGTTACAAATTAGGAAACAGAACGTAACGAATTGCAATTACAACGTTTTCGTTTGGTATTATGTAAAACGAAGCCACACAGTTGGCCTGTTTTCATTTGGTAGGATGTAGTTATTCAGATGAGTTGTAGATTCATGTTAAAAAGATGAGCAATATCATACGTTCTGCGGTTGTCAGACTGAGAAAATGAACCGCGCCCCATTTGGGCGCGGTTAGTTTTCCGTGGATCTCTATGTACTGGCTGCTATACGTGCAGTTCGTTTTCACGGTGATAGTTGGATTTGCACAGAACCAAACCCGTTGAATTGGAATTCTCAGTGCAGTTCGAACACGAGAGTTGATTTTCGGCCCAACTAGCCAGGCCCTTAGTCCCTCTTACAATAATTTTTTGGATCTTCCACTGGTTATAGGTCAATTATAACCAACACTATAGATGATATTTGTACTAGTGAAATCACGAAAAATGCATGTAAGTACACTACTTGTAATAATATGCTTGCTAGACAAGGATTCGAGTAAACCCTACCCCACAATTATTCTTCCCACTGACTCCTCCTTAATGAGAGAACCTCTCAAGCACATACATATCATTGATATGGGCAAATTATAGTACCTAAAAAAATTCCAATTCAAGTTGTCTACCATGGATGTGAGACGTGTACCTTTCACTGACACGAATGACTGGAAGCAGGGACGATGAATCATCTATATCGTCCAAAATTTCATGTCGTGATGAATGCTTTGGCTTCTCATTGGATGCAGCTAGGCCTAGTCCAATGAAGTTTGGGTGGGATTCTAGGGTTGGGATTCTAGGAGCCTCTATCCGGCTGAATGACAGCCCGCCCAACCATAGCAAAGGTATCATCAGTGGCGCCATTTCATCCCTCCCTGCTAACCTTTTGTCCATCCATCAAATGCCGTCGCCATCGCGTCCTCCTCTCAGAAACAAGAGTATACGAAAAGCGCCACAGCGGGAATCTCCTGTTCATTTTCTTTTCCGCCAACCAGCTTTTGCCCGTTCGATGACCATCCGGGGGTCATATGCTAGCCACGCGAATTCACTGTTCCTGCAAGATTCCCCTCCCGCGCGTCCGATCCCTATCTGAAAGAGGCGAAAAAGAGGCAAACAGTCGAGCCATTGGTCGTTGTCTCTCCTCTCCTCTCCCTCTCCCTCTCTCTCACTCCATCTCTAACCCGTCTCCCTCTCTCTCCTCAAGTCCCATCGTCATTGTCGAGCGCCTACAGTGAGGCAACACCTGTCGGCGCCCTTCATGCTGCCCTTGCGTCGTTCCCCGGATTTGTTCACCACTCCACTCCACCCTTGCCTCCAAATCCTCCTACGGGCAGAACTCTTATTACCACTAGAGGGCGAACCTACACCCTCGTTCCACTCGCCACCACATCTCCCACTCGCTACACTCCTACCGGCGGAGGACGAACCCACACCCTCGTTTCACTCACCACTACCGCCACCGGCTTGTCCTACCCAGGGAGAGTCGGGCAACGGAGGAGAAGGGCGAAGATGGGGAGGGGTAAAGTGGAGCTGAAGCGGATAGAGAACGCGACCAGCCGGCAAGTCACCTTCTCCAAGCGCCGCAACGGCCTCCTCAAGAAGGCTTTTGAGTTGTCCGTTCTGTGCGAAGCTGAGGTCGCGCTCCTCATCTTCTCCTCATCTGGGAAGCTGTACCAGTTCTCCAGCCTCGAGTGAGTGCAACTGTACTGGCTACAGAAAGCTTATATCGCCGGGGTTTGGCTCTTGCACGTCTAATTTAATATACATATTCGTCTGACCATCCATTATGATGAGCATTCATAAAGTAAGTATTACGAAAAATGATTGTACTTGACTAATGATCATAAAGAGAAGAGAAGAAGCAAGAAGGAAGAAGGGACGAAGTGAAGAAACTAGAAGGAATGGAGTGAAGAAACTAGAAGGAAGAAAAGAAAAGAAAAGAAGGAAAGTACCGGTGACGAAGAAAAGAGGGGAAGAAAAACAACGGAAGAAGTGAGGAGGAGGAGAAGCGTGAAGAAACCTGCTGGTGAAAAAGAACGGAAGAAGGGAGGAGGAGAAGAAGCGTGGAGAAGAAAACAACAGCTGTGGAAGAAAATAAATAGAAGAAAGACGGATGCGTGAAGAAGGCAAATAGACGAAGAAAGAGAGACATACGGAGACGGATGGGTCGTGAAGACTAGGAATTCTGGAGAAGAAAGCAGAAGATAGAACAACGAAGCAATACTTGCGTGAAGAAGCAACAAGGGGGCCGTTCAACTCAGGGCTTCGGAACGTGGAAACGGCAGACGCGATATGAGAGTCGTGAGGCATCGGGTGTCGGGGTCTTGGAGGGGGTTTTATATCGTGTGAATACCTATGGGTAGGGCGGAACTCCGTAATCCTACCTAATGACTTAGGAGTCTACTCCCGTTGTAATGCAATCCTAATATCGCCCTTACACAAACAAACGCAGTAATTCATTTGATGATAGGATTAGAGTCTCATCCTGTGTATAATACCGCAAACCAAACGGGGCCTAGTATGGAGTGAGTGCCCTCAATCAAACCCAAATTTATTTAGCGATGTCTTGAGTGTGTGTGGTTCTTCCATTTATATAGCCAGTACTCCTTCCATTGCTCTCGCTGTTCATAATTGTTTCTACCGCACGCCTCATTGATTCTCTTACCGTTCATCCATCCTGATCAAGCCATTAATTGCTGTTTGTTCCCCGTTGCCAGGATGGACAAAACTATAGCCAAGTACCGCAGCGCCACGGGGATGGACGAAGCTGACAATCAGCAAGGTCAATCTGTACAGGTAAAAGCCACGTCATCCAACTTCCAAATAAATGCATATCTGATAATAATGGTATACATAATTACTAAATATAGATTAGTAGATGTATGTTATCACAAATATTTGTGTTTTTGTTTCTTCATTGACGAACCCTACGGCTGTACTTTTTTCATTTATTTTCTGACTTATACTTACAATAGATGACGCCGTCTTATACATTTAATACCTCGCTTTTGTTCCTCAACCAAATGACTGCTTTATTGTTTGTTAACGGACACTCGTGCTTCCTCTGAAACCGCTTATTCGGAAGTAGCGAAATATATGCTCTCACAGACCCGTACTTACATTTATTGGACGAGTTGAGTATAACATTACTCAGAAAGAAAACACCTGATGCTGTGTTGCAGCAAACACTTATATTTTGTTTCAAACATGCAGTACGGGTATGCACTGGCTGCTACAGTAGACATCACGAAATTTACGATCTCATAGTTATGCTAGTATGCTGGGTATTATTGTACTCCAGACTTATATTGCAGTACCTTTTAGGGGATTACTGGGCATTTTTTTCAACTTTACCTGATGTAATAAATAGTGCCCACGGTACACCCAAATTCTGTTCTCCTCGACTTAATTTAACAGTATCCTCCCAATAGTCCTATTTTATGAACACAAAGTGAGGTTTAACAAAGACAAGGTATTGCTATATTTTTCTCTGGCTGGGGAATCAACTGGCTTCGTGATATAACCTGCCTGTTTCTTCATCCATATCTTCTAATTTGTTTTTCTGTTTTCTTCTGTTTTTTAAATTAGACTTATGAAACGAAACCCTTTCACCAAGTTATTGGACTGAGGTGAAAATCCAGGTATTTGTCAATGAAGTATGGCAATGTTTGAAAAAGGTGGCCAGCAGGAAGCGAACAGACAAGAACTTGTAGCTTCTTATGCGCCAGACGGGCGATTAAGCGAATGCTTAAATTTTTAAATATTTTTCACATTTTATACACATATATACATACATAGGTTAATACTTGTGACTATTTTACATAATTAAACCTATGTATTTTTTAAATACTAATTTTATGTAACAAAAATCAAGAGATATTAGATTCAACAATTCAACATAAATATATCTATGAATTGATAACCAAATTTCGAGCATGAACAAATATATGAATTAAATTTAGTTGGTTACCTTTACATTGAGCAAGAGTAGCAATACACGAGTATAGAACCAATTGGATAGGAAAATTATTGTGCCCACATGAAAATGCATGAAATAAGAAACAATTGGTACAATATTCATAAAATATTGACGATTTCACATGATTACGATGCTTAAATCTAAAAGCTGATATGAACATCCAAATGATAGAAAATCCAAAAGACCAAAACACAAGAATAGAAAATAATAACAAGATAGGACGTCCATGCATCAAATCATCAAAACATAGATGAATTAACATCCAAAAAAAGACAATAAACAAGTTAGGACTAGATCAAAATATGGATTTATGCACAAGTATCCAAAAAACCAAAATCTCTACAATCTGATTATTGTTCCTCTATAAAGGTGATCATAACCCTATTTCCTACTCCCTAATAGGGGTGAGTATAGTTCAATTTACTAATAAAACTACTAATCGAACCATACATACCGGTTTGGAAATTTTTCAAACCGAACCAAACCGTTAACTACTCCAAACTAAACCAAATTGGACTGTTGATTTGTGGTTTGGTTTGGTTTAATTTGGTTTAAAACTATTATATGAGACACTATGAGGCTTTATAGTATTTTTAAATGAGCAAATATTCATTTTTCATCTTTTCAATTAAGACATACCATGATAAAAAAGCTTCATATAAAAAAGGCATTGTTAAAAAATGGATAATATAAGACCGCAAGTGTGTACAACATAGTCTAAAATTTTTTAGTGTTTAATTTAATTTATTTAGCAAGTGTGTACACAATAACATACACAAACTTATTGAGTATCATAAAATTTAGTTTAGTTAAGTATTTTTCATAGCATACGTATATATTTAAATATTATATATATATATATATGTGTGTGTGTGTGTGTGGTGTGTGTGTTGGTTCGGTTCGGTTTGGTTAAACTGCACCCTCAAACTAAACTGAACCATTCTTCAATGGTTTGATTTTTTTGAACCAAACCAAACCATTCACCCCCGTAAAACCAAACCAAACTGGTTGGTTTGGTTTCGTTCGGTTGAGTTTAATGGTTTGGTTTGATTTTTTGCCCAGCTGTACTCCCTGATAACTCCCCTCAATGTCACCTACATTGAAGTAGCCATCAGATCTGTTCCCGCTTATGAACTGCTCTAGTTCAGAATCTTCTTAGTCAACAACTCTATCACTTTGTGCTCCAGGAAGGGTGGTCTGGCCATGTATTTTGCTTCTAGTTAAACTCTTTCTGCAACTCCAAATGCTTTAGCTACTTGTCCCCATGTCAATCCAACACCTCGGTATACCTCATCTTTCTCTGCATTAAGGTTTGCAACCTAGTTCTTTGCCTTATCACAACTGACTCCAAAGGATCCTTGTTACACCCCGATCTCACAATTACCACTAATCATGAGATTAGGGTATAAATTGAGGATTTAACGTAATACAAAGATCACCCTTAACTTTTTCTTTTTTTTCAAACTCTTTGTTTTCTCGCATTGAACCACATAAACTAACTTTATAAGAGAATTAAATTTTTATTTCTCTAATGTAATCTCAGCGTTAATGATACACATCTATACATTCATTATGTTTCTTACACTTTCATGTACATAACAATCATCACTACAACAAATATTAGATTTTCCGGCATAATGACATGCTGTAAAAACAGCATAACTATGCCGGTATTGTATTTATTCGACATTTTTCAATATGCCGGAAAAATGCCGTTGAAAAGCGTGCCGCCAAAAGTTTCACGGCATATTAAGAATTGCCGTAAATAGTATCAAAATCGGCATTATGTCCATGCCGGGGATAAATGGTTATCGCCGGAAAATGATGCCAAACCCGACATTCTAATATGCCGGAAAGATGTCGTTTATAGACGTGCCGCTACCAGATTCTCAGCATTTTCAAATTTCCTGGAAATAATGCTACACCCGGCATTACATACATGTTGATAAATAGCATGAACGACATTACAAAGTTGCCTCAAAGAAACAGACCCGACATTTCCAAGATGCCGGGAAATTAACGTATCATTATTTTAGATTCAATATTAGTTGGGTAAAGACTTTAGAAAGTTCAGACTGTGCGTTTGGAGAAATTAGGCTGAGAACTCATTTATACATGTGCACCACATTGATTGAATGAAAATCCAAAATCATGTCATCCACTTCATATTTTCTTCTGTACAAAGCTTAATCTTGTTTTTTTTGTATTCTTAATAAAGACATAAGTTTGTACATGGTAAGTGTCTATGAAACTGTAGGTTTCATAATCTGACATCTAATTCTAAGAGGACTTCTGGCTGAAGAAACATCTCAACCATCCAAATAACTCTTATGATTGGGCCATCACAGGACTACCGAATCATGTTTTGCAAGAAGCAACAAAAGTACCAAGTACATAGTTGATTCAGTGGTTGAAAGACCACATCATCTTCAAGCTTGTCCCACTTGCAATGCCACCCTGCTTTTATCCTCCATAGCTATGCATTGACCCCATTTCTCTTCAGTATTTGTCCGACAATATGAATTCTTTAAACTTCTAGACAGTTGAACTTTCTCTTCGTTTCTTTTCATCTCTAAGTAGAATAATTTTACTCTGACCATTCATGCATGTATGTATCGTCTCCATGACCATTAATGCCCTCAATCTGTAGGTACATATAACGCACATGAGTTTGCGTCAATCTACAAATGGAAACAGGGTGCAAGCTGCTACTTAAAAATTAAAACACAAAGACAAAGATAGTAGTAGCAATACCTCTCCATAAACGTTGACACATCCAACCACTGGCCAAATGAGTTCGAAGCTAAAGAAGAGATATCCTGCATAATTAAAATACATCAAATTCGAATGAATGTACTTTCATCAAGTATACAATCAATAACTTTTATGGCAAAGGCATAGTATGTCAGCATGCATGTGATCAACATTGCGTGAAATGAACAAAGAATATGAGATCACGAAATTATTGGCATAGTAGCCGGAAAAGTACTTGGACGCATCTAGAGAGAAAAAAAATCGGCCCATCTGAAAGAGTTACTCTAAGCAGCACATATCTGGATACATCGTCAAGAAACTCTTAATTACCCAATCAAACTTGATATAAAAAAAATATACTAACTATACTACATGTCTGCATGAGTAATGGCATCCCACTCAACTTTTTCCAAACAACATAGTAAAAATAACTATTATAGGATGCTTTGCAGTTACTTTGACTACAATGTTCAATTTGCAAACTGTGAACTTTGAAACCGGAAATAATGCTACATTAAGGCAACAAACAGTAGTACCCTTTGACCAGAACCATTAAGAATATAAACATTGGGACTAAAAGTTAGGCCTAGTTTGGGACAGAAATTTCTAAATGCGGTATTGTTGTACGGGCAGCAGCTGAAGTATAGTAACTAAGTGGTGTTCACAAATACAGCAGCGTTCCAATTTAATAAATAAAAATGGTATTTGTAAAACACGTCAAAATCGGCAGGCTTTTTAACCACCGCGTTTCTGTCGCCTCCGGGCTCCCCGGACGAGCTGGTGAACTGAAACCCGCTGCAGCAACAGCAGTAAACAGGGAACTGGATTATCTCCCGCTCTTAATTTACGTACTAAATACCGGTAGTAAAAAAAATGGAATGCAACCGGCCCCTTATCTTTCAAGAAAGCTCGAGGCTTTCATATGTTTTTACATAATTATAAACCGTGCATACTAACATGTGTTAACAGGAGCAACAAAGTCTATTCACTGAACAAATAAATGACAGTGAGAGCATGATGAAGTATACATGTTATGCAGACCACATAGGAGGATAGCCATTACAGATATGTGCAAGCTAGAAATTGAGGAGTTACAGATAGCAGTAGCTATATTTATATTGCAAACAACAAAGGAAACCAATGGCGCGTATAGAAAGATAAGTATAGAACGTATATTACCGTGCAACAGCGACATCTTTTGCTTCTACAGAGAATAGACCAGAAACTGCCTTAGGAACACCTAAAAATGGCCCACCAATATTCATAACAGCTTTTATGTGCTTTGCACACCAATCTGAACCACCACCACCTCCCATGGGAGGCGGTGCCTCAACCCACTTCGTGAAATGCAAGAAGTAAAGTACACCCATAGAATGTGGAATAACCACAACCTTGTTTCCGTTGTTGGTAGCCACCATAAGCTCTATTCTACTCTTCATTGCACTGAGTGTTTGATCACGGACCTATTGATTATGTCCAGTTTCAACATTAATGGAACAAGCATGGATAACACACACACACACACATATATATAGATAGATACATACATACATACATAATACATATATATACAATATGTAAATAAATGATTATGTGTGCTTGTGTTAACATCAACATTACATTACCTCAGTGTTTTGAAATGAAAGCCTCCAATCATATGCAGCCATGTACATGGTCTTCTCTTCATATCCTACTCGAGCCAAGTTAGCAATCAAGACTGCTCAAACAAAATAGCCAGGAGCAAAGTAATCAGCAGCAGCAAGCCCTGTCACAGGCCTGACCCTTATACCAGGTGGATCTAATCCAGATTCATTATCCAATGACATATGTTCGACCCAGCACAATGGCCTGATAGACAAAACCAAACAGAGAATCTGAACAAGGATGAAACAATGTATGCACGCAATCACATGCAAAGATAATACATCCACAAATGAAAGATGGATGTTAAAGCAGGGAGAAACAGACACCAGACCAGAAACAAAAAACTAAAGTTGAGATCCAGAAGAAGCCTAAGGAAAAACCAAGTTTTGTTTGTCTCAAAAACAAAGCGAATTTGAATGAGTTGAAAACACATAACACAGCTCAGGCATTACCCAAAACTACAGGACAGAGCCTAAAAAGACAATAAGAGAACAATTTTGAGTTTTAGTTCATGGAGAGAGTTTCATCTCAAAAAAGTGACACGGCTACCCTACAATAGCTAAGTACCCAAACTACACCAGGAAACCCAAGCTACCCCAAAGATTCATGATGGCGTATAAACTTGAATATGCTAGCCAGCCTACATGAAAAGGATTTAAAGATAAACATACGCTTCTGTAGGTAACTGTAGTTGTCTGGCAACAATATTTTCTGTGTAGGGTCTAATTATCTTGACCCACTTGTTAGGTTTTCATGTATTAAAATCAAAAGATAGTAATGCGATACGGTTGCAAACACATTATCAGTTTTCAACAATAAACTTCATATGCTTCAAAAAATCTCATACAACATAGCAACAAGGGAAAGAATTTAGACATAACAAACTCGCAACTAAACGGTATGCACCTAAGACACGACCCTAAAGCTAACCACATGCATAGAATTCCTATAAGAGAATTTTCATAACCCTTTCAGAACATAAAATGATCCCTGATATAGACAAGAGGTAAAGGGCAACCGTCTGGTAACAACATTTTCTCAAAAAAAAAAGTTATGAATACGCTTGATCTACCACTTACTCAAATATTAAGCACATAGTGAAGTCACCTTGTTGTTAAATTGCTGCAACTAGAATAACATACATTAACCAAGTCGACTAACGCCTATTAAACATCTATTGAGTAGATATGTATATCTAGCTTGCCATGCAATTGAATGCATTGCATGTGGAAAGGACATCGACAGCATGTGCACAAGGACCACTTTAGAAGATGTGAAAACATAAAAATCATTGCTTTCACCAACATGACCAATATACCGGGTTGATGAACCATTTTTTCTCATAAGAAAATATGACACTTAAAATTTACACAAGTATTAAATATTCAAAGATAGAGTACATATACAGCCATATGGTGTGTGAATATCCTAAGACAAAAAAGGTATGTGACTATGCATGTGTATATGAAGTCATCACATGCAGGGGCAGACCTAGTTAGAGATAGGTGTGCGTCTTTTGTCTCAGAATATTCTTAGTTAAAATATAATATCATCGGTTTATTACATTTCTGCCAGCACAAACAAAATAAAGTTGCAACATGTTAGAAAGTATTATTAGTTAATAGGTTCATTTGTAATATGAGCCTAATTGTCTTAACCCATTAGGATTATGTCCACTGGCTTTTGAGGTTGAGAAGCAAAAAAAAAATAAAAGAAACAAAAATAATAGAACAGGTAGGAAGCAGAAATATCAACACTATGAATACATCTAAAGATGAAAATAAGAGGAGAGGGTGACCTAACCAGTGAGCCCTTTTATCAATCAACTGCAGAGCAATGTCGATTGAATCATCGAAACTCTACCTGATTACTGCATGCGTCAACAAAAACAATAGAGCATGTAGGAAGTAGAGATATCAACACTACAAATACATCTAAAGATGAAAATCAGAGGAGAGGGTGACCTAACCAGCGAGCCCTTTTATTAATCAACTGCAGAGCAATGTCGATTGAATCAGCGAACCTCTAGTTGATTACTGCATGAGTCAATCTGTCTCTGAGCTGTTCCTGTGACCAGAATGAAAAAAAGAAAATGGATTGGTTGGGTATATGTGGAAACAGAGAGATGAGAAGTGATGAACAGGAAATCGGAAATCTGTAGAAAGTAAATATCCTTACTGACATTTTCCACAAAAAGAGTAGCTACCATATTCATATATGAGAATGAACTTCACGTTGGACACCTCCCTCCCATAAGCTCTATGGCATCCCTGGTTGTGCTTGATCATTTGATCTTAAGCACAAACATCCCCTTGATCACCTCACCATAAACTGTGCCTCCTTCCTCTACATATTGAACAACCATACATTAGGAACTATCAATATATACTTATGTAGGATAATAGACACATATATAAAAAAATTAAAATTTGGATATTACCTTGATCATTTCTAACATGCACATTAGGATGATCTTTGCTTTGCTTGTCATGTAGAGAGAAACCATTACTATTTGATGCCCCTTTTTTTGCTTTCACAACACCAAAATGCTCAAGTTGATGTGAATTACAAGATGTTTGGCTGATTCTGACTGCATTTTATAGAAATAATGTTAAAACATTATGTATACATAGGAAATATAATCTACATGTAAAGAACAAAGTCAAATTGTCACCAGAGTTATTCTTGATCAGATTTTGAGTTGGTTCAGCAGTCTGCCCAGCATTTTGAGACTTTAGAGCACTGTTGCCAGTATTTTTCTGCCTTACTGCAACTTCATCTTTGTTCATGTAATCTTCTCAAAGATTATTCATGGCTAGTCCCCCATCTTCATATTGAACTGATATACATTCTTAACTTTATCAATATTTGCAAAAATATATGATATATATACATACATATAAAAACGCAGATTTAATGTTACCTTGAGCTTTTGTAGCAGAGTATCACCATCCCTAATAAACAAACGAACATCCTTCCTTAAATAAAAAAGACATACTAATGTCATTTCTTATAACTATTTCTAAATATGCTCCTTCCCCACAAATAGCCTCTGGATTTATCTTTACTAATGGTGTTGGTGGTTTCCTATTTGTATTTGGTGTTATTTGTTGTGTGTTTCTACTCATGAATACTTTTCATGCAAGTTGCAGGTTGCTACTGGGGAAGACTTTATCCGCATAGTTGTGATTGTCTTCCAAAATTCTTACAAAACCACTTATCATCATCACCTTTCTATTTGTCTTGCACTGCTTGAACATAGGTTCATTCCTTACTACCAATCCAACCAAGATTGATGCAATAAAAATATTCAATTGGTCTGAGATTCACATTAGTATTAGCAGCCACATGATAATATTTAAGAAGAAATTGATAAAATAATACATATGAATAATTAATGAAAGGTGCATCTAGGTCTAAATTAGAATATGAAAAGGGAACAAGACTGCACTCGTATCTTCTCAAGCAAATTCATGTTTCTTTCATTTACCCACTAACTCTGTCATGTGGATCCTCTTACCTGGCTACAACCCACCTGTCTTGTTTCTTTGCTTCCTTCAATAGCACAAATGGTGGCATGGCAATTACTCAATATATACTTACATTGTAGATCATGTTACTATAACAATATATTATTTATACTTGAAGGTAAGAGGTCTAATCACTGCAACCTATGAGTCATAGATTTGAATGTCTGTTGTGAGTACACTAGGGTGGGAATAGTTTTTTCTTCAAAAAAATACTTTCAAAGATTGAAGCGACTGAAAATATTGTTCAGTAGTTAGAATATTTTAAAATTTATAAAGTGGTACATTTGTATATTTATGATGAAATTTTGATCATAATCTCATATTTATAGGTTACCACTGACCATGTTTTATGGAGTTCTTATATAATTGATATAGTCAAGTAAAGGAGATAAATTAACATGTCAAAGTGTTAGAATTAGATTATTCATGTGGAATACAGATTAAATTAACAAAGAAACATGAGATATAATAGAAGGATATGTATTAGATGACTAATTATCCTATCTTCTGATTCAAAGATGACACTTTTTGTATACCTAAGAAATTTGGACACATTAGATATAGACCATATATATGTAAACTTAAAAAATCCCCCACCCTTTGGATGAAAAGATCCAATTGGGAAACTGTTAGAAAGTATTAGCCTATTTAGTTAATAGGTTAACTAGTTTATTATGTACATGGGCCCGTTTACCTTAGTCCATTAGGTTTTAGTCTGGTTCCTTGTAATTTCCTCCTCTTCTATATATAGGAGGGTATACATATCAATATACATCAATTATAGTCTCCCACACAACGTGCCCTCAGAAGTGAACCCTAGATTCCCTCTCTGCTTCCTTTTTCCTCTTTGTTCACACTACAACCCTGGTCGCTGTCTCTCTCTCCTAGAGAGAGCAATAGTGATATAGCACCGCCTACGTGTGGTTGACATCTTCATGGCTTAGGCCGACCGACCGACAGGCACATCCCGGCCTCCATGACTTCTCTCCCACCTTCTTAATGATCTAATCTTCATCTATTCTCTGACACCATCATTCCCAGCTGTCTATGCTTTTCGATTCACAATAAAAGTAGCGACCAACTGATAACCTCTCATTTTGTGACGTTATCTTATTAGTTATCTTTAGTTTTCCATACTCTTTCTTAGATAAACTAAATAGAATCATTAAACCTTCTTACTTTATTGCAGATACATCAATAAACTAACTTTTCCTCTTTTTCATTACAGAAAACACAAAAAAATTCACAAAGACTCCTCACGGTCCCAAAACCGCGACAAGCCTCACGGTCCCAAGACCGCGACAAGCCTCACGGTCCCAAGACCGCGAGAAGCCTCACGGTCCCAAGACCGCGACAAGCCTCACGGTCCCAAGACCGCGACAAGCCTACGGTCTCAAGACCGTTTGAGACCAAACGGACTCAAGACCGTGTGGGCTCAACTTGAGCCTATAAATAGGACCTCAAGGGCCACTTCAAAGGGGATCGAATTCCAAGACGCCCAAAGGCTGCCTCTCCAGACCCAGAGCACTCTGATCTTCCGTCCACTGCCCCAAGGCTGCCAGTTTTGAGATCCGTGCTTATCATCAAGCTTCCTTCTCTCTCTTCTTTCCATCTCTTCAACAGAGAAGGTGGGAAGAGAAAATCCTTCATCAAAGCAACCACGAAGTGTGAAGATCGTTGCTCTCTTCACCAAGGGTTCAACCTTCCCTCCTCCGTGGAGATGACGTTCTTTCTCTCTCTTCTCACCTCCTTTGCCATGAGCGAGTAGTTTCATTCACTAGGGTGCGGGGAGTAGCCCCGCTACCCATGTTTTCATTTCATGCGATGTAATTCAATAACTTGTAACAAAGATACTCTTCCTTTCAGTTTGACTTCAATCGCTTAATGAATACTAGTTGCTTGATCATCAACTTGTGTTACATATTGTCTTTTGGTATGAATTGTCAACATTTGTACCCTTAGATCTATATATCGATTGAATGTTGGTTATGGATGTATGTAGTCACCATACGTTTGTTTCGGTGTCTAGAAGTGTTTTCAGGAGTGGAGTAAACTCACCCCCATCGTTGCACTTTCATACTATGAAATGGAATCAGTTGACGTATGGAAGTGCAACCTTGGTAAGGTCGAGGAACACATTTCATGAAGGAGTAATGCAAGGCATGTGACCATTCATTATGGGATGGCTGGCATTGCAATACTCCACGCTTCTCGTAGCTAGTTATCCGAAAGGAAGCTAGGACTACAAGATACTAACTGATTTGACCCTTTTTTGCAGGTTGTCTTATTATGTTGTTGCATGACTTGATCCATGTGTAATGGTGTGAAACCCGATAATATCCTAGTGGTTTTTATCAATTGTTTACAACTTTAATCTTTACCTTCTTGCTTTGCTTTCCTCGCATTTAGCTTTAAAACCAACATCAAACTTTCGATCTAAATATCAACTGTTAAGTAGTTAAGTAGAGCTAAAACGTTTTCCATCTTGACTTCGTCAAGACCGTTGTCCCGAGGATTCGACCCTTAACTATACTACGATAAGACTTCCGCGTGTCTTAACACACGTGGGTGGAGTCCTTACCATAGTACTAGCAAGGCTAAACCTAAGGATTTATCACCTTAGGATTTTTAGTGGTATTGCAAAACTTCATTAAAAATTGGCGCCGTTGCCGGGGAGGACGGAACTTTTTAGTTTTTACTTACCAACTTCTTGGTTGATTAGGATTTTACACTTTTTCTTAATAACAACTCCAATACTTCTTGATCTTTTTCATTTCCTTCCATTATCCTAACGTGTGATTTTCCTTCTACTCAGGTAGAAAACGTGTATGCAACCCCCGCATAGCATCGGATTCTCCCCTGAACCAGAATACGATTCTGAGGTAGAAAGAAGTTTTCACCGAAGGAATAGACTTAACCGCCAAAGAGCCAGACAGATGGCCGAAGAGCAACGCCTTGTTGCAGAAAGAGTCAACGCCGCCATAGCAGCACAACGAGCACAACTTATTGCCGACACTCGTGCCCAGGTGCAAGCTGAGATCCGAGCTGAGGAACAAGCCCGCATCCAAGCAGAGCATGCTGCTGCTCAACTTGCGTTAAGAAACAAGCAACTTCGGGACTACGCAGTCCCAAAGAATTATGAAGACGATCATCCTGTCCGACCACCGATTATTAACATACCACATTTTGAAATTCGGACGCAGTGGATCCAGATCATGCAAGGCATCTCTTTCTCCGGAGCACCCGGAGATGATTGCATGGATCAACTTAAGAGATTCAAGTCACTCTGCCGACTTGTACCCCAAGCAGGAATTGCAATGGAAGCAATCATGTTACACCTTTTTCACTTCACCTTATCTGGAAGAGCACTAAGCTGGTACAACGCTTTGGATAGACACCCCATCATCACTACCTGGACTCCCTTAGAAGAGAAGTTTCTTGAGAAATTCTTCCCACCTTCGCTAACCTATGAGATTAGGGGACAAATTAATCACTTTTCCCAACTACCTGGAGAAACACTTGCTGAAGCTTGGGAAAGATTCAAAGAACTCCGGAGAAAGTGTCCTCACCATGGCATTTCTCAAAATCAACTAATAGAAACATTTTACAGAGGAGTAAGTGATGATATTAAGCAATTCCTAGATTCCTCATCTGGAGGAAACTTTATGAGAAAGAATTATGAAGATGCCTGGAATATAGTTACGCTGGGGGCCGAGAACCAATCCAATTGGGGAAGGTCATCTAACCAACCCAAAGGCGTTCTCAAGGTTTACAAAGCGGAAGAATCCATGGAACTCAAGGCCATTGCTGAGGCTTTGAAGACTATTGCTAGCAAGCAACAAGCCCTCGAAACCTCTTTCGGGGAATATGATAAGAAGAAAAGCTCTCAGGTTCAACAAGTTAAGGCAGCTACTGGAACTTGTGAAGCCTGTCATGCATCCGATCATCCCACATTATCATGTGGATTGTTGTACAATGTCATGATGGATTTACAACCACCTATGCCACAATATGAACCCATCATCGAGCATCCCGAAGATCAAATGCCAGAGCAAGTTAACTCCATACATTCAATACCTGGCCAAGTGTATTACAACCCAGACAAACCAAGGAACCATCCTGGTTTCCAATACGGGAATCCTGCAGGGACTGCCAACCTACAGCAGCAGGCACAAGGTGGATCTTTCAATAGACAACCACCAGGATTTCAGAATAACTTCAATCAAGGGAATTACAGACAAGGTTTTCAAAGATCTAACTATCCCAGGAATCCTTCTTACCAATATGCCCATTCAGGACTGCACCCTCAGTTGCAACAACCCCAGTTGCAGCAGCCACAGCAACCCCAGTTGCAGCAGCCCCTGCAACCACAGTTAACTGCACCTCTACAACAACCAGGACAGCAAGTCACTCAGTATCAACAAAGGGGTGCTCCTCCCCAATCATCTGATGAGATATCCTTGATTAGACAAATGCTTCAATCGCAACAAACCATGCTTGCAAAACAACAAGCTCAACAAAAAGCCGTAGAAGCCCAACTGGCGCAGATTGCCGCTCAATTGAAACCTCAAGCCGGCACTTTTGCTGGGCAACCAGAGGCAAACCCCCGTCATAACCCAAACAGACCATAACAACTTAATGACGTCACCACGCGGTCTGGTTGTGTCCTGCCTGATGTCACAAGAATCGACCATGATGATGATAACGTAGCCATCCTTTCCCCAACAGGGAATTCAAGCAGAGAAACAGAAAATTCTACAGAGAACGAAAAGGAAAAGGAACCAATCTCAGAAGTCCCACCACGAATTCCTTACCCAGACAGACTAAAAGGAACCAAAATGGACACTAGGTTCCAAAAATTTAAAGAAGCTATGAAAAAGTTATACATTGATATTCCTTTTCTTGATGCCCTTTCCGAAGTGCCCGCTTGGGCAAAATACCTGAAAACCCTCTTGTCGAGAAAGTATATGACAGAGGAGCATGAAACAGTGAAACTTGCTCAGACCACTTCAGATATTCTGCTTAATAAAATGCCAAAGAAAAAGAAGGACCCAGGTTCCTTCGGCATTCAGTGTTCCATTGGAAATGGCTCCAGCAAGAAAGGATTGGCAGACCTAGGAGCAAGCATATCTATTATGCCCTATTCAATGTGTAAAAGATTAGGCTTCACTGATTTGTTACCTACGACTATGACAATCCAGTTAGCCGACTCTACTATAACTGCCCCTCTTGGCATTATCGAAGACATCCCTGTCAGAATAGGAACAAATTCTTATGTCCCGTGTGATTTTGTTATTATGGACATACAAGAAGACCTCAGATATCCGATAATCTTTGGAAGACCTTTCCTAGCTACCGCCCGAGCTCTCATTGATGTCGAAGCAGGAACTATTATTCTGAGACTTGGGAGGGAGGCTTTCCAGTTCAGAGTTCTAAACAGCATGAAAGGTCCAAGCATTCAAGAGGAAGTCTTTCTCCTGGATGCTATTTATCAAATGTCCCAGTTAGAAATGTCTGAACCATATGACGAATTGGAAAATATTCTTACAAATCCGGATGTAGAATTCTCGGCCAGTGAACTAGTACAACAGTGCCTGCAATACTTAGAAAAAGCTGAAGAAGCTCCGACAGCCACGTTTGAAGAACTTAAAGCCATCACAATTATAGAAGCCACTGAGCCACCTAAGGCTCCAGAAATGAAAGCCTTACCCGAGGGACTTAAACATGTTTTTCTTGATGATGAGAAGCTCTGTCCAGTAATCATCAGCTCCACTCTGGAGGATGATCAAGAAAACAGACTCCTCGATGAACTGAAGAAGCATAAGAAAGCAATTGGCTATAAAATGACTGATCTGACGGGCATAAACCCTGCTCTATGTATGCACAAACTGCCCATGGTTGAAGAGTTTAAACCATCGCGAGAACACCAGAGAAAGTTAAACCCCAACCTCAAAGAGGTGGTTCGCCTCGAGGTCCTCAAACTTCTAAAGGCAGGCATTATCTACCCAATTTCTGATTCTCAGTGGGTAAGCCCAGTGCAGGTGGTCCCTAAAAAGGGGGGAACCACCGTTGTTCTTAATGACAAAAACGAACTGGTGCCCACTAGAACCGTTACAGGGTGGCGTATGTGCATTGATTATAGGAAACTTAATAAATCAACACGAAAAGATCACTACCCCCTGCCTTTCCTAGATGAGGTCCTCGAGCGCCTAGCTCATCAGAAGTTCTTTTGTTACCTCGATGGATATTCCGGCTTTTACCAAATCCCGATACATCCGGACGATCAAGAAAAAACTACTTTTACCTGTCCCTTTGGGACGTACGCTTTCAGAAGAATGCCATTCGGGCTCTGTAATGCACCAGCTACTTTCCAAAGATGCATGTCCGCTATCTTTGCGGGATTGACAGAGTCTATAATGGAGGTATTCATGGATGATTTTTCAGTTTATGGAGACTCCTTCGACAACTGTCTTCTCAACCTGGTTCAAGTCCTACAAAGATGTGAGGAAACAAACCTCATTTTAAATTGGGAGAAATGCCATTTTATGGTAACAGAAGGTGTTGTTTTAGGACACAGAGTGAGCGACAGAGGGATCGAGGTGGATCAAGCAAAAATTGACGTTATCTCAAAATTGATGCCATCAAAAGACGTAAAAGGAGTACGTGCCTTCTTAGGACATGCTGGGTTTTACAGAAGATTTATTAAAGATTTCTCCAAAATAGCAAAACCCATGACACATCTGCTGACCAAGGACACAGAGTTCAACTTTAACCAAGAATGCTTGCAAAGTTTCACAACTCTGAAAGATGCCTTGATTTCTGCACCAATATTACGAGCTCCAGATTGGTCGTTACCTTTCGAAATCATGTGTGATGCGAGCGATTATGCCATAGGGGCCGTTTTAGGGCAAAGAATCGACAAGAAACCTCATGTTATATACTACACATCTAAAACACTGGATGAAGCACAAAAAAATTACACCACTACAGAAAAGGAATTTTTAGCTGTCATCTACGCATTTGAAAAATTCCGCTCATACCTGATAGGAGCTAAAGTCATTGTCTACACTGACCACTCCGCTATACGATATCTGATCCAGAAGCAAGACGCAAAACCTAGACTTATCCGCTGGGTGCTAATGCTTCAAGAATTCGATTTGGAAATTAAAGACAAAAGCGGAGTGGAAAACGTCGTCGCCGATCATCTCAGCCGTATTAGAATTGAGGATGAAGACAAAGTTCCTATCCAAGATTCCCTCCCGGACGACCACTTAATGAAAGTTTCCAATGGATTTCCCTGGTATGCCGACATTGTTAACTATTTGGCAACAGGAATCATTCACCCATCCGCATCTTATCACGATAAAAAGAAGTTCATTCACGACGCTAAGCAATATTTCTGGGACGAGCCCTATCTTTTTCGCTTATGCGCAAATGGACTCTTTCGTAGATGCATCCCAGAGACAGAAATCACTCCGGTCCTTGAGCACTGTCACTCAGGCCCTACTGGGGGGCACATGAGTTCTAAGAAGACAGCCCTCAAGGTCTTGCAATCTGGCTTTTATTGGCCCACCATTGCAAAAGACGCACATGAATATGTGCGATCATGCGACAAGTGCCAACTTTCCGGAGGAATAACCAGAAGAAATGAAATGCCATTGAACATATGGCAAGAAATCGAACTTTTCGATGTATGGGGAATAGATTATATGGGCCCTTTCCCCTCGTCTTATGGATTCAAGTATATCTTGGTTGCTGTGGATTACGTTTCAAAATGGGTAGAAGCTCTACCAACCACCTCTTGCGATTCAAAACCGGTAATCAAGATGTTTAAAGAGATAATATTTCCCAGATTCGGCGTTCCAAGAACGATTATATCTGACGGCGGATCACATTTTTTGGAACGGAGCTTTGAAGCCTTATTAAGAAAATATGGAGTCAACCACAAAGTTTCTACACCATATCACCCACAGACATGTGGACAGGTTGAAGTCTCCAATAGGCAAATTAAAGTTATTCTGGAAAAAACCGTCAATCGACACCGCACCGATTGGTCAACCAAATTATCCGACGCTCTATGGGCTTACCGTACAGCTTTCAAAACACCCATCGGAACAACACCATTTCGATTAGTGTATGGGAAGTCTTGCCATTTGCCAGTTGAATTGGAGCATAAGGCTTGGTTTTTTGGAACGGAGCTTTGAAGCCTTATTAAGAAAATATGGAGTCAACCACAAAGTTTCTACACCATATCACCCACAGACATGTGGACAGGTTGAAGTCTCCAATAGGCAAATTAAAGTTATTCTGGAAAAAACCGTCAATCGACACCGCACCGATTGGTCAACCAAATTATCCGACGCTCTATGGGCTTACCGTACAGCTTTCAAAACACCCATCGGAACAACACCATTTCGATTAGTGTATGGGAAGTCTTGCCATTTGCCAGTTGAATTGGAGCATAAGGCTTGGTGGGCCATTAAGCAACTAAATTTCGATCTCAAAGGTGCTGGTGAATTCCGACAACTTCAACTCCAAGAGTTAGAAGAACTACGAATGACAGCCTACCACAACGCAAGAATCTACAAAGAACAAACTAAGATGTGGCACGATGGCCACATCAAAAGAAAAGATATAATCGTCGGAAATAAAGTCCTCCTATTCAACTCCAGATTAAAAATGTTTCCTGGAAAACTGCGTACCAAATGGTCGGGTCCCTTTACAATCAAACATATATACCCGACAGGAGCTGTCATTATTATTGACGATAATGGAGGAGAGAGGACCGTAAATGGCCACAGATTAAAAAAGTACCACACTCCGGCAGACAAGTTATCAAGACAAACCATTGAGATTCATGACCCTATAAAGTCAGCATAGCCGGAGCAATAATCTTGTCGAGCCAGCGACGCTAAACCAAGGCGCTTCTTGGGGGCAACCCAAGGCCTGAATATCACCTTCCCTAGCCTTTTCTTTTGTTTTTAAGCATCCTTTTATTTATCTTTGTTTTTCCTTTTTCTTTTGCTTTCCTTAAATCCAAAAATACATAAAAATCCGCTTGATCTTGAGGTCAAACGGTCTAGAGACCGTGAGGCCCCTCGCGGTCTCCAGACCGTGAGGCTCCTCGCGGTCTCCAGACCGTGAGGCTCCTCGCGGTCTCCAGACCGTTTGAGCTCTCTCGGTCACCTGACCGAGAGGGCTCCTAAAAACCTATAAATATCCCCTCCCCCACCTACGTGCCCCTCTTCTTGATTCTCGAATCCTCGAACTCTCCTGTTTCATTCCACTCTGACCTTCGTCTCTACACTCCCGCGCGTCGCTGTTTCAAGTGCTTCGCCGTCGTTCTCGACTTCGTCGTCGGCGTTCCTAGCTCGTCGTCACTCCCGGCTTGTCGACTGCTCTGCAGCAGCTCCCGCTTCGCCGACCCACTGACCGCAGCGACAGGTTGACGCACCACCATTTAAAACTCGCGTTCGAGCTCCCTCCCGCCGTTGTCGCCATCATCGTTTCCGCAGCTTTTAGCCAACGAACGGCCGCGCGGTTCGTCTTCCTCGCGGTCTCCAGACCGTTTGGATCCTCTCGGTCTCCAGACCGTTTGGATCCTCGCGGTCTCCAGACCGTTTGGATCCTCGCGGTCTTCAGACCGTTTGGATCCTCGCGGTCTCTAGACCGTTTGGATCCTCGCGGTCTCCAGACCGTTTGGATCCTCGCGGTCTCCAGATCGTTTGGATCCTCGCGGTCTCCAGACCGTTTGGATCCTCGCGGTCTCCAGACCGTTTGAGACCAAACGGTCTCAGGACCGTTTGAACTAAATCAATCTAATAAAACTCAATTTCAACATAATTTTACCTTGTTATAATTTCAAAATTTAGAGATTTCTAACTTTTGTTTCTTATCAATTATTTCAGAATGACTTCACCTGCTAAGCAAGGTCCAACAGACGCTCCCTTCTGGACAAAAGAGAAGCTCATTGCTGAACGAGCAAATCTGAAAAGCTTAGTTGATGACTTCAAAAGAACTGGAAAAGTCCCAGCAGAAGTAAACTTGACTGCTGTCATGAAAGACATCCAACGAATCAACCGCTGCCTAGATGAAGAACCTTCTGACGAGGAGGTCGAAGAGACCTCATCCGACGAGGCCTCCGAATACCAGCCTTCCCCTGAGAAAGAATCACCCACTACAAAAAGTAAGGGGAAGAGATTGGCTCCAGAACCAACAACTGAGCCAACATCTAAGAAGAGAGCCAGGAAGCAGGTCCACCCTGTCTGTGCAAGAGAACAAATCCTAACAGGGTACATCCCACCATCCTCCACCACCGTCACCAACCCTGCCACAATAACTGTTCCTATCTTTCCTCCCATCACCACCACAGCACCACCACCCGAGAACCTTCACCTCCAACTCATTCCCCCCATCAGCCAACTCCTTAAACCAACCAAGTATGCCTGCCCCAGCATATTGATGAAGATGGGGATCTACCACAGAATCCTCACTCTTCTTGACAATTCCAACCTTTCCCGGCTCTGCTTTGTATCGGAAATTTTCTACTCTGAGCCAACTACTGAATTCTTCACATACTTCAACAAAGAAGTGGTGGACATCTTGCATAAAGAAAGGGACGGTGGTGACCGTAGAATAACCTCCAGAATCTTCAACAATGAGGTGGTCATCACCGAAAATGTCCTAAACGAAATTTTCATCGATAATAAAGACCAGTTGAAGCAAGCCAAAGCTGCTGGCACAGACCACCCAAGTTTCAACAAGCATAATTTCTGGAAGTCTTTAACGGGGTTACCAACCTTCGATGCAAGGACAAGCAAGGCCTCCAACGTTCATTCTGGCCTAGTGCGCACGTTACACAAAATTATCGTCGGCGCACTTTTCCCTAGATCCGAAGGGGGAAATATTCTCATATCCGACCTTTTTGTCCTCTGGTCAGTCCTCAACGGATTGCCTGTCAACATTGGACGGCACATGCTGATCAAGCTCTCAGCCTTCGCCCTCGGGAAAGAAATCTGCACGGGTGGTCATATCACATCTATCATCAAATATCTCAAAATGGATAGACTTCTACCCAAATGCAGCCCAATAAAAGGCGACATCCTTACCAATGAACAGACACTAAAGAACTCCTACATCTTAAAAGATAAGGATGGAAGGCTGCACTACGTTTTCTGCCCCACAAAATCTTCACGAAACTTGCTGCCACTTCCTGAGCTTGCTGACTATGATAAAGACAAGCTCCTGTTCACTGAAGATGAGATCGCCACAATCATCGCTTCAGTCAAAGCCAGAGAAAAGAAAGCAAAGGCAGGGCAGGCTGAGCTTAGTATAACTGCCCCGACAGCTAAAACAGCAAAGCTCCTAGTCAAACGACCTTCCAGAAGGCTCGTCAAAGCTCATGAGCTGTCCGGGACACCCACATCGAAACCTAATCCTGAATCTGAACCCCCCCTCCCCGACGAACATATTACATCCTCATCACTAGACTCTTTTATAATGAGTCTAAATGCTGAGCTGAATACCACCTCTCCGCCCTCCACCACCCCAATCTCCACCACCCCACCACCATCAACCACCCTTCAATCTTCCTCCGCTCCACCTTCCTTCACCACCTCTCCACCACCTCCACCTTTCTTTCCTTCGGGCACCCCATTCTCCACCACAATGCCCGCATTCTCCTCCTTCACATCCACCGACTTTCCATCAACATTCCCGAATCCATTTCCATCTTCGGGAATGCCACCATTTTTTCCATCCTCCACCACCCCGACATCGCTAGTGACTCCATCTACAGTCACCACGCAATTCGCGGGTCCATCACCTGTATCTTTTCCGCATGACACTATCATTCCACCCCAACCCCAGCCACCTCACCCTTCAATCACTGGGGTCCCTTTTGCTAACGTCGGTGCGGAATTCGGACGTCAATTTGACACCATCCGAAACCTCCTCACCGACCCATCTAACATTTTACATTCTATTTTTTCATGTGTGCAGGGTCTAACTAAGCAGGTTGCCCAGATCGGCGAGCAGAACCGCACCATGCCAGGCATCCTCCAAGGAATCCAACAACGTCAAGCTTCAGTGGCCAAGCAAGTCGACCACATCCACGGCCACTGCAACAACTTGCCCAAGTTGATCCAGGGAGTACAACGCCAGCATGAAGTGTTGGCAACACAAGTCGATCGGATTTCCGCGCAGACTTCACCTCTGCCAGAGACCCTACGCGAGCTGCAGCAACAACAACAAGCTTTCAGCACGCGCCTGGATGACATCACCACCACCCTCACGCAGCTACATCATCGCCAGGAGGAGTCATCAAATAATGAGCTCATTCAGCTACGAGCTCAAGTAACAGATCTCACAGCAAGACTCCTCTCGGCTGAACAGCGTTTTCTAGATATTAAAGAAACCCACGACGCACTGCTCGAAACACACGAGCACGTGCAAGTAGCTTATGATGAACTCCAATCCATCCATCGTCTGTGCAAAAAGAAAGCACAAAAGAAGACAACTAACGACGATGACGATGATGATGATAATGATGACGATTCTGATTCTTCAGCAGACTCCACCAACAGTACCTCCTCAGATGAAAACTCTGACAAACCAGCTGATGCTGGGGAGGGTTCAAGCCAAGGAGCAGAACCCAGACAACAAACAGATCACCATGACGGTGATAAGGATCCCAACTCCCCACACCATGATAATGTTAATATATCATATGGGGATCAATTTCTTGACTACTCTGCTATGGGATCCATCGGAGAAGCTGCTAAAGAAGCAGCCTTCGCCGAATTCCACCAATGCATAATCGGAATCTCCGCCACCCCTCCTACAACAGCTGTCTTGCCCCTCTCAGCGGCCACCACGACGGCAACCTCACCCCTCGACGAGTACAAGTCAGAACGAGTGCAATTGGATACTGATGAAGAGCTCGATTCTGCCTCGGACTCAGACAACGATACTATTGGCTCTGAGGAAGCTCCAGAAGTACATCCTTCCCCCCCTCTACAGGAGCTTCCCCCGCCACCACCCCTGCCGCACAAAATGCATGACCTTGATATGGCGGCCATTTCCATTTTAGATGCCCAGGATATCTTTATACTGAATACTATCGTGGACGATACAAAGGCAGGAGATGATATTATCTACCACAACACTAAAACGAAGCGCAAGCTGACACGTGAAGATTTTCGCAAAATCCTGCGACCTGGGTCGACGATGCCAATGTCTATCTTCCGTGTCCTCCTCGCCAACTGTATCGAAATTTATAGAAGCCACAAAAGGAAGCAGCCTGTCTTCAATGCCTCACCCGCCCTATCCTTGGGCCTCCTATACAAGGACATCCAAGAAAAATCCATCGAACGCCTGCGTATCGGGCTAGCACGACGTGCACGTTATCTTACTGTGCCATTCCAAATTTTAAACCATTGGCTAGCCATGATTGTCGATACAGAGGCTCGGGACGCCACATTTTATAACTTCTGCAGCACCGAGCTACCCGCCGGTACGATAAACTTTGTGGGTGAAGCAGCCGGCGAAGCAAGATGCATACCCTTTCGGCTACTTAAGCTAATTTGGGCTGCACGCCCATCTCTCCGCCAAGACTGGTGCCAGCCCTGGTTCAAAACTATAAACCCACCAGTTCAAGCCGCAGAAGGATCCGGGGATTGCGCTTTCTGCACCATTCGTCACATCCAAGCGCTGAACCAAGAAATCCCTTTCTCTGCCCTGGTCACTGAAGATTTTCATTCCTTGAGAGGACGTTATGCGATGGAACTCATCTGCGACAGACGGTTCTTCAAGGACCTAACGATGGCACCCGATGATGTCCCTCGCTACCTCTTCTCTGCTATCCAACGACCACTGCGGCGACCCTTCCGCCAAACTCTAAAAGAGTCAGAGAAATCAAAAGGACCGGCCTCCGCTACCGAGCAAAGCAAAGATGCCAACAACCCGTTGTCTGCCATCACACCATCTTTTCCAGACTTTGATCTCAGTGCTTGCAAAGGCCTATCCAGCTACGAACTACGGCTCATTATGTCAAAGCTTTCCGCCGCGAATGATGAGCTCGTTTTCATGTCTGGTGACATTCTTATAATGGCAGACACTCTGCGAGAATCTTTACAAATTAAAGGATCCCTCTCTGTTGGCCTTATGTCCGCCTATCAGCTTCTACTCGGCCAAGATCACCCCACAGCATACATGGCGTCTCCATATCTGAAGGATGATCTTTTAAAGCTAAAGAACTTCGGCGCAGCTGAAACACTAATCTCATATCTACAACACACAACGCCGAAGTTCATCATGCTACCCTTCCTCTACCATGAACACTGGCTACTTCTGGCAGCAAACCTACCGGATGGAACAATTACAATTTATAACAGTTCCGATAGCCAGTACAACCCACGACAGAAAGTTTACGTCGTAACGCCAAAAACACCCACAGAGGTAGTGGCAAAAGAATGTGCTGAAAGATTAATTGATCTCCTTAGTCAGCACACAAAAGCTTACGCCAAAGAACACTTTCACCGCCCTTCCTTCTGCCACAAGTGTCCCCAGCAAATCCGACAATTCAACGACTGCGGCTTCCATGTCCTCTACTGGATGTATACCATCCTAGTTCTTCAGAAACCAGTAGAGGATATGACTGACGTAGACTATCACGCCCTGCGTGGACAGTTCGCAGCTAAGCTCCTCCAAGCACCAAGGGCAAGCTCAGGATTAACTGACGCCTAAATGCCCTTGTCCATGCACCTCTCATCCTATCCCTTTGACACTCTGTGGACAGAGTGCGTGATAAGTTAGGGGGGAGTGCACTGGACAAGGGCGAGGTATCATTCTTCTCCAACTCTTCTAACTCATTTTTCTTTTCTTTTCCGCACATTGTTTTCAAACTTTCTTTTCGTACTTAGACTTTTTCCAGTTTTTTTTTTTCAATAAAACAACTTCTAAGTATAACTTTCATCATGAAAAGTATCACCCTTACCTAAGTTAGAGATAAAGTAGTCCTCATATAAATAATAAGATTAGCTTACAGGCTTGAAATGGCGACTCCATAAAATTCATTCACTATTGGTTTCTATACTTTTGCTTCAACTCTATCTCAGACTCTTCATAGGTCAACTTCAGGGCCAAAGCGAACCGAATACTCTCAAAGTCAAGAGGGAAATCAGGGAAATCCAAAATCAAGAAAAATCTCGCGAGCAGACCACCAAGTGCATGTCAAGAACCCCAAGAACAGTTTTCTTCTTTTTTCAATAAAAGAGGCTTGGCCGCCCAATCAAAAACCCTAACAAAACCCACTTCCCAAGCCTGTGAGATTTGAATAAAAGCCAGAGTGCTGAATAAAAACATGAGAGTTGTGCCATGCATAAGGACCTATATGAAGAGCCAACAAAGATCTCACCCGGCCGGTACATAAAGCTGCCCTCATGAAGGCAGATGTGTCGTGCTCGGTAATGAGATCCTAAGGTTTCCTAATATATGATAAGGCTAATAAAAGAGCTCACCCGGCCGGTACATTCAGCTGCCCTCATAAAGGCAGATGTGTCGTGTCCGGTAGTGAATCTCTAAAAAGCATAGACAAACCCTTCCCCACTTGAAGGGGGAATTACACAATAAGCCTTTTAAGCCAGCCCTCATTCTCACTCTAGCTACCAATAGGTTTCTCCAAAGAAGTATAAAACTGATTGGAGTCGATGACATGCACACAATAAGAAAGGTGATCCCAATGCGAGATTCACGATATAAAAGGAACCTGAGATCCATGCAACTTTTGATACTCGAAAGAGTTAGTGTAAGTAGAAGCCCTGATAAGACCTCGGTAGATCTCTGACCTAGAATTGAAGCAAGAGTATGAAAATCCTAAATCAAATAAAATCGCCTCGCCATTACATGCCTTAGCTCTATCTAACTTGAGGACAAGCTAGACTCTAAGTTAGGGGGGGTGATAACCTCTCATTTTGTGACGTTATCTTATTAGTTATCTTTAGTTTTCCATACTCTTTCTTAGATAAACTAAATAGAATCATTAAACCTTCTTACTTTATTGCAGATACATCAATAAACTAACTTTTCCTCTTTTTCATTACAGAAAACACAAAAAAATTCACAAAGACTCCTCACGGTCCCAAGACCGCGAGAAGCCTCACGGTCCCCAGACCGCGACAAGCCTCACGGTCCCAAGACCGCGAGAAGCCTCACGGTCCCAAGACCGCGAGAAGCCTCACGGTCCCAAGACCGCGACAAGCCTCACGGTCCCAAGACCGCGAGAAGCCTCACGGTCCCAAGACCGCGACAAGCCTCACGGTCCCAAGACCGCGACAAGCCTCACGGTCTCAAGACCGTTTGAGACCAAACGGACTCAAGACCGTTTGGGCTCAACTTGAGCCTATAAATAGGACCTCAAGGGCCACTTCAAAGGGGATCGAATTCCAAGACGCCCAAAGGCTGCCTCTCCAGACCCAGAGCACTCTGATCTTCCGTCCACTGCCCCAAGGCTGCCAGTTTTGAGATCCGTGCTTATCATCAAGCTTCCTTCTCTCTCTTCTTTCCATCTCTTCAACAGAGAAGGTGGGAAGAGAAAATCCTTCATCAAAGCAACCACGAAGTGTGAAGATCGTTGCTCTCTTCACCAAGGGTTCAACCTTCCCTCCTCCGTGGAGATGACGTTCTTTCTCTCTCTTCTCACCTCCTTTGCCATGAGCGAGTAGTTTCATTCACTAGGGTGCGGGGAGTAGCCCCGCTACCCATGTTTTCATTTCATGCGATGTAATTCAATAACTTGTAACAAAGATACTCTTCCTTTCAGTTTGACTTCAATCGCTTAATGAATACTAGTTGCTTGATCATCAACTTGTGTTACATATTGTCTTTTGGTATGAATTGTCAACATTTGTACCCTTAGATCTATATATCGATTGAATGTTGGTTATGGATGTATGTAGTCACCATACGTTTGTTTCGGTGTCTAGAAGTGTTTTCAGGAGTGGAGTAAACTCACCCCCATCGTTGCACTTTCATACTATGAAATGGAATCAGTTGACGTATGGAAGTGCAACCTTGGTAAGGTCGAGGAACACATTTCATGAAGGAGTAATGCAAGGCATGTGACCATTCATTATGGGATGGCTGGCATTGCAATACTCCACGCTTCTCGTAGCTAGTTATCCAAAAGGAAGCTAGGACTACAAGATACTAACTGATTTGACCCTTTTTTGCAGGTTGTCTTATTATGTTGTTGCATGACTTGATCCATGTGTAATGGTGTGAAACCCGATAACATCCTAGTGGTTTTTATCAATTGTTTACAACTTTAATCTTTACCTTCTTGCTTTGCTTTCCTCGCATTTAGCTTTAAAACCAACATCAAACTTTCGATCTAAATATCAACTGTTAAGTAGTTAAGTAGAGCTAAAACGTTTTCCATCTTGACTTCGTCAAGACCGTTGTCCCGAGGATTCGACCCTTAACTATACTACGATAAGACTTCCGCGTGTCTTAACACACGTGGGTGGAGTCCTTACCATAGTACTAGCAAGGCTAAACCTAAGGATTTATCACCTTAGGATTTTTAGTGGTATTGCAAAACTTCATTACCAACTTTCCCTCATGGTCGTTATTGTCAAGTCGTGACTTTCCCTGAGTTCTCCTCAGAGAAAATCCATTCATCACACAGCTCCGGACCATACGTAGCCGCCACCAATGAAGCAGACACACCAATGTACATCTACCTTCTGCTCTAGCAATCATCTCCAACAACCACCACCATGTTCACCGCCTTTTTCCCAACCGACGTCCGCCCATCTCTTACCGCTACACCACTACTTGGGACCTTGGACGATGCTAATTCTTATCCAGTTCGGGATCTGATCAAGCAAGGAGCCTCTACCACTTTTCGTTCTCACAAGATCTATATGAGTACAAAAGATGGCGCTATTTCCATTGACCCATAGTGCTATATCTCGGGGTTCTTTATCTCCTTGACAGGGTTATTTTCCATTAGATCATATTGTTAAGCGGCATCCTACGTGGCGTTTTGACCAACCAACACAGTGTATCAATCCAAAATTCACTCAGCGGAACAAAGGGAGTTCGATCTCTCACTGTATATGTTAGAACCAAAAAGAAGGTTTCAAGGGAGGTGTTAATGCATATGTTTAAATTTTGTTTTTCCATTCATAGAAACTGGAGAGGAATAAATAGTATAACTTCATATTCACTATCAGTGTAGAAAAATTACACTAGATATCTTAAAAAGAAAGTCATACTGGAGACTCAAACTTTTGATTATGTGTTGTTTGAAATGTAAGCAATCCAAGATGATATACTCAACAATAGGTGGACATCTGGAAGTTACAAGCTTGATATACACAAAGTCCTCAACACAACTACATTCCAAAAAGAAATCCAAAAAACTGTCAAAAACCATAGACATACTTGTTCCCTTGATACATCATAGTTTTAAGTATTTGCAGTAGGATTCATCTTTTCGGAACAGATCTACTAATTCTTTTATTCCAACCCAATAAGATACTTATTGATTGGTAGAAGCTTAAAAATAATAAAATAAATAAGAATTCACCATACGAGGGGTGACTGGAATAGTTCTAGCAAATTCATATCGACATTGCTCTACATGATACTTATTATGCGGTTGCACATTTCCATTATGTACTTTCTATGGGAGCCATTTTTGCTTTATTTGTAGGATTTTACTATTGGGTGGGTAAAATCTTTGGTCGGAACATAAAGTATAGATCAAAACTAAACATCATAGTTTTTTTGAAGAAAAACTACAACTCAAAACTAACTAACTATCTACCTTGAACTATTTATTTATGAAGCAAAATAGAATAATAGAACAAAAATAAACAATAACATTTCCGTGTCCGTGTCCGTGTCCGTGTCCATATCCGTGTCCGTGTCCATGCTTCTTAGAGTTTGATAGATTAGTAGATGCCTTCATTCACCCAGGTTAAATTGAAAATGTCACTGTTAACTAAAACCTTGTCTAGTTAAATATGTGCAAGAACTTGATGTTGATGACAACATCAAATACGGATCCCAATCAGTACTTACTGGCCTAGTGAATCGAGCCATTTTTGGCTGACATAAAACACATTGCACCCTTAATTAGTGTACTGGTGGCCGGTTAGGCATGTGAGTAAATGTAGAAAATGGGTGTCTGTTAAATTACAAGTTGATGGAGATCGGGAGGACATACAGAGGAAATATGGCTTCAATAAATAGGTTTCATTTGTGAGTTCAACTAGTTATAGATAGAGATAGAACAAGTGACATGTGGGTAGGATGCAAAGATAGAGATAGAACATATAAGGGAATGGGAGGGAAGGAGTTCTAGGGTTACATGCAAAAAGGGGAAAGCGGGAAGGATTCACACTCACACAAGATGGGATGTGGATATTTCTTTATTATCATAGGTATTTTGTTTGGGGGGATATAGTAATATGTGTATCTTTGAAAATTTCAAAACACAATGTCAGGATTCCACATATTTGTTGTAGAAAATACAAGTCAAAAAGGAACAAGTAATACCTACCAAGACTTCAAATTTTATATGGGGAGTTACGATACAAATGACCTACAAACTGAACTCCATTCAAATAAATAAATAACAACGGGTGATGTTCTGTTTTATCACAATGATAATCAATTCATATTGAATAATTCACATAAAATCTATATGATGTTGAGAATTATTTCCATGACTAATGTGTTTTATATATGATATATACAATCCACAAACTATAGACTCACAACATATACATGTGTAGAAATTCATACGAGATATGCCTCTTTCAAGTCTTCTTAAATCTACTTCCATAAAAGTAAAAATGATAGTTTGTCTCCCACCTTATTCCGACCTATAAATCCCTCTTTTGAATATAAAGGAAAAACAACTAATTAATCCCACATAAACACTAACACCCAATATTCCCCAATAATGAGTCACACTTGGAAACAAGATTTTCAGAGTTGACCTTGACGACGAACCGATAAAGCCTCCAGGTCTCAGGTCTCTGGTTCAACAACTACGAAAATCCAGTTGATTGGATGATGTTAGAATGCAGAGGCAGAGGCACCTTTGGGCATGGGGTGGCACATGCCTGTCCCGTCATCTTCAAAAACATCTGCTTGCAAAGGAGGGAGCGAGCATTTCATAATAACTTGTGTAGTAGTGCCCTACTTAGCCACCACATACTACGCACTTTGTGTGTCATTTCAAATTATTTTTATTTATTAATACAATAACGATCTCCACTTTCTAATTTGACAATAAGTTGATATGATTTCCATAAATACAAAAAGTGTACACCGCATGCCATATAAAGAGATGGATGACTTGTGCATCTATTTCCAGTAGAATAGGTGGAACATAATTGTCGTTGACCATTGGCAAAGTTAAATTAGCATTTATGTCAATATTGTTTGGGCCCTTCCTCCTAAGTTTGAGTGCTTCAATTTTTTGCGGTATGTTTTCTTTATAAAGTCGTATTTGTTAAATGGTGAATTATGGGGAAAGGAATGGTTGGGATATAAAAAATGATTTATTTGTCATGGTGACAGAAAAAGAAAAATATTTCATGGGGAATCAATGAGGGAATTTAGAAAAGATAGTAAATCAGCGGGAGAAATTTTCAATTAAGACTCAACTACTTATTTCGAGACATGCTCAAAAAAATTAAATAGATAAAAATCATACTTGTGTAGGGTGTTTTCATAAAGAATTTTCCTCCAATGCAATTTCTAATTTTTTTACCATCCCTATCCATTTTCCCATACATCTATTACCGAATAACAACTTTAACAATTTGTTCTTTTCCATTGTTGTCCCCTTCCCCATCGCCTTCACCTTCCCCATCATTTTTTAACCATATACCAAGCACAACCTAAGACAACATGTCACAGCTTGCAATTATAAGTAATTTAACCTTATTAAAGTGTGTTGCACATGTCTATCCTAAACTTCTAACTTGTCTTTTTTTAGTAGAAATAGCTCGTATCTGAACTAGGTCCTAAAGCGCAACTTTGTGGGTGGATTTCACACAAAGTGTGACTTTGTATAGTGCCCCCCACCAATTGAAAAACATGATATGCCACTGATGACACCATATACATGGTATTACTATATATGTAGATATGTGTGTACATATAATATAATATGTGCAAATATATTGGTTTATAAGAGTGTGTGGTATATGTGTATAACTTGTCGTGCGAAAGCATGAGATGATGAATTGCAACACATCAAGCATGCAAACCCATACATCTATTTGTAAAGAAGAAAATAAATAGTTTTGCAACCCTCACAACGAGTTATAAATTACTTAAAAGCAGTTATATAAATCTACAAAATAGTTAGGGTCGCGTGAAGGGACATAGAATTAATCACATGGCCATTTAGGGGAAGATTTATAAATCAAATTAAAAAAAATCTGGTCATAGTTACGAGGGTCAAGTCGTCAGTTCAACTACAAGTTTCAGTCAACAACAAGCTTCAAGCTTCAACCAGTTGAGTAAGGTTGGGTTACAAAATATTGCATTTATATACTATTAACCAAAGTGTTCTTAGTTAAGCACAAATGAAGGGATGACCCAAGAATATACATTTGAAGCAAATAGTTACTAACCAAGACATATGAATAGCACACTCAGAGGAGTTGTACGATTTTGTATTCAGCCACTAAATTATTTGATCCCATTTCAAGATAAGTCTAAATAGTAGGCAAAGTACACATATTAAGAAAATAGTTTAGCGACCAAAGAAGAGTAAATTAATTATATATCTGGGTTGTATACACAGTCAAAGTCATAAAATTAGTGGCGTCAATTCAAATCCTTCCATGGTATGCCATAGACACAAAGCTTTTCGTAGGCTGAATTTCACATCTACCTTCTTTCCATTATTGATTGGAGTAGGTCATTCATGATTCTTCCTAGAGATATGTAGTCGTAATGTACTATTTTTCTATTTGCACGTGGAGGAGAGTCAGAACAAGTAATAAAAGATAGGTAGAGGGAAGCGACACCACCACTTTGGTTAGTTACCAAATAGACAGACGAATGGGGTAGCGAGGTAAATATTAAAGAAAACATGCAAGCTCGTTTTTACATTGACAACCGAAGAATCATCCATGCAATCCCCTTATAATTAGCCAATATAGAAGGCACACAAAACAAATATCTCGACACCAAGGAAATAATTCATTAAATATTCACAGGACGGACAGGGAGATACCAATCACCTGTACATGTAAATTAGAGATAACAATTCAAGCTGTAGCGATATGGAAAATGAGGAGGAGAGTGTGGTGAGGAAGGGAGAAAGAATAGGATACATCGGCCAGGAAGCAATCCCGTTGTTTAGAAGGCAGAGACAGAATTACAATTAACCCTTCGATATAGAGATAGGCACGATACCCTTGGATTCTCCAAGGAAAGAGCCCATGATTAAGATGGGAAGAAGGGAAAGCCGACATATAGTTCCGCTAGCTTTCTCGTTGGAAAATAGTTACAAATAGAAACCAAAGAAGAAATAGACTTAACCCCTAATCAAGCACGAGACTACAAACGACATAGACCTAAACTAGATTGAAAGGAAGAAAAGGATGTAGAGTACCTACCAGCAAATGGGATATGTCCCCATCGTCGTGGTTGTAGCAACAGGTCCTACCGTTTGTATTGTCCCCGTTGCTTCACCAGCCCCAATCTATGATGGAAGCCAAACGTATGATGCTCCGCGATGGGGTTTTGCCCATGCGTAAGGCGGACGACGAAGTTCATCACCCATCCGTAACAAGCGGTGGGGAATACAAATCAAAGGTTCAGACGGCAAGGGGGTCGCGGGATACAGCGGTGGGGAACACAAATCAAAGGTTCAGACGGCAAGGGGGTCACGGGATACGAAGGGGTTAGGGGCTTAGAGCTACCCAGGCAGCAATAGGAGAGATAAGAGTAGTGGGAATGTGGAACAATGTTTTTGGGCGGAGAAACCAAAAAGAATCGGGTCGTCTCTGGCGCTACGTGCGCAATACTTTTTTTTGGAGGGGGTGGTGGGGAGTGCGGTGAGTATCGACACTCCTTCTATAATATGCCGCTAAAATATGTCAGGAAAAGTAAGATTTGTTGTGGTGCATTTGCATTCTCTCTTATTAAGGAAACAAATATACAAAACATCATTTACAACTCTCTCACATCTATACAAGGACCTAGAGTGACAGGGACTGACTGAACTTAACTATACTTAGACATAACTCTTGTGGCAGATCTACTCTGATGCAATGATATCTTCTTCAAATCCATGTGATTTTCCTAAAAATTTTGAGTAGAAGGGTGAGCCTACTTGCTCAGTGAATGATTACTTCAAATAAACAATCTAAAGCATTGATATAATTATAGATATACTCTTGAGCAACTGATATCAATTATAACAACAACAAATTTTAAAGAGTCTAATAATTGACAATCATAAATATGGCATGATACTCTAGATATTTATAAGAGTAAATCAATATATGAAATGCTTGATTGATCATAAAGAAAACTAATAATTCAGAAACATACAAAGAATAATTGAATAACTGTACACACTTGTTTGACCTCTCATTCATTTTATTATGCCCTAATCATATGCAGTGTACTCTACATATGAAGATTTGTAGTGCACTACGATCGCACCGTACAAGACTTAGCGGACACACCTGGGAAATACTATGTCTGACTACTCTCCTGGTCTGTAACACAGAAATGGCTCTCTAGCCTAAATTGGACTCTTCTAACCTGAGCACACAGGTAGAGATTCAAGCCATCTCTTGGCTTTTCTGTACTCTAGTGCACCAAGACTTCTGATTGATGTTGGACACTACAAACTATAATTTAAGGAGACTTCCACTAAGGCTTCGTCCCCCGTTCCACCTGATAGCATGTTCCGACCCCCGTATACTGGACACTGTCAGAGTTAGGTCGTTTCACCCCTAAGGCGCAGACCTCACATAGGGGTTCTACAGTGTTCACGGCTCCCAAGTCTATTATTTTATTATTCCTAGAAAACTCTTTCTACATTGTACCTTTCTCTTACATATACTTGACTCTAGTATCTCTATAGTGTCGTGTCTACTTATTTGAAATTATAATACAACATGTATATCATTTTAAACTTGGCAGAGCAGTATATTCAAAACACTGTAATATATTGAGTAATCAACATACTATACATGCATGCAGACTAAATTCTTAAATAAACATATTTCATGTTCACTTGGCACATATACACTAGAATCGTGCATATCAACCCAAATATTGAGTTGTGCATCTCATAACTCAATTAAGAGTTAATTACTTATCATGACAAGAATTATTAATAATAACTGAGAACATTGATATCACAATACTTGATTCATTGAACACCCTACCCTTAGGGTTTCATTTAATCACCACAAATGCTACAAAGAAAGGTGTAATACATCTATCACGTACTTTTCAAATCTTTAAAACACATGATACCTGGGATCTCAATCCCTTGTCACATTACTGGAAATTTTCATCCCTTCACATCATTATCATGATTACTGGATCTGGGTATTCAAACCCTTAGATCATCACATAGCATTATTACCTCTGTAACAGGTAACCATTACCTCTAGGTCCTTAGACCAAGGTATTCATTTTACTGGTTGTACAAGTATTCTCATGGCTCACAAGGTCATCAAAAATCTTATCACCTCTCACTAGGGAACAACTTATTCACATGGCTCCGATAAAGATTTCATGCGACATAAACATAAAGACTACTATCAACAAATCATACTTATTCACATGGCTCCGATAAAGATTTCATGCGACATAAACATAAAGACTACTATCAACAAATCATATAAAATCAATATATGTATGAAACCTTGGAACTGAGTTGAATTTGGGTTTCCATGCCATTCACTAGGATATCATGCATCAATAATAACATTGAATAAATAAAGTCTATCATGTCAATAAAATTCCTTCAAATAGATTTCACGATATCTATTCGCAAATATCCAACTTTCCTCGCATCTAGGGTTTCACCCTCTTTACTGAGATATCAAACAAACACTATTCACTTTAATCGAATCAAAATAGTATCTGACATATATGTACTATGAATGTAGATAAACAATCATTCATAACCAACATGATCTAGATAAGCAAATTTCTCTATTTACTTATACATCAAATTTCAGTCATAGACAAATTCCCTATATTTCAGTTTATTCTTATAACTTCTGTGAATACTTAGGGAATTCTCATTAGGATGTATTGTATACATTTCTAATATGATTTTATCATCTGAAAATTCATCCAAACCGAGGAAGAATCCATTTCATATCATTTTGCAACAACAAAGAACAAATATATAATTCAGGCTTTGTAGTCGCATACTAAGCAATTAAAAATTATGGATGATTTAACCAATATTCATACAATATACTGTTTAAAGGAAGTTTCCACTCACCTTAAGGTGTGAAAACACCTTAAAAACGTAGCTCATCCCTGAAAATCTCGATCTCATATCATATCCCTAGCAATTCACCCAATTCTTCTTCCTTTCAACTCGAAAACCCTAAAAATGAGGAATTATGAAGAAAGAGTGAGAAAAGGGGAAGTTTTGATACTATTTTGGATCAAATCAGAGGAGGGATGGAATTTTGATATGTGAGAGAAGATTCACCATGAAACTATATCCAAAGAAGCTAAACTTACATGATTTCATCATTCATCAGACCGCAAAACCCTAGGTCATCATCTCCATCATTTTCTCCTCTCAAACTCTAACTCTCCCTCTCTCTCTAGGATTTTGTTTCTCTGGATTGAACCACGAATTATGAGAGCTCTTTGTGTGTTAGGTTGATCATATAGAGCAATTGAGCTATTTGGATCAATTGCACTTTGACCCCTCACTATAACTTTTTCTTATTTCAGCAGATTTTTCTGTCATAAAAATGTTTCTATAATTCGTGTATTACAAATATCAAACCTTCTCTAAAAATTATGATAATTTAGCATATTGTGTATAATTGAGATATAAGATTTAGTTAAAATTTGAAATCATTCCAAGCTCCCATTAAATAAATAAAAATTAAATAGTGCACTGCTATCCAGAATTCTACAAAAATGTCAGTTACTGTAATTCATCTACTAATAAGGTCTAAATGCATCCAAAAATTATGAAAAGTTTACACATTGTTTAAGATTAAGCTTCAGATCTGCAGTCAAAATTTCAAATCATTTGGAGATACCAATAAATAATTAAAAATCATACAATATACTGTTGAACAACATTCTGTCAACATGGTCGGTTGACGTATATCTCGACCGCGAATGACTTTCAAAGAACATCCAAAACTTTTGAAATTTTTCACTGAAATGCATGATTGAGTTATACATATTATATCCAAATTTCAATTAAATCCAAATTACATACAAAATATGATAAATTATTTACCATACTACTATCTTGATCAAATTCCATACTCATGTACCATCAAAACCCTAATTTCAGCTAACTAGGGTTTATATTTCTCAAACCCTAATTTCTCAAACAATAGAACACTTAACATTCTTATTAGGTTTAAAACATCATAATTGCATTTTCATCATTAATTAGATTGAAGAAATGATCAATCCAATTAAGCATATAATCATCCAGGTAAACCCTAGTTTACCAATTAAGCTTGGATACGGTCATAACAAGGAATGAAGTTTCGCCGATACCAGCAGTATTTTGACCGAAATAATGATATCGATGCATACTGATACCGAAACATACGTGCGTACCGATAGGATCACAAATATCGATAATACCGACACATATACCGCCAATACCGCCATGTTTCGATGGTTTCGGTGCAAAATGCACTACTAACTTCACTATACCGACTGAAACCAGCGGTATACCGATGGGTATACCATTTTTTGTGAGAATGACTGTAGTTACTTATTGGGAGGAGAAAAGAAGGTGCATTTGGATGATTTTTGGCGATTGGAGCTAATGCCAACCCAAATCAAGGTAATTATAACTAATCTCTTTCATTTCTACCATTAGCAACCTCTCCATCTCTTTTTCCTACTTTTTTCTTCCACTTTCACCTAAAAAGTGTTTTTTACCGCCAAAGCCTAGTATTACTCCAATTGTTATATGTTTATGCGAACTATACATACATCTATAAGTATATTATATAGATCTACAATATTATTACTAGATCTACTTACAACACTATTAATTACTATTATCATACAATCTATCTAAGCATATTACAATTAGTATTGATATAATTAGTTACTTTTTTATGTTTAGTGGAAGATGTTTTACTATAGAGTAATGTGAATATAATACAAAGGAGTATTATACACTTATACAGTAAACTTCATACAATTTGCCAATACTGATGTGTATGAGGAGAATGTGACTACATACTACCACCTTTATAGAATATACAGTATCGCACATGAATGAACAACATGGAACTTCATACAATTTGCCAATAATGATGTGTAAGAGGAGCATGTGACTACATACTACCACCTTTATAGAATGTGCATGCCATGGCCGCAATATCTCAGTAATATCAACTCATTATTGTGTGGAGAACCAGCGTGCCACTCAACATTCAGGTGATGTGAGGTCTAAGTAGATATGTTATTTATATGTGTAAATTGTATATTATTGCATAATTGTGTGTATTTAAGTGTGTGGTTTGTGCTAGTAAAATTTCATATCTTAATTCCTACATTTTGTCATCGAAATCCTTCATCGAAATCCCAAAGAAACAGGACAGATTCCTTACCTCCCACATGATGGACCCCCCCACACCCAATATAGAATTTTATTGCATAAAACGATGCATTTAGGTGTAGAGATTACACCTGTAAAATTTCATAAATTAATTCATTCATTTTGGCGTCGAAACGGCCAAGATTGCATCTGTCGGTATTTTCGTCGCTATACCAGTAAATACCTATTTCCAAGCTGTCAAAACGGCATCGGTATTGGTCACCTTGTTCCTTGGGTCATAACATGATTCTCTTAATCACGATACTCATGTTTATCTTTCATCTTCACTCTAAATTGCACATAAACCAAATCATTAACCGCCACACATCTAGTCGATCCCTTTGCTTGGTGTGAATCTTGGCATATGCAAAAGAGTTAGTTGATGAATTGATTTCTTATGCAAAATTATTGATTGCTCAATATTGCAAGTAGGGAAGTAAGTTACCATCTCATATGTATTCCAATTCCGTTCACACCTTGAAGATGTACATGTTTAGAATTCTAATTGCCATCTTTTGCAAATGTAGAATTGTGTACCCCATCGGTCCATCATTCCACTATTTTAAGATATCAATAAAGCATGAGATTAACTTATCTGAAAATGCTGACCATTGGTAAAATAAGTAATAAAGTTGATGACAATTAACTAGGGTCCAAGTCAGGACTAGATCTTTGTTAAGTGGCATTGGGTTTCCCAAATGCCCCATAGAATTCCTATCGACTGGCATCTCCCGCTTAAGAACAACTATCATGTATGTTCATTTCAAGAACAAGATGTCAATGCATTCCATTAGACCTCTCATGACACTGTGTGTTGTTTATACCAAAATCAATCCAATAGTAGTAGGGATTCAAGTAGTAGCCTACAATCATTAAATATTAAACTAGACATCATATCAGACAAAAATAAATAATAAAAATAAAACTACAACATAATTTACCTACCACATTTAGGTATGGTGCATCCTTTTGTTCCATATGTCATCAACGACGTCCATGACCTTTAGGAATAATGGGTCATCGCTCAAATGAATGTCAACTCCTTTGCAACATTAAGCATAGCGACATCTATAAATCCCATGGCAGGTTTATTCTCACTATCAACAAGCTGTAATACCTTAACCAACGTCATAAATTTCTTAGAACAAATACAATCCCATTCCACAATGGAAGTTTTGTTACCATGGCACAAAATCGTTCCCCCTCTCCTGTGCCTGCGTACTTACATACATCCCACTCAGCATAAGAGAACATTGTCCTTAGTTTATTCCTTTTATTCACCATTCTCTGCAAACCTAGGTTGCTATGGTGATGGAAGATGCATATCACCAACTTCTGATTTTTCTGAGTCACATTCTTTACTCTAGACAGTTGCTCAATAGCCTTCAACATAAGATCAAGACAGTGTGTGGTGTATGAAGTCCATAATATCCCATGCCTGTAGTCTTTTTGAAGCCTCCTCGTAATAAGATATGATGGGGCATTGTCACTGACCACTTGCATTGTTCATGTAATGTTGTTTAGGCACATTTGAAATTATACAATAAAGACAATTGTAACTTTATTTAAGAACATTTTTGGTGAGTACATGCACAACATTTTCCTCCCCAACTTCCTTAATACAATTCTCCTCCATATCAAAAATAAACTCAACATTGTGGATATTCTTAGATACATAAATGCCTGCAAAAAGCTCCTGCCTCTTTTGCAGTTTACACATAGACTCATGATGCTTCTTCCCCTTTTATAAGTCTAGACATCAGTCATAATAGAACCACCACTAATCCTTTGTTCCTCCCTGTGTGTTTCCAATGAATTCTTTGTCATTTTCACTTCATTCTTCAGTAGAGGCCCACCCAACTCGTGCAGAGTAGATCCTTGCAATTTAGGATCGAATTGGCCAATTGCCTCTAACATCACATTAAAACTCTACAACATCATAATATTCATGGGTATATGTACAATGATTATGTAAGTCATTTTCGACACTTGCAATTATACAATAAAGAATTGAAGGGGGATTTGAACAGATGTGCAAGTACTTGCTTGGTAAAACCAACATGCTATATACTAAAGTGTGTTCTTCCTTTCCTCCTTCTTCAACTTATTGAGGCTTTCCTCCTTACGATCACCTCTTATTAACAACATCCTCTGAGTTTCTTCTAAAAATGTGTCAATCTGACCCATCACTTTGATTTTTTTTGTATTTGCACACTACCACCAATCATGACAACCTCCTCGTCATCTAACCATTGCCTGATATTCACCTCCTCCCTGGCTTCATTCATCTCTAGCCTTCTCTTTGCCTTCATTACCACCATGTTATCTAGATACATATACTCACCAATTTCCCTCTTTACTTTTGGTGGTACACTCATGCATGCATCTGCATCTCCCCTCCTACATGCAAGATGCTTCTTCAATCTATTCCACTAACCGATATGTGCTTGCGGAAGATACGTCTCAACCTCTCTTTTTGAGCAAGGTCGAGAGCCTTACAATATTCCCAGCATGGGTCACTTGACCTTATATTGGAAGCACCATTTTGCAAGATTTCTGCACCCATAGGTACAACAACATCAACCATCTACACCAAACAACATCATTAATGTCAGAATGTTATTAAAAATAGCTAACTGATGTTATTGATTAAGATGTTATACAAGAATATGGAGTATGTGTTTACTATACACTGCACAGTAGATAAAATGTAAAATTAGTTGATTTCGAATTCAGGATAAATGCAAAAAAACCCATGTGCAACATAGCCTACATAGCTGTTAGAGAAAAGGAAAAATGGAAAAGCACGTACAACACATCCACAATGTTTTTTGTTGTGGAAAAAAGAGAAAAAGAGGGAAAAAAGCAAGAGATATGAATTTAGAAGCGACGATACATCAAGAGATTACGAAAAAGAAAAAAAAACATGTACATTACAATCATAGGGTCTAGTGCTGTAGAAAAAAGAGAAAATAAGAGGGAAAAAAAGCAAGAAATAAGAAACTAAAGGTAGAAAGTTGTTACCTCCTTGATTGTTCTCTCTTTTGGGGGGAACAACCTTTGCCGATTCTTGAAGTTCCTCCGCACGTCCAAAATGGTGCAACACCAAACCAGTCAGCAACTCCCTTCAAAGCAGCACCAAACCAATCACCAATTCCCTTCAAAGCAACACCATAGGTGCAAGGGTGGAGGTCGATAACCATGCAAATCACCACCTAATGTGCCACAAGAGTTCTAGGGTGTAACCCAAGTCCAAACATTAGGCAAGCTTGCTTCTAGAAGCAAAGGCAGTGAGTTTCATGGGGTGGAACTCTATAGAAAACACTGTAGTCGAGAGGGTGGAGTTTAGGAGATGCACGGTCGTGGCATGGTTACAAGTTTTTTTTTTTAACCCTCTTGGGCCGGCAACAAATGGGCCTACAATTTAGGCCTGATTTAAGCTACCTAGGAAATGAGCAACGAAAATCGGCCACTCATTCGGGGACAAAAAGCAGGCCACAAGCGGGTGCTTAAATGGATTTTGCCTAAATTTCGACAAAGGCCCATTTTAAGTGTCCACGCCTTGTTGGCGCACAAGCAGGCGCAAAAGTGTTCGCTCCTGCCGACTCTTAAAATATTGAAGGAAACAGTTTTGCTTTCAAAAAAGAGAGCAAGGACTGGTTTTGTGTGTTACAAGACCACACACTCCTTGATGATATCAATGCAGGACCAGAATGTCCATATTTTGAGGCATGCACAACAAAGGCCAACTAATAAGTGATTCTTCAAATGAAAACGGGAAATGACATAAGAACAACCTTGACATATACAAAACAAATACCTCACAAGATGCCTAACATATGTGGTTAACCAAACATCGTTATGGGGTCTATACCATGGGTCCACACCCCTAAAACACTCTTTGGTATTCCTAGAGGCACAAAGGAGCAGATGGAACACAAAGGAGCAGATGGGTAACTTCAAGACAAAGATAATGCCATTGTGTCGCGTATCTCTCTTTTCTGCACTTGTGTTCAACATCATTGACAAGCACAATCTCAAATTTGATTAACCCATGCATGATAAAATCCACGAAGGCTATTATTTTAGGTAGATTTGAGGAATGTTTTATTCATCCCATCATATATTAGGCAAAAGAAGGCATATGATTGCAAAAAGCGTCAGAAGTCTCTACTCTATAAAAACAAACATCGTTGTATCGTCTATGTATGTTTGGTATGCGTCTGCTTACGACTGATACCCTCTCGAGGCACAAAAGACTGCGACAATCCATCTTATTGACCCCCTTAAACGAATTTTCATCTTTTCTAGGCTTCCAAAATGTATCCTTGGACCAAACTTGGTTCGCACTCGGCAACTTTGCTCACCCATTTGTTTGCCTCCTTGTACACCAGGCAAAAGTCCAACGTTTAATCTTTGTGGTGAATATTTTCCAAACAAGATCTTAATATCTAAGGGGGTGGGCTCCAAGCTATGAAGAACCTGCTTGATCCTAAGATCATTAAGTTCTATCACCACATGACCTCTCTTAGCTATAAAGACCTATAGGTCCCATACTATTACTTCCACACAACTATCTACATTAGTCTTCTCGACATCTGCTTTGGTAAAACCTCCTATCACCGACACACCACCACTCACAAGAATCCCTCTAATAGTCATGAACTCCCTCTTTTGACTAGAGGACTTTCTAGGTGAAAGGACAAATGTGTTTTAAGAATATTGAGTTCCAAAATGGTCCATTCCACTCCTCAAAAGTAAATCTCTCAAACATTAATGTTAGTTTTGAACCTCTTCAAGCGCTAGGTCTCAGTGAGTTCATGTCCTCCCCCTATCGCTCTAATTTTCATTTTCTTTTTTAACTCTTATCTTAAAGATGGGGCATGCCTTTTTCCAGATCTTGTTCACTTTGTCTGTACACTATTAGGGCAGAAGGAAAGCATCAAAGCAAATGCTTTTGTCTCTCGACAACCTTTGCAGTTTGCATATTGTCAACTTGAGGTAGATCGTCCATGGATTGACGTACATTGAGAAACATCTCCTCATGTATCAATTGATGAAGACCATACGAGAAGAACAACTTCGTTCATCAAGAAGAGATACATGCCCACTTGGAGAAGGTCGTCAACAAAAGAAAGTGTTCTTTATAAAGGATCACCTTCGAACATCGTTTTGGTCATGAATGTTGAAATAGCAACATAATCAAGGAGTTTGGAAAAACTAATACAACATTGTCACACATATCATCACCTTTATTGCCACTTGTTGCACAACATTGGATGTACATTCACAATCATGAACATTAAATGCATTTTCTCTAAATTTATAAAAGAAGTTACGATAAACTATTTCCATGGACTCAAATTCAACAATCAACCTCTGTCTGGAAACTAACCTGTTGATAAATCTATAACAATCGTCTGAAAACCCAAGTTGAAATGACATTTGAAACATAATGATTTATCTCATAACATAATCAAGTAGAAAACATAAATAGAACATAAAAGAAAGACAAGCCTCTATTGAGTCTGGAGGACGATCTAGGATCTGAGTCCATGTTGTTGTAGACCGTGGATGCGATGTGTGGGAGTTGGGTGCCACAATGCCCAAACGACCTGGCATGAGATAATGACCTAGAACTGTGATATGTCATCCTATTCATCATGCGCGGGCACGTGGATTGAGAGGAATACTTCTAAGATTGCATTAGCATTGGCAAAACCATCATTTCTTGACTTGAGTTATTTGATGGAGAACCATGATGTGTTTCTAGTGTGTAGAGGACCCATTTGTGGCATATGATGCGTTATGTTTCATATAGCTAGGAGGGTGTGAATTTGGTCACATATCTCCCGCAATGTAGATCAAAATAGGTGGTCATTCACATCTAGAATCGTAATTTGAACGTCAGTTATGAATGTTGGCATCATAATATTCCTTATACGCCATGGCACATGTAGATGTAGAATTGGGCAACACATGGTGGAATTCTGCGTTAGGTACTGTGTAATCCAAATATGTAGACATAATATCATTCAAGCGACAATGAACATGTGTCCGTATCACCCATGACGGTCATACACAAGTTGGAGAAGTTATAGATTCTTAAGAAAGAGAGGGAGTGACTAGAATTAAATCAAACACTAGTATAAACTCTTTGTTGACTAATGGAGGAATTTGTCCCTCCGCTTGGTTCGCGTTAAGACCCTAATTTGGCTATTAACTAAATAGGCTATATTCTAACATAGATAAAATACTAAAAATTATTTACTATACCCCTGTTTTTATTAAATTCTGTATTCATATGCTACCAAAGACCTAATATGGCCGATTTGAATTTTCGATTCTCAAACCTTAATTACTTAAAAAAGGCATGCTTAGATTTTCTTATTAGATTGAAAACATCATAATCAAACTATCGTCATGAATCAAGATTAATTAATGATCATTTTAGTTAAGCATGTAATCATCTGAGTAAATCCTAATCAGATGGATAATTCGAAAAAAAGTCGTTTCAGAAATACATCTGAATGAGTTGATGTTCATGTAAAATGATGCTGAAAGTTAATTATAAGAACTAAGCCTTTTCAAATCTCTGGTAAATTCTAGCTTTATTGCATTTGAATTTAATTTTATGTATGCTTAGGAGCCGTTCGGGTGGCATCTTTACAAATTACGATAGTTACATATAAGTTTGTTATAGATTAGTGTATCACATTTTCTTTCTGTATTTGGATTAACATTTAGGCTAACCTTTATTGTTACAAATATCCGAGATTTAGAATCACACTAGTATCAGTAGGATTTAGAATGCCGCATTGGCGGCTGTTCTGCTTACTCAGATGGATGCCTGAAATGGCTAGCTTTTTGCTGTTCGCACCTGCAGCGACCGTGAAACAAAGTAGTCGTAATGCATATAACTACCAGTAATTCCAAAATCATGTGCTGACCGGCCGCTTACAGTTTCCATATCTGTTGCTAAACTTCTACATTAAGCTGTAGACTTAGCACAAATTTTGGGAGTTTTTAGTAGTTCTGTTCACGGATCTACTTATTAAGTTTTAGATCTAGGATTTGTAATGAAACATCTGAAAATACAAGACATTACATATGTAGAAGCAGAGGGAAATCTTGGGATTAGGATGATCTTCAACATCTACTCTCGTATTGTAGCAATTGTAATTTCAATGGGCTGTATGAGGATGTAAACGAGTGAAACAGAGTGTTTTGGAAAAAGAGCCTACCTTATATCAACCTTTTTTGATGAAAAATTAGCAAGAGGCAGCAAAAAATCACACGGAATCCCACTTTATCACTCTCCGACAATTATGATTAATGTGAATTCAAATCACCGTGCTGAAACACTACAATGTTTTGATATTTTACATGCATCTGTGGGATACTGAGAGTGGTATAGGTGAGATATTGTGAAATTATCAAAATGGGCTGAAAGTCTCCAGCTGCATTGAAATTTCATGGAATCCCCAACCAGTTTAGATGAATTTAGAAACTATACTCTAATCCCATAGGTATATGGTATTTTCCTAACACATTATGCAGTTTCTATATTTTGAATTTGTCATTGCTTACTATAATATTTATGACAAAAACTTTTGAACAAGTAACTGCAACTTAAGTATTTGAACATAAGAAGAAATCTTTTGAGGGCAACTTTTGTAAGGAGGTAGCTATACAGTTAAGCTTTCTAAGCAGAACTTGAAATTTAATGAAAACATCACTGATAGCCCCATTCTATCAGACTGGATAAAAAGGTTTGCTTCTGAAATGCTCTGGAGGCTATGGAATAGGTATTATTCATAGTTCAGGAATAATTTTAATTATATAAAATTACTTTGCAAGTGTTATTGGAATACACTTAGTATATTCCATTCAGTAGCCCTAAATCACCGAACCAGTATCAAGTTTGTAGCAAATGAAGAAAAAAGCTCCATATCTTTTTCCAACATAGACTGATTAAGACAGTTTTCCTGAATAACACAATTGAGATGTAGCCTGATTAAGACAGTTTTTGTGAATAACACAATTGAGATGGTGATAGTTAAATGCAGGAAGTAAAGCCAAAACATGTAAGGAACTGAAGAAAATAAATTCACCTTCTTTACACCTGAATCTATACCTATATATATATATGTGTGTGTGTGTGTGTGTGTGTATATATGTATATATATATATGTATATATATATATATATATATATGTATATATATATGTATATATATATGTATATGTATTTATATGTATGTGTACATATATATATGTGTATATATATATATATATATATATATATATATATATATATATATATCTATATATCTATATATATATATATATATCTCTATATATATATATATATATATATATATATATATATATATATATATATATATATATATATATATGATAGGAAGTGCAGCTGAATGTATATAAGAATCATTGTAGCTGACCACTGTTATCGAGGTTAAGGGCTTGAATTTTTATAGGAAGTGCAGCTGAATGTATATAAGAATCATTGTAGCTGACTCCACTGTTATCGAGGTTAAGGGCTTGAATTTTTTAACATTTGGGGGTAGATATGGTTTAAAGTAGTCTTTTTTAAGAGAAGCAATATTTAAGGTGGACAGGAACAATGTATAAAAAATGCATGATATAATCAAATAAATTTGGTCTTTTTACACCTTTGAATTACATGAAATACTGGTTTTTACAGAAGAATATAGGGGCTGTCTTAAATCTATTTAAGAAGATATATGTTACCTCCCAATCACTTGCTATTAATTTTTCTTGGCATCCTTTGCGCTATACAACTACTTTACATTTTTTAAACAGCATCACCAATTTCCTTCAGACTTCAGAGTTTGCCAACATGTATACTAAGTTTTGCTATTTATCATGACTATTGCTGTGAATCACAACACTTTTGTAACCTAATATATAACGTGTAAATATCTTTACATTATGGTTTTCTGTTTCAGTATTGGAAGGCTGAAGTTGACAATTTACGGAAAGTTTCTCAGTCCATAGAGGCAGGAATCAAGTAAGCCATGTGGATATATAGTAATCTATTGTTCTGACTTGCATGGAATAATTATTTATTCATGTATATAACTTTTTTTTAGTAAGTGCATCTAGGGATAGATATTCTCTATATGAAATAAAATATTACCCGAAACATGTGCTGATTTGGAATATCTCAATAAGTTCACGTGTATTATAAATTGGAATTTAAATGAAAACAATTACATCTGTACTTCTGCATTTTAGCATCTTTTCACCACTTATTAACTGTCATTGAAACATATCAACTATCAAAAGTTCTTTATAAGGAGGCATACTATAGGATATAGATTTGTGAAATTATTACTATGACATTGTCCTTGACTCCAAGAGTGCAGACCATTATTCAATTATTTATTTTTAACTTGTTTTTGTGGGACCAGTTTACATACCAACAAACTACATAATAAGTATGCTGTGTTCAAGACATAACCAACCAGTGAGTGTTGATATAAACCAATTTAAATGTACCATGCCTTCTATAACTTCATTGTCATCATTGGTCTCCACCACATCCATGGCGAAAATATGCCCAACACGCCTCTCAATAGGTGGGCGTCGTTTTTATTGTTATTGTTCTTTGATGGGGCTGGTGTTGTTGTTGGGGAGGATGTGGCTGAATTGGAGTATGGACCTATGGAGTTGAGGGCACTGGGGCCTGGTTTGTCCAACTTGGCAACATTGGTGACAGAATACTTGCCTTCCGTCCCTATATTGTGCAAGAGTTCCAGGAGGACATTTGATTGGAGGATGATGAAAAAAGTACCGATTGCATTTTTCACGACGGTCCTCACATTCTTTTTCTTGTTAGGGCTTGCAGTTGGGTGGTATCCTAGATAAGGTTCAACAACTAAAGCTATCCATCATTTATTGGAAGGTTAGTGGAAGTTGTTGCACAAGAACACGGTGATGCAATCTGTGAAAGGGGATTTGCATAGGAAGCAAGCCCAGATCCAAGACAATCCTGGTTAGAGCTTATTGGGCTCAAGTTGGGCTTTCATTTAGTTCTTTATGTATTTAGGAAACTTGTGTAATATTTAATTCCAAATTTCTTTATTAGGATCAAGGAAGAAAATGTCTGATTTCGACGCCGTTTTGGTGGCCACAAAAATAGAAATTTTGACAGATGCGTTCCTGGCGTTTCGACGACCAAATTAACGAATTATTTGATGAAAATTTACCCGAAGCATCTACTACTCTAGATCTACTCAAATATGCAATAATATTTCATATTGGATATGTTAGGGGGGGTCTCATGATTGAGTGCAGAAAGCTAAATTGTTACGATGGGGATTTCGATGTCAATTTTGATAGTGAAATGAATTAGTTAAGTCATTATAGTTTGCAAGCACGATAAATAGACTTAAAGACACAAACATATGCAAAGAAAATATGGTCTAGTATGGTCGGACATCTAGGTGGGATGACAGGCTGTACAGAAGCAATGTTGATATGATCATATGATTGTGAGTAAATATTAAGGTGTTGACTCAAGGTCAATTAGGTCAATGTTGACTCACGTCTAAATTGACTAAACCCTTGTTTTGATGATGACTAACCATTCCAAATATTGGTGTCTAATGCTTCTACATTGAGTGATTTCGGATTAGGTTTAGACACACTCCAAATGCCCTAACTTGCGCATATCAAATTGGAGAAAAGACAAGTCAAAATAGCTACAAGTGTGCAATTTGGGATCTCTATGTAAATGACCTTAGAATTGCTTTGTAACCACTTGTAATGATTGTATGACTTGTAATTAAGCTTAGAAAAATTATTGGGACACAAAAATCCATCATTTGTATAGTCAAATGAAAATTCCAAAATACCCATAACAGGGATTTTGTCGGCCGAATTCCAAACTCGGCCGATCCATATATTCTGGGATTTTTGTGAGATTCGGCCGAGTTGCAAACTCAGCCGATTCCCGTTCGGTCGAGTTTCTAGCTAGGAAACTCGGCCGATCCACTGATCGGTCCAAGATGAAAGTCGACCGATCGACCGAGTTTCTCCAAAGGAACTCGGCCGACAGTCTAGCTTTCAGCCTTGTCTTTTAGTGGTTCGGCCGAGTTACCTTTATATAAACTCGGCCGATCAGACTGTACTGGAATGCAGAAAAGTGCTACTAGCCGTTGTGGAGTTGCAACAAGTGAAAATAGATACGTTGCAAGCCACAAAACGGCTAGTTTTCGTTCACAAGTGTTCCCAAAGGCTAAAAGGCATCCCCAGCTATAAATAGGACCCCTTGGGCTTCATTCCAAGGTTGAGCATTCATTGCAAACTCTTTGTGAGGTTCCTATTCTATAGTTGAGTGCTTCCTACAGCCTCCTCTCTCTCTCTAAGCTTAATCACTTGCTACATCCATTAGAGTGAGTAGGAAATCTGTAAGAGGGCTAGTCCCATTTGTATATCTTGTGAAGCTCTCACTTTCACAACCTCCCCATCTCTCCATTTCAATCATGAAGATGAAGGTTCTCTCTCTTGTCCAAGAGAGGTGAAGAAGAACAAGGGAAGGAGTCCCTTGGTGAAGATCAAGGCAGAAGACTTGGAGCTAGAGTGGGTAAGCCCTTGGAGAAGGCAAAAGACTCAAGCTCAAGTAGGTAAGACCTTGGTGGAAAGCTTCTCCGAGTGAAGGTGAAGTCAAAGGCGGAAGATCCAAGAGGAATGGGTAATTCCTGAAAGGCCGAAGACTTGTGCAAGAGTGGGTAAGTCCTTGAAGAAGGCCGAAGACTCTTGCAAAGTGGGTAAGTCCTTGGTAAGGTTGAAGACTCTTTGTATTGGATAGGTAAGTCCTTTGTTGGTCATGTATTGTATGTCTTATTAATGAATGTAAAAGTGCAATTGTTTGAAGTCCTACAGGTTGACCTCTCTAGGCAAGTGGACTGACACACTTCTAGTTTGAAGTGTGGAACCATTCTAAATACCTTGTCTAATTGGTGCATGTTCAATCTCTCTTATCCTTGCTATGCATGATTTAGTTGCACTGAAATTACCTATTTAGCAACCTTATCTTGTCATATATTTTGAAGGTTTAATGAGTTTTGTTTAAGTGCTTTCAGCTCTATTCACCTCCCCTCTAGAGCATCTAATCACCCATATAGGATCCAACATAAGGAACTCTCAACTTACAACTTCAATTAAAACTTACTAGTTAGTAGTTACTACAAGTCTACAAGTATAAAATCCAAGTTTATGAAGTAGAAACTTAAAAACATGCAATAATAGTAGTATTCCCAATTTCCCATACATTATTGTAGTACACTGCACTCCATACCTGCACTAGTTGAAGCTTGAGTGTCTTGGTGGTTGTTGTTGTGGTTGTGGTTGTCCATGCATAACTTCATTAATCCGATCTGCATAATCCTTCCAGCTCAAATGATGCCTATAGACGCGATTGTATGTCTCAACATGGTCTAAATATATTTGACCATACACATTCTTCAGCATCCCATGTTTTGGAAAAAATTCCATAAGATCTTTCTCCTGATCGCCAATACTAGGAACTGTAGGAGGAAATCATGATGATGCACCAGATTCGCCACCATAGACATAGCCATAGGCTGGGAAAACATAACCCCACTAGCACCTTCAGTAGGTAAAACATAGCCATAGGCTGGGAAAACATAACCACCACTAGCATCATATCCAGAAAGAGTATAAGCAACACCGAATTCTCCATAGCCATAAGAACCATAAGGAGGTTGTTGTGGTGGTAGGGGTTGTGGTTGTGGTTGTGGTTGTGAAGGTCCAAATCCAAAAATTCTATCAATAAGAGCAGAGGACGGTTCCTTATCACAAACATTCAAACTCGATATTGATTCATTTAAGTCAGAAAAATAATCACTTTGGTATTGAGGAGCTGGTGCTAGTCCAGGGGGAGGTTGTGTTGGTACGATTATACTCTTTTTGACCTCAAGTTTTCCTTCTGTTATATGTCTTTTGAGCTGTTGGGTATTGAGTTTGAGTAAGGTCAGGTGGTGCAAATTCAGCCCTTGGGTCAGTGAGATAAGGGCGATCATCATTTTCATTTGTATATCCTTCCCATCGTTCAATGCCACCACCACCACCATCACCACCACCTCCTTGACCATTGTCATTGTCGTCGTCATTGTTGTCATCATCACTAGCAAAAGGAGACTTTGATGATGAAGATTTTCTTTTGGAACCAGATCTGGTAGCAGTGCCACCAAGGTCAGCATTCACAACACTTTCAATGCCCATGTCATCATTTAAATGTGCATCCTCATCCTCTAGTCTTTGAATGGGGTTGCGGTCATCTTGTGCTTCTTGTTGATCTTCAGCACGAGCAGGTTCAAAAGTTTCTTCAATTGTTGCATCTGGCATACCCGTAGCTCCATCTAAAACTGGTGCACCGCCAATCTCATTCATCCATTCTTGCAATGGATCTTCTTCATCATTATTATTGGCGCCGACAAGGTGTACGCAATATCAATGGGATCATGCAAAACTGAGAGATCCACTTCTCTGAACTCTGGTTCTCTAATATCTTTTGCCCTCAATCTCATATTGTAGTGGACGAAGACCAAGTCGTTTAAACGAGCAACCCCAAGTCTATTCGTTCTTTTACTATGAATAAGGTTGAACGTGGACCAATTCCTCTCACATGCACCAGCAACATCTGTTTGTGATAGATTTCTCAAAGCCATTCTTTGTAGCTCGGGACAACCTGTGCCATGCCACAACAACCACTCACAAGGAATGCTTTTATCCGAATCTTGAACAACATTTGGATGCGCAAAATAGCCCAACCCTTCTCTGAATCGTCTTAGCTGCATATAAGGAAAGTAAGTCAAATTTTAGGATGCAATTCTAATTACATAATAAAATTATGTATTACATAATAAAATGATGTAAGGTCTGAATTAAACCTGATTCATTATAGTCAGTCTCTCCTCAGATGTTGTAACTGTTGGTATGTATGCCCTGAGAGCCAATCATGGGATGATTGGTGGGATACATAAGATTGATTTGATAAACATCAAAGGCGAGCTTCCAATTCTTTCTGGTTCAGTCATATGAGATAGTGATAGAACAGATTGAATGTCTAGAGAATGACAGTACTCAATGACGTATGCCTTCAGGTTCATGACCTGAACGATGAGATCATACGAATGCTAAGAGTTTGTACATTCTTGTTATGTCCCTAGTCGGATGTCATTGTGGAAGGTAGATAGACAGCAATGACACACAAGACTAGATTGTGGTGTTGGTTGATGACAGAATCTCATTAGTCATGATATAGAGATATCAAACCAAACACATAGGTACTTGTTAGAGAACAAGGTACCGGACAAACCCACCATGAGTTTGACACATGGAACCATGAGATGGTAGTCACAGTCAGTACTCACAGTGATGGTGGTGAGTGTGATTCTTTGACCTGAAATCACTACACTCAACACATGTCGTTGGGCACACTTTGACATCATCAAACGCAGTCCTGAAACATGGGTTGTTATAAAGGTGATGATTGGGTGGCTTTGACACATGGGGCTTTTGAGGGGTGAGTGATAGATATGGGATTTATCCCTCCTGAGGGAGTTTGATATCCAAGGCCACTTGATGAGTAGGATTGAGATAGGCGTGCACACGCATGTGTGAATCAGTATGTGATATTGATGTCATACATATCTCCTTCAATCTACTCTGAGATCAAGAAAGTGAATGAACGTTGACAGGATGACTGTTCCATGCCTTGAGTTCATTCGGGATATCAGTGACAAAGGAATTATACATTCACTGTAACACCATTCACGGATTGTAGGATGAAAGTTGTTCTCCAACTTTCTACTTTCACTTGGGTAGCATTGATGTGTGACTAGGCACCGCTCTTTGCTTGTGAAGTCATAAGTGTTATGGACTTTCACTGCCAATGTGAAATGGACCTGCAGGGTCACACACATAGGATTTAACCTGGAAGAGGAGTTTTGTCCACAAAACAATGTTTAGATTGATTACTAAAGGAGTTTAGTGTTCAATTAAACACTCAATCAGTCGATGGCTCAATATCGTATGGTTCAAGGTGTTGGACGCATTGATTGGAGTATCGGATTGATTGAAATCGCAATTGACTGATTTTGCCCAACCTGTGCTCCCAACTGATCGGTTCATGTGATGAACCGGTCGGCTGAGGTTGCTGAACCGGTCGGCTGGAGTGTCCAGGCCGATCGGCTCATGCCCAGGTTGAAACGACCGGTTCAAGGGTTGAACCGATCGGCTCAACTGGTGCAACCGACCAGTTGGGAAAGTCATGTCGGCAAGAATTTTCCTTTGGTTTCAAATTTCCCAATTCGATTGGGAATAACATTGGTATTCGATACCAATTGAGAACGAAACAAGGAAAGTCTTTTTGAGCTGGATTAGGACCATGAACCGATCGGTTCAGGGCACCAACCGATCGGTTGGAGTGCCCCAAACGATCGGCTCAGGTCCAACCGATCGGCTCAATGGCCGAACCGATCGGTTCAGTTGTGAACCGATCATTTCAAGTTGCGAACCGGTTGCTTTTTGTGGAGAATTCTCGAACCCTTCTACTCCTGCTTTTAGTCCCGTATTGCCGGGCACAGAGAACCCTGTCCCATGACCCGCCTATATATATAGGGGTATTGGGGGCTTCTCAAAGTACAACTCAATGCAAGCCGGTTGCTTTGCGAAGTTGTCGTTCTCTCTGGTTTTGGTAACCGTGAGAGATCCCGAGCAAGTGCTTCCCGCAAAAGGGAGGTGCAGCAAGGGAAGGACAACTGCAGTTGCAACTGGTAGCAGGAGAGTGTGTTGGCGACTAGTACGTCAACAGGAGGGTGCGACTCCTTCCACTTCCTTGTGGGACAAGGAGAGTGGAGTTCCAGGTGGTCCGTGTGGACTACTACAGAGGCGTGAGGACACTGCCGCTCAGGAGGACAACTGTCATCCGACAGTCCGGTAGGAGGAGGAGTCGTCAGTCCCGGTGCGACCAGGAGCTGCACAGACACCGTCCAAGACCGGAGTTGAAGACCGCGCATTGCGCGAGGTATTGTCGCCGAGCAAGCCTCGGGACAAGGTATGATTCCACAAACCATCCTTTCCTATTATATAGACGTTGACGCGTTTCCTCGGTATGGGTTGGGGGAGAAAATTTTTGTTTCCGCTGCCTTCTCTGTCTCCCCTAAAACCCAACAGTGGTATCAGAGTCACGTCAAGTGCTCTATATTTTAGGAATATCGATATGATCGATTTTGGTTTGTCGCCTTTATTTATTGCATGCGATGCGAATAATATCGGCTTTATGCATGTCCAATCCTAAATCCACAAATCCCAAATTACATATATGATATGTATTATTAATGCACTCGATACGCGTCGCCCTTAAACGAGTTTTGTGGTGGATGTGTGTAGCGTGATTATGGCCTATAAACCCCTATCTGTGTGTGGTTGTTTGTGGTTGCTTGCATCTCGGTCTGCGCACCGATCTTCCCTCTCTTATTCTTGATGTAACTCGAAATAATTCGAGATTCTTTCCTACCTTTGCTCTCCCCGAATGTAACTCGGGGTTTCCCTTTTTAAAGGCAATGTAATAAATAGGATATATTTTATTTCCTGTTATGTCGAAGACCGGCGGTCATCAAGACGACTGATCAGACGATCGGTTCAAGGAGTGAACCGATCGATTGACGTTCCACACGGTCGGTTCAAGGAGTGAACCGATCGGTTGATGTTCGGTTCGAGGAGCGAGACGAGCGGGTGGCGGACATGACGAGATGCACGACGACCAGTCGAACCGATCGGTTGGAGGAGCCAACCGATCGGCTGGTGGCACCCAGACGACCGGCTGGAGAGTACAGATCATTCATGAGATGAGTTGATCAACTCGGAAGGCAAGGCACAGAAGTTCATCTTGTACAGGTTGCATATGATGTACACCTAGATGACCGTGATTCCTCTTGGCTCGAGGAATCACATTAGGATGGCCATAATCATCGCTTTTTATCGTTTGTGCATGTTTTCTGTGGGATATAGCATGTATATGATACATACTATGTATTGTGGTGATTGGATATGTATATGTATATAAAAACCAAATCCCTCATTAAAATATTAAGTTTTAGATGCCTTCCAAATGCGACACACGTGAAAAGCTTGTTCGACCAAGTGTGGGCATGCCCTAGCGTGGTGCACCGTCTACCTCGTGGAAGCGTGAAGGATGAATGTGTGGGTCTGCCCTAGCAGGGTGCATATTCATCGTGTTTGCTTTGGGTCGGACTTAACAAGGTGATCTAGATGGGATCTAGTACCTTGAGGCATGGAGATGATCATTGCAAGGAGTTGTATATGACATCTTATCAAGAGTTGCATATGATGCAATTGGCAAAAGTTGCCTACCTGAGAGATCTATGTTGTGGGTGACAGCCCTAGCTGGTCCATGGCTTAGAGGATTTCAGGATCTTGCCCACTAGAAGGTTGTACGCTGCAATCTTCCGAATTGATGGTGAGGGCTATCAATTTGAACTAAAATAGTGGGAGCGATAATTAATTAAAGGCCTAATTTTATCGTCAACTTTTCAAATCAATCAAACAAGTCAAAAATGAGTTTTTGGACTAAAATTGCATATATTTCCTTTTTTTTAAAATAAATGGTTAATCAACAAATCACTTTATTTGCGATCGGTCTTTGAGACCAACAAATTAAATGGGAATAATTCCACGACTGGTTAGGATGATGATGAGAAGTGTTCTCAATCAAAGAGCAGAAGCTCTAAGTCCTAGTTATACCAGAACCAGATGAACTCGATCCCACCACATCAATGGATGAAAGTATGCTTATGGAAGCATACCGAGGATGACATTGATGAGGAGTGCTTGATGTTGTGTTCTCTGAAATATGAGTTGCAGAGACAACATGAGACATATGATGTCTCCAAGATACTGTCCTAGTATGTCATGACAGAAGGAGATCCAGTAAGGTATTCACACACTCAATGTGATTGGGTATGTGGAAAGACCTGACTAAGAAGGATTCCATCTGAGCCAAGAGTTGGCTATTGGTATGATACTGTAAATGTTGCGAGAATCATACAATTCATGATAAGCTACAACATGAACAACTTTGACAAGCGTTGACAGAGTTGTTGGACATGTTGAGGATAGTAGAGGAAAAGATGAAGAAAGACAAACCATAATCTTTGATGTGATCAAAGAAAAGGTAAGTCTTAAGGGAAAGGGCAAGGGCAAAGCTAAGAAGTGTTCTGATGCTAGCCAGCAATCCAAGCCGTCTTCAGCCTCAAGGCACATGGGGAAAGGGTGTATGAGGGAACTGCCTTCTATATCTGGAAGAACAAAAGAAGATGAAGGAGGGGATGGAGATCTCCACCTAAGGTATCATGAAATGAACCACTTCTTTATCCGAGGTATATGATACCAAGATATGGATATGTCATATATGATATGCAATATCCGCAAAGAAGTGATGGCCTTTGTGAAAGGACCAAGAAAGAAGTACCCATCATTGGAGCAAGTGTTGCGGCCATAGATAGGAGTATCTTTCAGTTTATTTCAGCCTAAAGGGCACGAAATAGAGTTGAGAACTGCTATTTCATATATTGCCAATAGATAGAAACACTTTATTATTGCATATTGTGTGACAATGATGGAAATTAATAAAGTTGATGTTTCAATCTTAAAGATATGATCTTTGTGGCAATGCCTTGTTTATCTTGTGATACATGGTATGCATAAGATAAAATGATACCTAAAGTTATTGATAACTCAAACAATCAAATTAGCATCAATCATGAGAAATTCATTTCTAGTTTCCATGTGATGGATAAAACTAGACTCTTTTGGTTAGAGAACCAGTAAGGGACATGAATATCTTGGACATGATTAATCAATCTTCACTAATGTAGTGGGAGAATGATTATCCTATTAGGTATAATACATGTGATGTATTTACATGCCTACTGGAGTAAATGCTAATACTTCAAATGGTGTTTAGAGAAATACCAATATGAATGTCTTGAAGTGTTCAAGATTATCATAAATGAAGTACAAATTTGGTAAAGTATTAATTCTTGATGAGATCAATGAATGAAATACTTGGACCAAATGTTTGAGATCCTTATGAGTGATTGTGATAGTGTATCATAGTGAACTCATGATTAAGGCATGGTGATGTCTGAATCAAGAAGGAATCATACTCTAAGGAGTTAGAGAATGATTATCGAATAACTGAATTCTTCTTAATAAAAGAATACCCCACACTAATAAAGGACATTAAGAATCACAAGGGTTGTGAATTCTTATATTCTTGACAGATACACCTCAATTATCTATGTGATGAGTTGTTCATATGATGAGTCAACTATCTAGATAAATATGAGGAATCAGATTTTGAGTTATGGTATAAGACCATTACATCCTAAATGATTTCCATGTGAACCATAAGGTATGACCTTGATGGTAGCACTCATTGGATGAAATCCATAAGTGTAAATAAGTCTTAAGTGTTAAGACACATGGATAACATTTTGAGAAGGATGATGCTTGTTGATTGCAACTTAATGACTGAGACATTTGGCATATGGATACTAAAACCACATTCCTATGAGGAATAAAATAAGGATGTGTACGTGACACAACCTATAAGGTTTATGAATCCACTAATGCAAATGAAGTCTATAAGTTACAATGGACTAATCAATGTGATTGATTGAGTATAAGCAACTCAGAATTGGATCTTTACTTTGATGATATAGTCAAAGGGTTTGACTGACATGTCAAAGATAAAGAAGGGATCTGTGATTTAGTGGGAGCGTGTTCACATTCCACATGTTGATGTGAAATGGAAATGTTCTAGAATGGAAATCCAAAAATGGAAATTATCTTTAAGGAAGATAGAGATGTTTCCTATATGATAGGAATAGAGATCTATAGAGATAGTTCTCGACAAATCTCTTGACCTGGAAAAGAGAGAGCATACATTGGCAATCTGTACTGAAGGGTTCAGTATGCACAGATTCAGTGGGAGAAAACTTGTCCATGTTATATGGATATTAGTATCCCAAGGCCAAGTGTCCAATTCTTATGAAGAATGGGAACACTAAGAATAGATATGGATCTATCATGTATGTAATCATCCCATTGTCTTGCATGTATGACATGGCAAAATTAAATGCATTCATCATTTTGTATGTATGACATGACAATATGATGTGCTCATCCTGATAACTCGTATGTGGGACATGACGAGTGGATGTCTGTATACTTCCAGTAAAGGTTACTGGAATACCATGAGAACTTGACAAGTACTTGTGAAGTACTAGTTCTATGGAGATAAGGAAGAGTTCGATGTAAAGAGTTACATTGATGCGAACTTCCGAAAGGACAGAAAATTAATCGCAAAATATACATAGGATGTATAAAAGTGAAAGTTTGTTGATAATTGGAAGTGTTCCAATAAAACCATTTAAAAGGAAATGTCGAGTATCTGTGTGTTAGAGAACATCAGTGGATACTATATGGATCTAGAAGTTCATGAGATGAACTTATAAATATTCCGGTCATTGATGACAAGTCTGGAATCCTTGATCATGCAAATGGCTAAAGGTTAGCAAAGGAATACTAGATCGCATATTACGACAACTCCATCTCATACGTGCGACGTACAACGAAGAGATGAGAGACATGCAATTTATACTGACTTTGGCAAGGTGTTGCCATTACTCACTATGTTGGCACTAGAGCACGGTAACATGTGGGACATGTTTGAAGATCACTATGAATATGATTCATCGGTGATTGGCTCGCAGTGCAAGTGGGAGTCTGTTGGTATGTATGCCCTGAGAGCCAATCATGGGATGATTGGTGGGATACATAAGATTGATTTGATAAACATCAAAGGCGAGCTTCCAGCAATTTATACTGACTTTGGCAAGGTGTTGCCATTACTCACTATGTTGGCACTAGAGCACGGTAACATGTGGGACATGTTTGAAGATCACTATGAATATGATTCATGGGTGATTGGCTCGCAGTGCAAGTGGGAGTCTGTTGGTATGTATGCCCTGAGAGCCAATAATGGGATGATTGGTGGGATACATAAGATTGATTTGATAAACATCAAAGGCGAGCTTTCAATTCTTTCTGGTTCAGTCATATGAGATAGTGATAGAACAGATTGAATGTCTAGAGAATGACAGTACTCAATGACGTATGCCTTCAGGTTCATGACCTGAACGATGAGATCATACGGATGCTAAGAGTTTGTACATTCTTGTTATGTCCCTAGTCGGATGTCATTGTGGAAGGTAGATAGACAACAATGACACACAAGACTAGATTGTGGTGTTGGTTGATGACAGATCTCATTAGTCGTGATATAGAGATATCAAACCAAACACATAGGTACTTGTTAGAGAACAAGGTACCGGACAGACCCACCGTGAGTTTGACACATGGAACCATGAGATGGTAGTCACAGTCAGTACTCACAGTGATGGTGGTGAGTGTGATTCTTTGACCTAAAATCACTACACTCAACACATGTCGTTGGGCACACTTTGACATCATCAAACGCAGTCCTGAAACATGGGTTGTTATAAAGGTGATGATTGGGTGGCTTTGACACATGGGGCTTTTGAGGGGTGAGTGATAGATATGGGATTTGTCCCTCCTGAGGGAGTTTGATATCCAAGGCCACTTGATGAGTAGGATTGAGATAGGCGTGCGCACGCATGTGTGAATCAGTATGTGATATTGATGTCATACATATCTCCTTCAATCTACTCTGAGATCAAGAAAGTGAATGAACGTTGACAGGATGACTGTTCCATGCCTTGAGTTCATTCGGGATATCAGTGACAAAGGAATTATACATTCACTGTAACACCATTCACGGATTGTAGGATGAAAGTTGTTCTCCAACTTTCTACTTTCACTTGGGTAGCACTGATGTGTGACTAGGCACCGCTCTTTGCTTGTGAAGTCATAAGTGTTATGGACTTTCACTGCCAACGTGAAATGGACCTGCAGGGTCACACACATAGGATTTAACCTGGAAGAGGAGTTTTGTCCACAAAGCAATGTTTAGATTGATTACTAAAGGAGTTTAGTAGTTCAATTAAACACTCAATCCGTCGATGGCTCAATATCCTATGGTTCAAGGTGTTGGACACATTGATTGGAGTATCAGATTGATTGAAATCGCAATTGACTGATTTTGCCCAACCTGTGCTCCCAACCGATCGGTTCATGTGATGAACCGATCGGCCGAGGTTGCTGAACCGGTCGGCTGGAGTGTTCAGGCCGATCGGCTCATGCCCAGGATGAAACGACCGATTCAAGGGTTGAACCGATCGGCTCAACTGGTGCAACTGACCAGTTGGGAAAGTCATGTCGGCAAGAATTTTCCTTTGGTTTCAAATTGCCCAATTCGATTGGGAATAACATTGGTATTCGATACCAATTGAGAACGAAACAAGGAAAGTCTTTTTGAGCCGGATTAGGACCATGAACCGATCGGTTCAGGGCACCAACCGATCGGTTGGAGTGCCCCAAACGATCGGCTCAGGTCCAACCGATCGGCTCAATGGCCGAACCGATCGGTTCAGTTGTGAACCGATCATTTCAAGTTGCGAACCGGTTGCTTTTTGTGGAGAATTCTCGAACCCTTCTACTCCTGCTTTTAGTCCCGTATTGCCGGGCACAGAGAACCCTGTCCCATGACCCGCCTATATATATAGGGGTATTGGGGGCTTCTCAAAGTACAACTCAATGCAAGCCGGTTGCTTTGCGAAGTTGTCGTTCTCTCTGGTTTTGGTAACCGTGAGAGATCCCGAGCAAGTGCTTCCCGCAAAAGGGAGGTGCAGCAAGGGAAGGACAACTGCAGTTGCAACTGGTAGCAGGAGAGTGTGTTGGCGACTAGTACGTCAACAGGAGGGTGCGACTCCTTCCACTTCCTTGTGGGACAAGGAGAGTGGAGTTCCAGGTGGTCCGTGTGGACTACTACAGAGGCGGGAGGACACTGCCGCTCAGGAGGACAAATGTCATCCGACAGTCCGGTAGGAGGAGTCGTCAGTCCCGGTGCGACCAGGAGCTGCACAGACACCGTCCAAGACCGGAGTTGAAGACCGCGCATTGCGCGAGGTATTGTCGCCGAGAAAGCCTCGGGACAAGGTATGATTCCACAAACCATCCTTTCCTATTATATAGACGTTGACGCGTTTCCTTGGTATGGGTTGGGGGAGAAAATTTTTGTTTCCGCTGCCTTCTCTGTCTCCCCTAAAATCCAACATAATAAAATTTTAGGATGCAATTCTAATTACATAATAAAATTATGTATTACATAATAAAATGATATAAGGTCTGAATTAAACCTGATTCATTATAGTCAGTCTCTCCTCAGATGTTGTAACAAGTCTATTTGTCACATCCTTTATTGCTGAAATGAAGACAGTATTTGAACCCAATTTGTATTTGTAATGGAATCGTGGATTCAAATAATGTGCTGTAAGGATGCATAAACATGCATTTAGAGAGAGAGCAACATAATTATTCCAATATAATGAATAACAAGTTATAAGTCACAAGTAACTCACCAACTTTGTGCAAAGGATGCATTAACATGTTGTCCCATCTTTCTTTAATAATATACAAATATTGTGCATGAGATCAGGGAGCCACTATTTTTATGGTCTCTTTTAATTTTTCCATGGCCTCATACAACCATGGAATGGTGGGTGACTTATCTCCATCTACTAAACTCAGCACTGTGACAATTGGCTCCATTATTTTCAACAAATTTGTTATCTTATCCCAAAAACTCCTATTATTTACAAGTTTTTCTATCTTTGCTCCCAGAGTTGTTCTACTTTCCTTCATTGAACTTCACTCAACACCAGCAAATAACTTCTTCAATCCATCTCTCTTGGCCTTAAGGCTCTGAAGTGCTAAAAAATGAGTAGCAAATCTTATGACTCCAGGCCTAATCAAGTCACCACTACAATATTCCTTCCTCCTCATTGTTGCCAATAAGAATGAGTGGTTGTAGATAAAACCTGTAATGGTTCTAGCTTCAGTAACCACTTCTTTCACATGACTCTACCCCCCGACAATAATTCAAACATGGAAATGATGGTTAAATCTTAAGTGATTATATTAATAGAGTCAGATATATCTTGAAGGTATAAGTAACAGAATTTGAAATTTTGAATTACCTATATCTTTCAGCATCAAGTCGATGCAATGGGCTGCACAAGGTGTCCAATATATTGGATATTGCTTCATTAACTCTTTCCCAGCTTTCTTGAAATTTGGCCCATTATCTATCACTATTTGGACAACATTTTCCACCCCAACATTTTTTAGAAATGTCTTCATCTGCTTCTTGATGTACTTACTATCCCGAATTGGATCGGATGCATCAACGGAACCAAGGAAAATTGTGGAACCATTGCAGTATGCTAAAAAGTTGATTATTTGCTTTCTGTTACCCGATGTCCCCCCATCACAGGTCAGCGTAACTCCATATTCAGACCACCTACAATTTGCAATGCAATAAATAAATGAATCTCAAATTCTCAACACTAATTTTCATATAATAAAAAATACCACAAAATATATCATTCATACCTCCTTTTTTTCATCAATCCACTTTTGGATCTCTTCTTTCTGTTGAGGAAGGTAAACATTCATCAACTCATATGTAGTGGGGCTTTCACACCCGGGCCAGCTGCCCCCGCAGTTCTCAAGAGGTGTTGTAAGTATGGCTCAGAAGCCACGTGCTGGGATCCCATGTGCAAAGTAAAACTTTCCCCCAGCTTTTCCAACTATATTCTTTGCTCCAGAGAACATATGTTCAACTTCTGTTGAACTGGTTGAGATTTGCTAATACCTGGCTCTTCAACATCTAAGCCCAACCTTCCTCTTGTAGTACTAGCAGATCTGAACAATGAATGAATGCCTCCCTTTCTTTTCACCTGACCAAATGGCATGTCATCCTCAGTTAAATGAACTACAGTTCTCCCTGAACCCCGACTACCACTACCAACTTCATAAGCAGACGGTCCAATTCCCCTTCTATACTCATCATGTTGTTTTCTCCATGCAGACCTCTTACAATCTCTCAGGGCCCTCCAAAACATGCGTCGGTCTTAGGTGTGTCATAATCTGGGGGATATTCCACATCAGAGTCCTCCTCAGCAGATGAACCATGTCCTCCCCTATAACCAAAAAAAGGTAATGTAGCAGATGCACTGTAGCGGTGTGGAAGTACTGTAGCGCTGAAGGAAAGGACGCTTGGAGCAACAGAAAATGAAAGAAATAGCCTCGGAGACCATGGAACAGCCTGCGGGCAGTCGACCCACAAGGAAGAACGATGGCCGCCCGTCGACTACATCTCCCTCTTGTTTCTCTCTCTCACGTACGACGGCGGCTTAAGATCGCTGCTCTGATACCATGTCAAATAATAAAAGAAGGCAAATCATTGTATTAGATAGGAGAAACCCTGCTTCTATAAATAGGAGAACAGGGAAGCGTACAGACATAAGACAACCCTAATGGGCCAAGACACTTGGGCCCATATTACAAAGACACTAATAACAATAATAAAAGACTCTCTAACACCCAACTTGTCCACAAGTGAGTTGAAATGTGTCTTGGCCCGCAGCTTTGTAAACATATCTGGAACCTGATCTTCTGAGCGAGTGAAAGAAGTGCAGATCTTGCCAGATAAGATAGTCTCTCGAATGAAATGACAATCGACTTCAGTATGCTTTGTGCGCTAATGATATATAGGATTATTAGCAATGAAAATAGCAGCTTTACTGTCACAATGCATAGGGATAGCAGCAGAAGATTCAACCCCGAAGTCTTTCAGAAGAGATTGTACCCATAGGAGCTCACAAGCTGTGTGGGCCATTGCCCTGTATTCAGCTTCAACACTAGATCTGGCAACAACATTTTTCTTTTTACTTCTCCAAGTGACCATATTACCTCCAACATAAGTACAATAGCCTAAAGTAGATTTTTTGTCAATCTTACTTCCAGCATAATCAGAATCAGAGTAGCCTTCCAGAGAATAGTGTCCATGCTTTCTATAGCAGAGGCCTTTGCCAGGTGATTTCTTAAGATATCTCAGAATATTACAGAGAGCATCCCAGTGACACTGTCTAGGCTTATCCAGGTACCTGCTAAGAAGACCAACTACAGTAGAAATATCGACTCTAGTAACAGTCGGATAAATCATCTTACCAATTAGTCTCCTATATTTTTTATTGTCTGAAACATAGAAGAAGAATCATCATCCCAATTAATATTGGGATTCAGAGGAGTATAAGCAGGACGTGCACCAAGCATCCCAGTCTCTTGTAATAGGTCTAGAACATACTTCCTCTGAGATAAAAAAAGAGCATTAGAAGTCGTAGATACCTCAATGCCCGAAAAATATCGTTGTCTTCCTAGATCTTTAGTAGCAAAATGTTTGCACAAGTCTACTTTAGTGGCCTGAATCTCAGAATGATCGCTGCCAGATAGAACAATATCATCAACATAAACAATCAGAATGACAATGGTAGATAGAAAAATATCATCAAAATAAACAATCAGAATGACAATACCAGAAGTCTTTTTTGTAAAGACAGAATGATCAACCTGTAACCTCAGAAAACCAAAAGCAGTCAGGATTTTACTCAGTTTATCAAACCATGCCCGAGGACTCTGCTTGAGTTCATAGATAGATTTTTTTAACCTGCAAACTTTACGTGACTCCCCCTGATCAACAAACCCAGGAGGTTGCTCCATATAAACCTCTTCTTGAAGATCCCCATACAGAAAGGAATTTTTAACATCTAGTTGAATAAGAGGCCAATTAAGGTTAATAGCAATAGAAAGAAGAATTCTGACAGAGTTAAGTATGACAACAGGCGAAAATGTCTAAAAATAGTCAATTCCATAAGTTTGAGTATACCCTTTTGCAACCATCTGTGCCTTCAGACGTTCCACCGTGCCATCAGGTTGATACTTTACAACGTAGACCCATCTGCAGCGAACAGGTTTGCACTAAGGTGGATCAACCAGCTCCCAAGTTCCTGTCAGTAAGAGCAGCCATCAATTCTTTCATGGCGGTCATCCAGGCTGAGCTTTGTAAGGCATCATAGACAGTCTTAGGAACAACAATAGCAGATAGAGCAGCCACAAAGTTACTAGTATGAATACTCAGATGTGCAGTAGAAACATGATTAGCAATATTATGAGAAGTATAGGAACGAGTGCCTTTTCTGAGAGCAATAGGCTGATCAAAGTCAGAGTGTACCTCAGCAGGAGTAGGACCTTCTTGAGGAGAAGATTGGTGCTTCATGGGGGGGGGTCTTGAGTACTTTGGGACCTGTTCCTGCGCTTATACAGAATAAGTGGAGCAGTAGTAGTTTTAGTAGGTGAAGTTTCAAAGGTGCAATCACTCGTAATAGGCAATGGTGCTATGATTGTATCAGAATCCAATATATCTCCTTTAGCAGAGTGAAAAGGCATATCCTCAAAAAAGACTACGTCACTACTTGTGAACCATTTTTTCCCAGTAGGACTATAGCACCGGTACCCTTTTTGAGTATGAGAATAACCCATAAAAATAAAATTTTCTACTCTTAGAGATAATTTATCATAGTTTGGTCCAAGTAATCGTAAAAAACAAGTAGAGCCAAATATCCATGGAGGTACAGAGAACATGGTTACATCAGGCTGGAGAACCTGAACTGGAATCTTATTGCCAATAAAAGACGTCGACATTCTATTAATCAGAAAATAGGCAGTCAGTATAGCTTCTAGCCAAAAACATCTAGGTACATTAGAATGCAACATTATAGTTCTAGCAACCTCAAGTAAATGCCTATTTTTCCTTTCTGCAACTCCATTTTGTTGAGGTGTATAAGCACAAGATGTCTGATGAATAGTTCCCACTGCTCGACAAAATAATTCAACTTCTTTCTGAACAAACTCCAAACCATTATCGGTTCCCAGAATTTTAATAGGCACAAAATATTGGGTTTTTATTTCAGTAAAAAAGAATTTTATTGTAAATAGTACTGGAGACCGATTTTTCAACATAAACAACCAGGTGGCCCGAGAGAAATCATCAATAAACAGAATAAAGTATTTATTGCCAGACAAACTTGGCACATGACACAGACCCCATACATCTGAATGAACAAGATCAAAAATATTTTTACTGCTAATCTGGGACCGTTTAGGAAAGATAGTCCTAGGTTGTTTCCCTAACTGACATGACTCACAATGAAAACTGTGCATTCCTACACCAGAGATAACATGCTTTAATTTTTCAGAAGATGGATGTCCTAGTCTGTAGTGCCACTACAACGCTGAAACAGATGAAGATAGAGTTGAAGCTAGCGCCAAGTTGTCAGTCTTTTTCAATTCATCCAGATAATATAGGCCATCAGGTCCTTCATGCCCCCTACCAATCTTCATCCTTGTGCGAATTTCCTCAAAAGTACAAATACCAGGAATGAATGTGAGACTGCAGTTCAAACTGCGCACAATTTTGCTAACAGATAATAAGTTCAGTGAAAATCGAGGCACATATAGAGCAAATTTTAACAAAAATTGAGAGATGATGTCTCCAATCCCAGCTACAGCAGTCTTGGAGCCATCCACAAGCATAATAGAAGAATTAGAAACCGGTTTAGATAAGGTTTAAACAAAGACCGATTTCCAGATATATGAGACGATGCACCCAAATAAATCACCCATTTTTTATTACCAATACTAGGCGAGGGCACTGATGAAGGCAAAATCACAATCATAATATGTAGCAGCAAGAGCTGTAGAGGATGATCCAGTACGCTCAAGCAGTAGACGCTCTACTTCAGCACGGATGAAGTCAGTAGTAGTAGAACTGGATGTATCAGTAGCAGTAAGCTGTGACACTACCTCAGTGGTAGCATGGGCATCAGAAGCGGCATTAGCCCAGGAAGGCTTTCCATATTTCTCCTAGCATTTTTCCTCAATATGATTAGACTAGCCACAGAAGTTGCAGAACCGTTGAGCAATCTGAGGGCGAGCAGCATTGGGAGGACCATAAGATGCTCCACGTCTAGAAGAACTCCCCCTCCCAGCACCAAGAGGAGGACGAGTTTTGTGAGAACAACCACGACCACGACTACGGCCAGACATAGCAGCAAGAGCAGTGGTATCGTCAGTATCAGAAGGTGACTCAGAAGAGGATGACGGCAGCCGTTGTAGACACTGAAAGGCAATATGTAGAGTAGGTAGTGGATCACTAGCAAGGATCTGATCCACAACTCCAACATATGAATCAGGTAACCCACACAGGAGCTCGACTACCGTCAACTTCTGGCGTTGACGTTGCATGGTAGCCAAGTCAGTAGACAAGGGATGGTAAGCCTCCAATTCTCCCTAAAGTCCCTTGAAGGCAGAAAAATAGTCAGTAAGATCAGATCCCGAGAAGTGTAGACGGGTGAGTTGTTTGTTGATATCAAAGACTTTCTTCGAATTCTGGCTGTGAGAGTAAGTACTAGCAAGCTGATCTCACATCTGCTTTGGTGTAGGCAGATATGGTAAGGTGACACTGATTTTTGTCTCCAGGTCATGACAGTAGAATCATCTTTGACCTAGTCATCATATGCTTTGACATCCTTGGAGTCGGCGGTGGCAGCAGGCACATGAGGTGGATCACGCGTCAAATGCGATAGTTTCCCTTGAGATTTAACATAAATGTGCATAGAACAGGCCCAGTGTTGGTAGTTTCGCCCTTCCAGCTTGACAATAGTAACCTGGCGTCACAGATCCTCATGTGAAGATGCCATGACATGCATAGCATCAATTACCGACAGCGAGAAAAACAAGCAGGCACAGGCAGAGAACGGCCGCCTAGTTCCTCAGCTAGGCGGTAGTACGCACAGTGGAAAGACGGAATGGACCAGTTACATACGGAATACGTCGAGGCGGCCTACACAGGCAGGCAGAAAGTAGATCCGAAGATGAACCCTCAGACTAGTGTCTGGGAACTGGCGAACCAAAGGGTGGCTATGAGCAGATCACGCCACAGAAGCAAACGACGGTGAGAAACACCGGCAGCAGTGCCCGGACAGGGGTTGGCCCGGCGGCCGGCGGCGCCCGCCCTACAGCGACGGCCGCGCGGCTTTTGCTGCCCAGCGCCCGGTGGCAGCGTTGGGGCCGGCGGGCGGGGCGGGGCGGTGGGCTGCAGCGGCAGGTGGGAGAGAGAAAGGGAGGGAGGGATGGAGAGAAGGAGAGACGACTCTCCGGATCTAAACTTGCTCTGGTACCATGAGACAAAATAGATTTAGGAAGCGTAGGGTTACACAATGTGTGTACCCTCATATATATATTAGTGGAACAATTACATGTAGGTACAAATAGAAAAGTAAAATAACAAGATAGTAAATAAAGACATATATTAACATGATGTAGCAGAAGATGGTTGGATTATGTCGCTCGGCTGATGTAGCACTTGGCCAGAGCGGGGGAGATGATAACAGTCTTCTGCACGTCTCCAGATTTATTGCATGCCATGAGGATGCATGCAGAGTTGAGTGCGGAGCCTCTCCATAAGTGGTGGCGAAGGCTGGTGCTCAGGTGGTGTGATTGTTGGGCGACAACAAGGATTGGCGGCAGTTGCGGATGGTGGCGACGTGATGCGGCAGCGACGTTGGTGGCTGTCACAGGCTACGGTTGTCGCTGCTAATTGGCGGCATCATCTACTGTGCGGCAATATGGCGACGCCGACAGTCGCTCTTTGCTGTTGCTCCTGGTGATAGGTGGCGACTGCTATTAGGAATGATAGAAGCATGTGACGGAGGTGTTGCTTGCTGCGGGCTGGCTAGAGTGATGCAGTGGTGGCATGAGTTGCTGTTGTAGGCGGTTTAATGATGGCGACTAGTAGCGCCGAGACGGAGATTGCCGACGTATGGAAAGAAAAAATTGGATCTTTAAGAAAGAGGAAGAAAAGTCATAGAGGCCAGGATGTGCTTGGTGGCCGGCCGACCTATAAGCCATGCAGATGGCGGCAGCCGCCGGCAGGCGGAGGCGACCCCTGTGTTGCTATCTCTAAGAGAGAGAGAGGTGACAACGACTAGGGTTGTTGCTTGCATGGAGAAGGAAGAGGGGCGACGACTAGGTTAAGGCCTGCTACGTTTCCTTTGGATCTGCCTGCTCTGATACCATGTGAGAAATAATGATAAATGTATTGAATTGATTCCGTGAATAAAAGACGTACGATTTTGTCCTATATATATAGGAGCAAGGGAGAAACCTTGAGATGTGGGACACAAGTAATCTAAACGGGTCGAGACACTAAAGGACCACTAACTAATTAACCTATAAATTAAATAGGCTAATATATATTGTCTAATAAGTTTGTTTTATTCTTCTGTTGAAACATAATTGAAATGGATTTACAGAATAACTGGGTAGAAAAGTCTTGAGTATTCAACATAAGCGAGCTACTTAAAATTGTAACATAGGGCCCAAGTAAGACTTATGGTCAGACGGAAACTTATAAGAGCAATCCAACATTTAATTATATCCTCTGAAAATGGAGGGCCCTATACTCGATGCTTCTGTATGTACACAATGCAAGAACAGTTTATAGAAATCATGAGATGGCAGTCAACAAATGCTTCTGGTTGGCACTTCTAGAAGAGGAGTGAGTCACCATATGAAGAAGTAGTTTCTCTCTTGCTTATTTTTAATCTTGTTTCATCAATATGCAGAGTGCGTGTTAATAATTACTGTCTGCAGGACACAGTGTGGAGTTGCGTGCATGCAACAATGTTATATTAGGTTACCTCTAGAGGAAGGAGGTGGCAGCGGTCGCAACATTGCCTTGTGCAGCAATGATATTGTTGTCATGCTGATTCAAGGAGATGACTGCTTCTTTGAGCATGCTCCTTTTTATCTTCCTCCTAGTGCTTGATAGTCTAACGCCTTATGATTACTTGAAAAAAGTTAGAGAGACATTGGGGATCTTGAATATGTGATAAATATAAAAGTGTAAAAAAAAAGTGTACATAGGTCCCTTTTTGTGTTCATAGATGCGTACAGGCAACCTGATCCACAACAACAAAAGCCATTGGATGACCCTTCAGCAAAAAGGATAGATGCGCTTGTATAGAGGAAAATGAAGAATTTAATGAATGGACATTGATATATCACACATAATTTATTAATGGGATGCCTGGGAGGAGTGGTTCAGGTGGTTCAGCATGGTGTCCCCTCATGGAGGGACCTGAGTTTGAAACTCAGCGACCGCCTCCGAAATGGTACCCGTCGTTCAGGTCGGCCAACTGTGCGTTTTAACTGGTTCCAGAGTGTGCGGGACGCTTGGGGCCCGAGAGTTTTACACTGTCTTGGGGGGTCACAAAAGTGGCGCTTCTATGGGGGCGGTTCTCTCGATAATAATTTTTTTTATTAATGGGATAAACCAGAGTTACAAGGTAACTGCATTTGACTACACCATTATTACATATTATTAGCCATGGATAGTTGAGCGGCAAGAAATTTAATCCGATATAGTTAGAATACAAGCGAATCCTAGTTTTGTTCTTGGCACTATAATATTAGATTTTTTTCCCTATAAAGTTTGATAAATTTACTGACAATATTATTGGTCGTATAATCAGCATGGTGTAGTCCCTCATGTGTCAAAGTTATGCAACATGCTAACAAACATCAATATTACCCTTCTAATTCATCAAATTTTCTTTCTTAATTATCTCGCATATGCGATATACTTATTCTTGAATGTTCCTTTTTAATGTCCCAATGAATCCAAAACCTGACTTTGTGAAAATACCTTATACAATGGTTGCATGCTAGACGGCTCTGGCTATTGATGAGTGTCGTCATGTGGTTGTTAGCATGAGACTGTCTTGCAGTATCATTGAATGATGCCTTATTAGATTTCAATGCTTAGTGTGAATATTTGTTTCATTTTGTGGTAATGCAGACATTTTGCCGGTGAAGATTTGGTTTCTCTAGGGACTAGAGACATTAATCAACTTGAGCGCAAAATGAGGACTGCGTTAGAGCGTATTCGAGCTAGGAAGGTAATATGGCGTTATCTGTATATTACTTCATTAAACTTGCAGGTTTTATTGCTTTTAGCCTTTCAGAGTCAGGTTAACCTCAACACATGCTTGTTCTCGAAATCTGTATCTTTACTTTTTATAAGATAGCTGAAAGACTGACAGACAAGCATATCTATACGTGAAAGAATTATCTAATCACCGGCCACTATGGAATTATTGTTCAAGTAGTGACACCTTTCCTGTGTAAAGAATATTGGTGTTCCTGCAGAAGCCTCTCTTTCAGTCTGTAGAAACCCGATGTGCGCTGTATGTCAGGACCGTTCACTGAACTTTGATCTCCTGAATTCGCAAAAAGGAAATAATAATTACGAAGTGTAGTGCATTAATCCTTATATGTGAAACATTTCTCCCAAGTTTGCAAATGGGAAAAAGTAATTATGATTGTGGTAAAAGAAGCTTCTTTATATCTGAAATATATCTCCGTAAACCTGTATGCTAGAAAAGGAGAGTTACATAATGCAAAATCTAGTCGTACCGTACCTTCCCTGCTACATTGTCAATGGTAGTCCATCCAGTGGAGGCCGCCATATCTTATTCGTCTTAAGTCCTGAAACTAAGGCTAGCTCCCCGCCATCCAATACAATGATATATGTATTTATTCTGTTCGATATTAGTCTACTCTTAACTATTTTCGTGAAGAAAACACACCGACATCTGTACTCATTGCAAACATGTCACTTGTGTTGGTATTTGTCAGCAAAACCTAAGTTTATCTACCATTTATTTTAGCTTTCTAATAAGGCTTTATATTCACCAACATCATTTTCATGCAGCGTCGTTTACTATTAGAGCACATCAGCTCATTGAAGCAAAAGGTAATGTTGTTCTTATTTTTTTAACACGATATAGATTTTGTGGAAGTTTTCCTTGTATATATTGAATGATTTGGTTGTTGGCCTTCATATGTCCATGCAATGTTCTTCCATACTAAGGACCTGCCTATTATTTGTGTTGCAAATGCTCCAAAATACAAATCTGCTCTTTGCCCTATCAACAAGAGATGATGAATATCCAAGGGGTTTCTCCTGTGAACACTGATTTCACACAGAGTCATTTCTCAGCTCTACCAAATCGTATATAATCCAAGACTACAATGTAACATTTTTATATTGTGGTATTTATAATGCTAGCCAAATTACTAACCTTTTTCATACAATTTGCTTTGCTCATGGTTGTCTGAGAGAATACATATGGATTTTGGTGGCAACAACCAAAGTAAAGAAATTTGAATGTACAAAAAAAAGATAGATATGAAGCTGGTGCAAGTTGTATTTTTTTGTTAATATATATATCTTGTTTTTGTATCTTCTGTTATTAGTTTTTTTATTTCTGCATTATATGTGGACCTCTCTGTAATTGTTCCGTTATTATATATACAAGGGTGCACACATTGTGCAACCCTACGCTTCGCACAGAAGGAGCCCGCCCGCCGTTGCCCACCGCTCCTCTCCCCTTCCCCCGCTGCCCGCGGCTGCTGTGAGTCGGCAGGTAGCCACCGCCACCAACACTACCGCCGCAGTAGCTGTTGTGCGGCAGCAGCCGCTGCCAGGCCGGCAGGCTTTGTCGCCGGGTCGATAGGGAGGGGACCGGGTCCCGCTCGCCGTCGAGGCCGGAGCGTCTCCGCGGCCGCATACCGCCGGATGGTTTGGCTTCGTGAAGGTCCGGTGGTTGACTCTGACGTAACGTAAATCGATTTTTTCGGTTTTTGCCTGCCTGCCCGTGTAGGCCTTTGCCGCCGGGTTCCCTGCTACGCTTTGACGTAGTCTATATGTGAGATCTTCTGCCTGCTCGTGCCTGCCTGTGTGTCTGCGCTCCAGACTCCTTGTGTGTTGCTATCATGGCGTCCTCGGGAGATGACTTTCGCCGTCAAGTTACGACTGTGAAGCTTGACGGGCGCAATTACCAGCATTGGGTATGCTCCATGGTGATTTATGCAAAATCCGAGGGAAAATACTCGCACCTGATCCGTGCCGATCCGACACAACCTGCCGAGAACGCCGATTCAAAAGATGTGAAGGCGTATGATGACTAGGTCCGGGATGATTCGACGGTGATGACATGGATTCTCAACAGCAGTATTGAGAAAATCAGTGTCACCCTGGTTCACCTTCCTACGGCGAAACAAATGTGGGATCAACTCGTCGGCACATACTCGCATAGCCAGAACCCCAAGAAGATTTTTGACATAACCAAGCAGCTGGGACGTCTACAATTTACGGGGTCGGACATTGCGGATTACTTCTCTGCCTTTATTGGATTGTGGGGGAGCTGGAGTCCTATCAACCCCTATCTACGGACCTGGCCATCATGCAGCGCCAACGCCAGGAGCTGCAGTTAGTCCAGTTCCTGTGTGGACTTCCAGAGTCCTATGCGGGTGTAGTGGATCAGATCTTGGCGAGTGATCATCTTCCGTCACTGCAGACTGCCTACAAGGGCCTTCAACGGCTGCCTTCTTCGTCACCGTCACTGTCTACTGATGTTGGGGAAGCCACTGCCCTTGCAGCCATATCGGGCCGTGGCAGCGGTCGTGGCTGTAGTCGTTCTACTGATAGCCACCCTCCCTTGGGTGCAGGACTAGGACGTGCTACTTCTGGTCGTGGGGCTCCTTCTGCTGCTCCTACTGCTGCTGCGCGTCCTCAAACAGGACATCGCGTCTGTATTTTCTGTGGCCGGTCCAACCATATTGATGAAAAATGCTAGGAGAAATATGGTAAACCGGCGTGGGCCAATGCGGCCACTGACTCTACTACTGCTGCATCTGAGGGAGTGACTCATCCTACTGAGACTGACTCTTCGAGTGCGACTGCGAACTTCATCCGTGCTGAGGTGGAGCGCCTGTTACTTGAATGCTCTGGCTCGTCGTCTACTGCATCGACTAGTGGCGCTCATGCTGCCACTTATTCTGGTTATGACACTGTCTTCCTGAGTACATCTTCATCTTGTACGGGTAATACTAAATGGGTTAGACTCGGGTGCTTCTCATATTTCTGGCAAAAGAGCTTTATTCAGACATTTATCTAAACATGTTCGTAATTTGTCTGTTATGCTTGCTGATGGCTCCAAGTCTGCTGTTTCTGGAGTTGGCGATATTATTTCTGATTTTCTGCTGAAATATGCTTTATATGTGCCTCAGTTCCCTCTTAATTTATTATTGGTCAGCAAGATACTGCAAAGTCTGCAATGTAGCCTGACCTTTATACCTGGTTCATGTGTTTTTCAGGACCTTCGCACGAGGATGAAAATTGGTGGGGGGGTATGAAGGGCCTGATGGACTTTTTTATCTAGATCATTTGCCGAAAGAGGACAAAGCAGATGTGGCTTCTGCATTATCTACATCATTTTCAGCTCTACAGTGGCACTACCGGCTTGGGCATCTGTCGTCTAAAAAGCTCTGACCTGTAGTTTCTGATGTTGGCACTCATAGGTTTCAGTGTGAGTCTTGTCAGTTGGGAAAGCAGACTAGATCTGTTTATCCTAAATGCACTCATATTAGCAGCAAAAACATTTTTGATTTAGTACATTTTGATGTATGGGGCCCGTGTCATGTGCCAAGTTTGTCTGTTCATAAATATTTTATTCTATTTGTTGATGATTTTTCTTGGACCACTTGTTGTTTATGATGAAAAGTAGGTCTGCAGTTATGTCTACTATAAAATTCTTTTTTGCTGAGGTGAAAACCTAGGAAGCACGGACACAGACACGGATACGGGACACGGAAATTTTTAAAAATGTAGGACACGGACACGGGGCCAGACACGACAAATTGTTTTTTCCACATATATATGTATACATTATTGATGTATACACACATTCTATTATAGAAATTTAATTGTGGAGTTTGCATTTCATTTACGTAAAAGACATACAATCATCCATTAAACACATTCATCCAAATAGGAAAAACCCATCAAATACAACAAGCATGGCCTAGTGATATTTATAAATTTATGTAAACGCATTCATGTCCATGCTTCCAATCAATTAAAGCAAATTGTCAATTTAAATCATAACGCAATGACTTTTGAACAGTAAATAAACAATAATTAGACTAATTCAACAATAAAGAAATCCAACTCAGAATGATGTATGATTAAATACAGTAAATACTACAGATTTGTATAACATAACTGAACCAACAACAACAATTATTGTTAACATTATAACAAAACAGAAAAAAAAGACTTATTAGAAAAAATGGGCATAGATTGATAGAGGGGCAGGATTACAGTAAGAAAACAACAAAAACTTGGAGTGAAATTGAGGAGAAGGGGAGCAAATATCGGTGGGTTAGGCAACAGGGATGGGTTTAGTCTTTTATCGTAACATAACTGGACCTGGATGTGGCTGGGTTGGGTCAGCCGTGTCCCAGTCGTGTCCAAGCCAAAAACTCTTCAAAAAAAGTTGGGACACTCTGGGGCCGTGTCCACCGCGTGTCCGCGTCCGACACGCGGCAGACACGGCTACGGCACCTCCCGGGAAGTGTCCGTGCTTCCTAGGTGAAAACCCAATATGGTATGCTGGTGCAAGTTTTTCGTATTGATAATGCTCTTGAGTTTGTTCAAAAAGAGGTAGCTGTTTTTTGCAAATATGTTGGTACTTTACATCAGACCTCATGTGTGTGTACCCCTCAATAAAATGGAGTAGCTGAGCGGAAAAATAGACATCTGTCAGAGGTTGCCAGAACTATTATGATGCATACCCATGTTCCTAGGTTGTTTTGGCCTGAGGTTATTCTGACTGCTTGTTTTTTTGATAAATAGAATGACGTCCTCTGTGATTGGGAACAATATACTTGTTCAAGTTCTGCAACCTGACATTACTTTATTTACTGTGCCTCCTTGGATTTTTGGTTGTACTTGTTTTGTGCGCTTACTTGGACAAGCTTATGATAAACTGTCTCCTCGTGCTGAGAAATGTATTTTTCTGGGTTATTCTCGTACTCAAAAAGGAAACAAATGCTACAACCCTACTGCGAAAAATGGTTTACCAGCAATGATGTTGTGTTTTTTGAGGATACACCCTACTATTCTACTAGAGGAGATAATCTGCAGCCTGATGTTATTGCTTCTCCACTGCCTGTTACTATTGAATGTGTGCCTGATAATTCTACTAGAGGATAGCACACCTAGTTGCTAAAGGGTATACGCAAATTTATGGTATTGATTATTTTGAGACTTTCTCTCCAGTTGCCCGTCTTAATTCTGTCAGAATTCTCCTTTCTGTTGCCGTTAATCTTGTTTGGCCACTACTGCAGTTGGATGTGAAAAATGCCTTCTTGTATGGTGATTTACAAGAGGAAGTCTATATGGAGCAACCTCTTGAGTTTGTTGCTCAGGGGGAGTCACACAAGGTGTGCAGGTTGAAGTCTATTTATGGGCTCAAGCAGAGTCCTTGTGCCTGGTTTGACAAATTAAGTCACATTCTGACTGATTTTGGGTTTCTGAGATCTTAGGTGGATCATTTTGTCTTCACTAAGAAGACCTCTACTGATATTGTTATTTTGATCATTTATGTTGATGATATTATTATATATGGCAGTGACAGTCTTGGTATTCAGGCTACTAAATCCCATCTTGGTAAACATTTTGCTACCAAAGATTTGGGCAAGCTTTGGTATTTTCTGGGCATTGAGCTATCTAGAAACTCTAATGCTCGTATACTGTCTTAGAGGAAGTATGTCTTGGATATTCTACAGGAGACAGGTATGCTTGGAGCCAGACCGACTGATACCCCTCTAGATCCTAATGTCAATTGGGATGATGAGTCTTCTCCAGTTTTCTCTGATAATAAAAAGTACAGGAGGCTGATAGGTAAGCTGATTTATTCTGCTGTGACTAGAGCCGATATTTCTACTGCAGTGGGCCTTCTTAGCAGGTACCTTTCTCTTGAAGGGTACTCTGACTTTGACTATGCAGGAAGCAAAGCTAACAGGAAATCTACTTCTGGGTACTGTACTTATGTTAGAGGCAATCTTGTCCCCTGGAGGAGCAAGAAGCAAAATGTGGTTGCCAGATCTAGTGCTGAAGCTGAATACAGGGCCATGGCCCATACTGCCTGTGAGCTTATGTGGGTGCGCTCTCTCTTAAAAGAATTTGGGGTTGATTCTTCTTCTGCTATACCCATGCATTGTGAAAATAAAGCTGCTATCTTCATCGCCAACAACTCGGTTTATCATGAGCACACCAGACATATTGAGGTGGACTGTCATTTTATTCGGGAGTCTATTCTTACTGGCAAGATCTGCACTCCTTTCACGCGTTCTGAAGACCAAGTTGCTGATATCTTCACCAAGCTGCTGACGAAGAAGCAATTCTGCACTCTTATGGACAAGTTGGGCATGATTGACATCTATGCTCCAACTTGAGGGGGAGTGTTAATATATGTATCTTATTTTTATATCTTCTGTTATTAGTTTTTTTATTTCTGCATTATGTGGACCTCTATGTAATTGTTTCGTTATTATATATACAAGGGTGCACACATTGTGCAAGCCTACGCTTCCCAAATTCTCTGATTCTGTCACATTTTTAAATGTCATTTTTTAGCAAAAACACAACATATGCTTACTCTGAAGAACAACAATGGAGACTAAATAACTTTGCCTCGTAGTGACCAGCTTGCTTGCTGGTGTATTCTATTTATAGAAATGTATCACAATAATAAACCCAGAATATTAGGCGGTATGGGGTTCTGTAACAGTATCAGATATAGTTGTTGTTGAAGCTTTCAATTCTGTTGGCACGTCCACACAACATAGAGAACTAGTAGTAGCTGCTAGGCATGGCAACGACATCCATTTCTTGTTGCATTACCACTGTCTGATTCCAACTACCTGACTTTTATTGGCATCTAGTGACCGGATGGAAAATGGTAGTGGTTGCCCATGTGAAAGATATGGTTCCATATGCAGGGGTGGATTGGGGGGGGCTCTACCCCCCCTCCAAATCCAAAAAAAAAAGTATGTAGATGCTTGTTGTAATCTTAAACACATCAAACATAGGTTTATTTCAAAAAGTGAACGAACTAAATCTTAGTTGGAATCATAGTGACAAATTCGGGATTTAGCAATTTTTTGACAGGCCGGAAAAATTGAAATTTAGAAAACATCGTTAAAATCTGGGAAAATTTGATAAATTTAGGTCAAATATTGGAAACAACCAAGAATAAGTTCTATATGTGTGTGTGGGGGGATAAACATAACCATTCTCTCCCCCCTCCCATGCCCGTGGGGCGGAGGTCGGGCGTCCCGGAGGGTGGTAAACCAAGGCGACAGTTGGGATTTTAACCTAGGTCCCTTTGTTAGGGGACACGATGTGTGTATGTATATGGGATTAAGGTAGGCATTCTCTCCCCCTCTCCCATGCTCGTTACAGAGGTCGAACGTCTAGGAAGGTGGTAAACCAAGGCGACAATTGGGTTTTGAACCCAAATCTCTTTGTTAGGAGACACCGTGCTTGACCACTTGAGTCACTCCTTGCTAGTTGTGTGTATGTATGTAAATGTTAGATGCATGTAACTATTAAGGTCACTAGACATACAATTTTTTGAAAGAAAAAGGTAGAAAAATGATCAAAGAATAATTGAAACAATGGACTGTTAGGAGAGTGGGGGTTGGGGATTTAGTGAATATTAGGAGTTCTTTGTACATGGTTTTGTAAAAAAAAAGGAGCACATGGTTCAAAAGAGAAAAAATCATGAAAAGTCATGAAGAATTGTGAAATATTTTATAAATCACGAAAAAGCGGGAGAAGTTATGAAAAATTGTGAAAAATCAGTGACCAGCGTATTAATCGTGCTAAACATTCAGAAGCCATAAAATCGCAAAAAATCATCGATTTTTTCATAAAATTCGGAGACTTTTCTTAATATGGTTGGAATGGTAGTTGTATCTTTACTTGTCTCTAGTGGCTTGGGATCATATCCCAACTACATTTTTTTCTAGAAAAAAATACATACTTCATCTAACTTAGCCACTCTTGTGTAATTTCTGGATTCACAATTGTCCATATGGATGAGCATGATATCGATCATTTGCTCATTACCTCATTGACTAGAAGCAAGTCTGCTTCTCTCATGGAAAAAAATCTATGCTGATTGAATAACTCATGGGAATATGCTTTTCGTGTTTCCATACAAAGATGACAAGCCACTGAGTCACTGACTCTTCCTTGTTTGCGTCGGAAACAACCCATATTGTTTCCCTATTTCCCACAGGTCTCATTGCCACAGAGGGGCTGAAGGGATTGTGACTCCTATAACCATCTTTGCCACCCACTCCTCTACTAGTTGGTATGAAAACAAGGAAGAAAATGTCCACTTTTGATGTTGTTTCAGTAGCCACAAAAATAGAAATTTTGACAAATTTTGCGAATTTTTTTGTAGATGCATTCTTGGCATTTCGAGGACCACATGCTCAAATTATTTAGCAAAATTTTAGTAGGACAATCTACTAGTGTAGATCTATTCAAATATGCAATAATATTTCATATTGGATATATGAGGGGGTTGGGCTACTCACGTGAGTGAAGGAAGCTGAACTTTTTCAATGGGGATTTTGATAGGGTTTTTAAGGTCAATTAAATGACAAAATGAATGAATTAAATCATTATAGTTTGCAAACAATATTGCAAACAATATTGCAGTGGTATGTCAGTGAGTATTGATGAAGCATGAGACAGCTATGATTTATGTATCTAGTTGAACCATGATGATTTTCATCCTCCTTGTTGTTTCTACCTATCAACATATTGGCTCCAATTTATTTTGTTTTATACAAGCATAGATATGTCTCATTATTAATATCTATATGCCTACTAGTGATACAATGCATACTCATGAATTCACTCAAACTTTGTTCTTGGTCGTGTGGTTTTGTAGCTAATGCCTATAGGAGGCAACCATGTAGTTAGAGGTGTGATGGTAATGTCTTACATACAAAATATCTTGATAGTCTTGCTAATTTTGCGCACTATCATCATAAATCATGGGACCTAAAAAATGAAAGTTAGCGGGTCATCATAGCCATAGATATCACTCCTACACCCATTTTTTAATATTTCCTTTGTAGATCCGTATAGAAGTGCGAGAAATAGAAGAGAGGTAGAATTAGGTTAGGAAGAGAAGAAACATAACTTAGGTTGCCCCTAACAAGCCCAAGGAATCATATAGTAAAATTTGCAGACATCGTAACCCGTTTCTTGAAATAATATTGTGTTTCTCAAAATTTCGTCGAAATGCAGATGAAATGGTCCTTCTTTTATTGAAATTTACCCAATTTCTCTGGAATTTGAAAAAATTGTCAAAATTTAGTTTTTTTTGATAAAATTCTCAAGAACAGACATGTAAGGCCATGCCTATGTGTGATTCCTGTCGGCATCGAAATAATTAGCAAAATTTTGCCAATTATCACAAATTTTTGAACATTGGATGAAACCAAATCCCATAACCCCTCATAACCCCGCACTCCTTCCTTCCTCTTTTTCATCTCTATTGTACTCATAGCATGGTATTGTACCTTTCCCTCTCATCCTCTCATAGTGCAACCATGCGGGAAAGTTGGGACTCCCTAGATCAGCTGATGTCGCTTCTCTGACCTCTTGCAGGGAGCGCCTAGTTGATCTAGATTATAGTTTACTATGCCGCTTTGTGTTGTCTCTTCCCCTCCTTCCACCCTTGGTGTACAAGCATGAGGAACAACAGTGGGCTGCTAACAAGTCAACACATGTTGTCTAGTGAACTTGGGCTTGTGTATGGACAACGTTGAGGACACACATTCTATGTATTAAAAGGACAACATTCACCAATTACATCATTGAGATCTTGTGAATATGGATTTGTTGCTTCCCGCATGGATTTTCATGTGGATTCCCATTCGGAAATGGTGAATAGGTGGTGCAGGTAAACTACATCTTCTAAAGTAATGGATGGTATGAAAATGAATGATGGATACTAATATCCATTCCATTCCCATCCCTGACAGTTGTTGAATGGGCAAGCCTATATTGTGTCTTGCTTCTATTATCATTCCCTAGACAATGTGACGACCCTTAGGAAGGAGACAATTTGTAATGAAGGACTTGAGTCTCGATATTTTGAGGACGTTCTTTTCAAAATATCCTCAAGTTAAACCATCCTTGATATATTAGACTTGCAACTCTCCATCTGAAATTAAAAAGTGTCTATAAGTATAAGTGGTTATTGACTTTAAGCACATTGTTATGTCATCTATTTTCCTTGGTATACCTAAGTGAGGTGTCATTTACTCACTTACTTTCAAGCATGCTATCTGCTATACTCTTATGTATTGGAGAACCTTTGTACACTTGTTTAACAACTGTTGATAGAATTATTCTCGTGTTTATTCTAACAACATGGTATCAGGTCAGTATTTTTTCCCTCGACCCCCTCGCTTGTTCCAGCACACACATTCTGCCTCCTCATCTATTCCCCCAATCCTTAACTGTTCATGCTGCCGATCCCCCCCCCCCCCCCCGCGTCTTTCTTTTGTAATTTAGAATTCTCACCTTCTGCTAACTCCACAATTCGCTTACTTCCTTCCCTCTTGTATTTTTCCAACAATGCCTCCCTTATCCTCTCACATATTCTTCCCTTCCTCTCCCTCACCTCCCTCTTTGTCGCTGTAACCTATCTTATCCTCTCTGTGCTTTTCCTCTCTGTGTTTTGCCTTCCATCTCTCTAACAACTTTCCTCTTCCTGACCTCCCTCCACATCGCTATAACCTTAGCACCTCTGCCTTCCTCACTCCCATGCCCTCTCTATCTCTTGCCCAATTTCCTTCACAACATCTGCACGACCTGAGTGCAATAGTCCACTTTTGCAACAAAGAACACAAGAAGTGGACATCTCGAGCCCTTACTCCGGAGCCCACTGAATGCAATAGGGTATGTCGACCCCTTTATTTTGGTATGACCAAGCCGCAACATGACCTGCTATCTCCTTTCTTTTGGCATGACCAAGCAATAGTGACTCTTGCTTAAGTTCTAGTTGTGTCCTCCTCTGGCTAATGGTAAAAAAAGTAACAAAAAAGATAAGAAATCAAAAAGCCCTAATAACTTGTTGGGGGGGGGGACAATCCTCTCCTTGTGGTTCTCCTAAACCACATTGTTGAGTATCACATATGATAAATGTAACGACCCCCTCCTGTCATCCCCATAGAGAAGCAAGGACAGTAAACCCAAATTTCCCAAACCATATTTGCATAAATAATTGACAATTCCATTCAACAGATATTACATGATGGTCAAGAAGATTGTGCTCCATATGGATTTACATAATTGAAATATTAATATTAACAACTAAAACCTTCTGGATAATTGAAAAAGAAAAACTACTATCTAATTCTTCATGGTTACATTTTAGCTTCAATATTTTTCTTAGGTTGAATCTGCTTTAGATTTGCATCTGAATCTCGAGCTTAACCCTAAATTGTCCACAAAAATGAGTCAACATATTGCTATGTTGTGTACGTGGGTGCAATCAAAAGTGTGCACATATGATAACAAAATATATGGCAGTATGATCAAATATTTTCTTGAAGTAATGAACTAGACAATTTCTTTCATAATTCTTATTCTTAAATCATAGATCTCATATGGTGGACGAGGGTTTCCTCTAGTTTCTAACTTATTCTCATGTTCCAAAATTGGACTTAAAATTAATTATATTCCAAGAATGGACACTTGGTCCTGGTAACTTCCCAGGGGTATATTGGTCATTATTCATCTTATTTGATTCTGAGGTAGGATTAAATGATTATTTTTAATCATTATGATACACATAGGTTTCTATCTTGTGCGAGAAACAAAGAAAACAAGACAACTTTTCCAGAATGAGTAAACTTCAGAAAGCATTAAAATTCAATGCATGATTAAATCGGTTAATCATAAATAACCCACTACTTGTTTGTAAAGTAGAAGATGTCCAAAATAAGTGAATCCAAACAATCCAAGACTTGATCTGAAAATTGTCAACTAAGACTTACAGTGCTACTAACATCTCCAAAAGTCCCTTGCTAGTGTTTTAGCAATGACTCTAGGGATAGAGCTTCAAGTTAGATGGAAACTAGGGCTTAGAAGGGTTCAACTCCTTACTTTGGGTAAAACCCTATATTCACAGAACGCTAATTTCATCATTGTAAGATTAGGTTTGCATAATCATCATCATTAATGTAATCATCATGGTAAAGATCAAGATCTAGGGTTTTTAAAAAATTTCCAAGTTTTGACCTAATTAGGAAGAGCATATTTTAGGTAATCAACCTAAGCTCATATTAACATCATATTCACATTAAACTATGATGATAAATATTAGAGAGGTCCGAACAAGGGTTGCAGGTAATCATATGGTTACTAATATGAAATGATTTGGGGATATCGATATCATATTAATCAAGATCCGACCATTAATAAATTTTGGACGATCAACACAGATGATAGTAAAGGCATTAGTGAAAAAGGAAGTGGATCTAGATCTTGCAAATAGTTTTAACGAATTCTATCAGTTTTTCTAATTAATATGGACTGTAAGTTTGCTGTAATCCAAGCTAGGATGAAATTTCTAGGGATTGGTTACTATTAGGGCATTGTTTGGTATATTTAGAAGAGAGGAAAAATACCTTTGATCTGTGGAAATTAACGACCAAAGGATCAACGGTCAAAGGTTGATCGGATAGGGGACAACTTAAGTTTATCCATATCAGTAATTATTTGCATCTGAGAGTGCAGGGTTGAAGGGCATGTGGCTGTTGGATCAACATTTCTGTCAGGGCTGATATCGATCCAACAACTATTCTTTGTCCTCTCCAACCACGATCGGTCCATGCAAAGGAGAGTAGGCTGAGAGGAGCTTGATAAAGATGGCTCAAAGGTGCCCTGGGATGTCCCGTCTAACTCCGCCGTGGTCCTACAAGACTGACGGTGGTTACAGTATCAATCAGGGTGCCTTAGGGAGAAAATGCCCAATCGGCTGATCGTGGCCGCGCTACAAGAGCAACAACAAAAGCCGGGGAAGAAAGCAGGGTGCTCAGGGTCAGTTTTTGCAACAAAAAAAAGTGCGGGGAGAATTGAGGGAGTTTTTGTGATGTCAATGGAGAGGTTTTATAGGGCACGAGGGGGCTTGTTTAGGGTTCGAGCAGAACAAGGTCGTCGGAAATGAGAGGAAAAGGGATCAATCGTCTCTTTCTTGGTGGCCGAGGCATCAATTTCCCTAAATCCATCCATCTAATTGGTTGAATTGGAGAGCGGTAGATGTTTCTAAGGTTCTTGGAGAGTGAGAAGGTGAGTAGAGAGAGATAGAGATGATATGGTAGAGAGAAGAGATTGAGGCTTCTTTCCCTCTTTGTGAAGAGGTAGAAAATGATCCCAAACCCTTGATTTTGGATCAGACGGTTCATGGTTGTGACATTTCAAGGAAACCAGGCTAGAGGTCTCTCTAAATTTCCTGATGAATTAAATTTGATCAAACATATGAAGTACTGACCAACTCCATAGTTCTATTTGTATAAAATCTATAAAAATTTCTAAAATTCTCTAGGCCACTAGGAAGGTTCTTTTGCTTTAAAATTTTAGAGTTTCCTTCCAATCACTCTCTTCTTGCTACATTAGAAAGTTAGCCACAAAAAAAAGGCGTTTAGCATCTTTTTCTTGGCCCTTAAATTAACATTTTATAATTTAAAATAATGGTCTCAAAATTACATATGGCCTCCTATTATTTACCAAATTCAGTTTTGACTTTACAAGGAAGTTTTAAAGACAAAAGAATCGCAATTGATTGCCATTTAGAACTTTGAACATAAGTTCTTGAATTCTTGTCCGAAGGAACTTGAAAGCAAAATAGAACCAACACTATTTATCCAAACTTTTTTATTGAAACACTTTTTTTCAATTTTTTTTAATCATATCATTATCTTCCTCAATCCAAAACTTATCGGGGTTAGTTGCATGGATCATTCTTTCATGTTGTGCTATGTTATATTGCATTTAGTTTTCTCCTTATCAACTATCCCAAGTTAATTTTGATCTACCTCTTCCTTTTCTAGCTTTTTCTGACTCATTAACATTACTCAGTAGTCTTCATTATACACATTCCAATTGTCTACTACTACCAACTCATAGTTTGGCCTACTTGTCATTCAATCATTGTATACTATATAATATTCCAATGTGATCTTTTCTCATCTCTCTAAGACATCCACTGTAGCTTTCTCATTTATGCTACATTCATCTTTTCAACACCCCGTTTCTTCACAATTGACAACCAACATTCATTATCATGCAATCTGAGTGGTATCCTACAGTCACATAGATTTCTCTCACTGTATTGATCCTATGAATCAGTCTCAAGTAATGGAATCTATTGCATGGTGCGGCATCCACTCCATGTACGGTGACCCCACACCTTCAAGATATCTACATCAACTAAAATTGCAATGCGTATATTATGTTTTATGTCTTTCAACCCTTGGTTGTGACCAACTCTATCTCTAGTTCCAACAACAACATAATGCCATCAACAAATAGCATACGGCAGGTAATATCACAAGAAACTGTTCATGATGTCAAAGTCTAAGTAGGGTTGTTTATTTTTGTCATTTTCTATTTAAATTAGGCATTTTATGGTTGGCTGTGATTCCTATCTATGTTGCCTTGTACCCATCATGTATCTACATACATCTTGCGACCTTTGGTTGTGTAGAATTTAGAATTTGTTCGGCAGTCAAAAGTTTTGGATTTCGGTTATGATCTACTAAAATATAACCGAAATTGAATGTTTGTGAGAAGTTCAGAATAAAAGTACAATAATGCTACCTATACCTTGTCGTCAATCACTTATTCCGTGTGCACTCACTGGAATTAGTTAAAACTCGAAATTGAGCAATGTTTTACTAATACCGAATAACTGTAGATGTGGGTATTTCATTTCCAAGGTTGTGAAATGTTATTATTTATGTAGATGTAGACAGATAAATATTTAGAAGTTATCATCATGCCTCAAATCCTGACTATGTTGGGCTTGCCTACATGGTTCCTTCTTTTGCATCCAGCTTGATTTTTGGCATGGAGTGATAGACATTGAATTACAGTGGTGAGGATTCATGGAAAAATGTAAGTGTAAGAATATACTAGTGACGGATATTATATGTATTAACTGGGAAATATGAAGATAAAATCATTTTATAATATGTAAACATTTTAAAATATTGAGATTATAATGACAATATTTCATAGAACTTGTTGATTTTGTGCGATTGAGAACCTTGATTTGTGACAATGGTACATGATAATAATTTACACTTTTTATTGCTGTGCTATTAGCTTTACCTTTGGCATGATTGATATTGTACGATTAGACATGCTCATGCATCTTTAGTTTGAAGGTATCATGCGTATGTTTGCAATGAATGTTGTCACAGTTATAGATGTTCATTGTGGTGAATGTTGTCTTAGTTTAAATATTTTGATGTTATTTTTTTTGGGAACACGATATGCAGATGAATGTTTATATGATTCTGTTATGGGTCTATAGTCAGCATTGATGATATAGGTTTCGTTTTTTTTTTTGTTGCTTCCTTGCTGCAGCAAAGGGAACTTCAGGAGGAAAATACTTATCTACAGGGAAGGGTAAGGCTGATATATAATAAAGTTCAGTCCATAAGTAAATTCCATTGATTTCTCGAAACTGAGCTTCTTAAGTCAACTGTGTACAATGGTCATCTTATCTCCTTTGGTCAGATATAATATCCATGCACAATGGTTTCTTCCTCTGGGAAATCTCTTTTTTTACTGCGAAATGATCATCACTTTATTGAGTTAAAAGATATGTTTTCCTATGCAACTTTTTTGTTAGTGGTTTGTACTTCAACTTCGTAAAGTTGTCTCCTTGCTGCTGAAATATTATGTTTCCATTTGCAGACAATTTGTAGCTATTATAATACATTTGTCCAATACCAAAAAACTAAAAGATTTCTGTGTGAAATCAACATTCATTTTCTTAGCTTTCTCTAGGATGGCAATATGAACAAGAGGGGGCCATAACTGCTGATAACGTGTAACTGTAACATCTTATATATAGGAGGTAGGAAATGTATTAGACTCCTATGCGGTACAGGAGCACAGGTCTCCTATATAGATTCTGTGATTGATGGGTTTGCCCGGAATCTTTACAAAAAGACATAACTTAGTAAGAAATGAAACCTGTTTCGACAATAAGACTCTCGAACAACTGTGACAACTGTTACTTGCAATAGAACAATAAGGGCATAACTTGTAAGTAATAAAGTCGAAGACTTTGATATGATGAGTGGCATATCATCGCTCCAGTTATGTATGAGGTGTTAAAGTCTGATATACAATGTGAATGTACACAAGTTTCCAAGCAATATGTTATCAAGTTATATGGCAAAAAGATGTGCACAAATAACATCCTCTAGTAATCAAACATATATCAACATCCCGAATAACGTACGAAATACCATCTCTTATAGAATATATCATGGCTGACAGTAAGGTGAAGATGCCTACAGAAAAAGGGCATCGGATATTATAGAACAATTCAAAGTGAGGTAAAAAAATAATTGAAGCCAGCATAACCTTGCGGTCAATTCCTCATTATCATGACTACATATGCTAGCAAAATGATCATCGCTCCAGTTATGTATGAGGTGTTAAAGTCTGATATACAATGTGAATGTACACAAGTTTCCAAGCAATATGTTATCAAGTTATATGGCAAAAAGATAGTGCACAAATAACATCCTCTAGTAATCAAACATATATCAACATTCCGAATAACGTACGAAGTACCATCTCTTATAGAATATATCATGGCTGACAGTAAGGTGAAGATGCCTACAGAAAAAGGGCATCGGATATTATAGAACAATTCAAAGTGAGGTAAAAAAATAATTGAAGCCAGCATAACCTTGCGGTCAATTCCTCATTATCATGACTACATATGCTAGCAAAATGACATACGAAATGAACCCAACAAAATAGTCTATATTTTACAAACAAATAACATCGATCGACCACAATCAAGGAATTAAATGACCGATACCGATGTCGTTTTGACAGCTTGGATATAGATATTTATCGGTATACCGACGGAAATATCGACAGATGCAATCCTGGCCATATCGACGCCAAAATAAACGAATTAAATAATGAAATTTTACAGGTGTAATCTCTACACCTAAATGCATCATTTTATGCAATAAAATTCTATAAGGTGTATGTGGGGGGGGGGTTCTGTATCATGTGGGAGGTAGGGAACCTGTCCTATTTTTTGTAGATTTCGATGAAGGATTTCGATGACAAAATATTAGAATTAAGATTTGGAATTTTACTAGCACAATCCATAAACTTAAATACACACACTTATGCAATAATATCCAATTTACAACACATGAATAGCATAGTAACTTACTAACTCATATCAGTTGTATGTCGAGTTACACACTGATTCTCCATACTATATTGAGTTGATATGGTTGACATATTGCTCCCATGACATGTACATTATGTAAGGTTGGTGGTATGAAGTTACGTGTTGCTCATACACGTCATGTACAATAGTACTATATAAGTGTATAATACTCGTTCGTATTATGTAATTAAACACGATATGTTTTAGAATTTTACAGTACTATGTATCCATATGCATCATATCAGATTCTGAAAGAAAATATACACTAGGGCTTTCTATTGCTCTTTTTCAATGTGCAACTTTGACAATTAACTTCATGACTATCAAGGAAATTAGGCACCATCACTATTGTGACGCCTTTTCTCCGCCGTTGTTTGTTGCACGGTATCTTGATATGCGGTAGTGAGTTTCTTCATGGATTATGCAAAACAGAGAGATAAGTATAAAAGCCATTATTACCATTCCCACTATATGCATGTCGTGGGGATGCAATAATAAAAAAGTGTAGTTACCATGTCAACCATGTCCTTGTTGTGGGATATATGTAGCAAGTGCCATATATAAACAAGGATATGACTAGAAAATTACAAAATCTATATTTTTTTATAATATTTGTTTTTTGTGTTGTGAAGTAGTACATTTTCTTCCTTTGTATGATAAAAATGCTAGTAAGAAGAACATATGTTTACGAATTAGCTTACTACTAAAAATGATAGCAAATTATTCTTATATTCTGTGGATTATTTACGTATATTACTAAGATTATATTGTAGATTATGAGAAAGTGTTGTAGATCTAAGAACACATACAATTAGGAAGACATAAAAAAGCAGAAGGTGGGATCTTTGCCAATTTAAGGCATTTTGGGATGAATTCAGATTTTATTTGAGATCAATTAAGTGTAAATGAGAGAAATGGTAGAAAACATAAAAGCATACCTTAGGTTAGACTTATCTGACCCCTGGTTGTCGAGATCCCTTTGCTCTGCCATTTCCTCCTCAAACAACAGAATCAAACTCAAGCACGCAAAAAATCTATATTTTTGTCGGTATACCAGTAAATTTCTTCGATATTTGTCGGTATTTTGCGATATTTGGCAGTATTTGGCGGCATACCATCGGTTTACTGATATTTGCAATCCCAACGACATGTTTGTGTGAACCTATGACCGATGTCGTCGATATCGGTATATCGGTCGGTATATCGACGGTATCGTCGATATCTCTTTCATTGACCACAATTAGCTACTGAAAATTGAGAAGATGCCTCAATGTAATGTTTTATCTTCACCGAACTGGCGTACCTACAAGAAAACAGATTCATAAAGCTAAATACACAATGATGATAACATCTGGTTACATAATCTCTGCATCTTCATATCACTCTCCTTTTTTCTCTCTTGTTTACTCTCACTCATACTCTTCCTATATATATATAGAGTAACGCTACCCACACCCGACAGTCCCACCCGGCTGCCCACCCGTGCCTTGGTAATCTGCAAAAATGCTCCACTCATCCATTTTTAATTAATGCCAACCTTCTACGTACCTCGGAAGCCGAAAAGAAATTCAAGAGTCCCAAGCTTCTCCCAACTGCTGTCTGCCGTCCAATTTTTTTTTAAAAATGAATTATTTTATTATTTAGGTTCAACACCTCTATGTTCTCGCGGAAGTACAGTACAAGAATCAGTTATAAAGTGAATCCATAAGTATCGTACAAACTACTTTTTAGTTTCAACTTAATTACTGACGCATAAGTACAATACCTATCAAATTACAAAATCAAGCATAATTGTATAAGCGATCTGAAAGCATAAGCACAGTACCTACGGAATCCAATAGCAACATTTGTCATCTGGACATTTTTTTTTACAAAATGCAGATATAAGTTGTGTGCCCACTTGTTAATGATCTTAAAAGTATGGTGCACATCAGATCAAAAATCAACTATAAAATACATCTATAAGTACGGTACCCACTTGTTAATGGTCTCAAAAGTACAGTGCACACCAGCTCAAGAGTCAACTATAAAATTGCATCCATAAGTACAGTACCCCACTTGTTAATTTTAACTCAGTTACTCAAGCATAAGTACAGTACCTAGCAAATTTAGTTCATAAGTACAGTACCTAGTAATGTAAAGGATAAAAGTACAATACTCACGTATTTGTAAAAGAACACAAAGCATATTTGTACAGTACTCAATATGAACAAATGTTATGTACAATACTTACTCAGTGCTTGGCGGAAAATTCATCCATAAGTACAATAGTCCACTTGTTAATTTTAACTCATTTACTCAAGCATAAGTACAATACCTAGCAAATTTAATCCATAAGTACAGTACCTAGCAATATATACGAGAATGTACCACATGGGTGACTAATGGCTTGTTGAGTAGCGTAATTAGGTTTGTTACTGGTATGAGAATAATAATTAGGTATTGTACTTATTGTTAAATTGTATAAGTGAACAAATAGTACTAGATGAACATGAACAAATAGTACATACAATACTTACTCAGTGTTGGGCAGAACTGGTTCAACATGAACAAATAGTACGTACATTACTTACTTAGAGCTGGGCGGAAATGAATAAGGAGGGGGATGATTGAGGGGATTTGCAGCTATATACGAAATTTGAAATAAAATATAGGGAATCATTAGAGGGAAATCAAAAATTGAGGTGGTAGTTTTGTATTTGGTGGTGAGATAATCATTTCATGCATGGCTTTTGCATGTAGAAACATGGAGAATTGGTGCCGCAGATATTGCTTTAAATATGCATGGGGCGCAACAGGTAGTTGGGCGAGTAGGTGGGCATTAACGATGTCCGGGTAAGGCCCCGGGTATGTGGCCGGTTATGTGTAGAGTTATTCATATATATATATATATATATCTCCTTTTGATCTACTACAAATCAACATTGGAACTGGTGATGCTCCCTCATGCTGAAGGCACATGGAATTGAATGTGTATAGGGTGATGTGGGCAAGAGAATGACCTATTTTTTGGCACGATCCCTTAAACTAGCTTGTAAATCAAATATTATAATATATAATATCATCACTAAAAAGAGCTAATGAAAAAATGTAGGATATTCATTTGACAAGTTACAAAGCATATTCCTCGACTAGGAGCTTCTCACATGGTGATCGGAGAAGAAAGGGCGATGTTGTATGATTGAATATTGAAAAAGGGAGGACTCAAGAAGTTGGAGTTTTTATAAAAAAGTTGTCCATTCCAAAAGGGCAGCGTAGAGGGTTGTCATTATATCGAAATATGAAATAGATTGATGTGGATCAAATAAACTGGAAATTCAGCAAAAAGAGTAGAGATACCTGACATGGAGATACAATAGGAGAAGGAAAACACAATGTTAAGAGGTTGTAATAACTGAAATCACCCAATATCGTTGGAGTGAAGCATACTGACGCGACTAATAAGCTTACAATTTTGAGTTAATGACTCATATTTATCTTAAATATACACAAAGATATATCAATATCAATTAGAGCGAAGTCGAAAAAGCAAGATAATTTTTTGATATTCTCTAAAACATAAACTTGTAGAGGGGCTTGTCATCAAGTCATCTCTTAAGATAAGAAAGGGCAAAATCCTATGGTTAGCTTTTATAAGTGGACCCATAGTTGACTTGAAAAAGTTACTTGTTGTTAATAAGATGTTGGGCCTAGAACGACAAGGTAGATGAGCTAGAGGGTTGTCTTTCTCGTGAAATAGTAGATAGTAGATCTATGATTCTATTTAGGATTTAGGAGAAGAATGGGCTAAGGGATATGTAGAAATAAAAAACTGAAGAAAGGCATGCATGATCTTAGGAGCTAGTAGCAAGTCACAACTAATGTCGATTCGATGTGGCATAGTGGTCCAAGCTAGCATAGAGATTGCACTTTTCATGATACAACTCAAGGTGTCATCTCAAATGCATCGCTTAGTTTTTTAATTGAGGTTCTAGTTTCATGTAAACATCCTTAGCAACTTAAGCTAATCCCTTTTTGTGATAGATGTCCTTTATGAGGAATACATTTATCGTTTCTCTTGATGAAGAACAACAATATCATCCTTAGAGAGGTAATAGGATGATTACAGTAGAAAGCGGTGATGCTTCTTAGTGTCCTATAGACAACACATGCTTCGTGTTAGAATCTTCTATTAGGGATGGTTTTTCAGATGCCGATATAATGTTTCACCATACTTTTAAGATACATTATATTTCCAAAATAAGAAGCCATTAACTCACAATATAACAACTAACGAGATACATAAAAACAAACTCTCGAGATGAGAATAAAGGAAAAAAACAATACCATTTGTTGTGTCTTTCTAATTCTTTGAGCTTCTCTCAGCTTGTTATGATCTTAAGTGTCCATGATAGTTACCTGTTAGTCTTTCTTTTTCTTTTGGAAAAACGTTTAGAAAGAAAATTCCTGGAATCTTTAGAAGCCTTGATTCAGACCAAACCAATATAATTTTATACATATTCCACTTTCTATATATGATATTAGGGCTACAAAACTATATGACAAACAAAGTCACTCTTAGAATCTTGTATTTCTTATAGCTATCACAACAACAAAGATCAACTTGAAGGAAGATAATGATCATGACTTAATCATTGCATCTGTCTGGCCATCCCCATCCATGGGCGCGTGTCCTACATTGTCTTATGTGTGGTCTGTTAAGAGTTGAACGTGAGAATATGACGATTTCGCAGCGGAAGAACAAGAAACGAGAAGCAATCACACAACCAAAACACAGGATTTACGTGGTTCGGTCGAGATGACCTACGTCCACGGGAGGGGGCGAAATTTCCACTATTTCAGAGAAAAGATCACAAAGGAGAGATACTCTCAAAGAAGAGAGAACTCTCTTCAGTACAACACTGTACGTTGGCACTTCTCAGTACAAGAAAAACTCATGCCCCTAAGGTCCTATTTATAGGCTCCATGCCATAAGGCTTCAACTAGGAATAAACAATCCTAATAGGAGTCTAGTACACAATAGGAGTCCAAGTTGCATGAAGATAGAGCCATCTACAACTCCAAATAGGAATACTAATCTAAATCCAAGTAGGAACATGGGTTGGACTCAAACCAAGACAAGACCCAAAATAGGACTGCCACACCATGTAGGATTAGGATTAGGATTAGGATTAGGAGTCTTCAAATCACATAACAATCTCCACCTTGACTTGAAGTCTCTGTCTCTCTGAAAAAGAATAATAGTAGATCTCTCTCCCCCTCCAGCCCCTAAGGGCGTCACTGCGTGCTGTGTAGACTAACCAAGTCCAGACAATGTCTGAACTTGGAAACTGGCAACGACTTTGTCATCATGTCTGCAGGATTTTCTTTGCTTACAATCTTTTTCAGTAAGCACACATGATCCTTCTTTTCAGCAGAAATATAACCTTCAGGTTGCTGCATGTAGATTTGTTCCTCTAAGTCACCATGGAGGAATGCGGTCTTCACATCAAGTTGCTCAAGCTCTAAATCATATCTAGCAACTAATGCCAATAGAAATCTGATGGAAGTGTGTTTGACAACAGGAGAAAACACATCATTATAATCTATACCTTCCACCTGACTCCTTTTGCAACTAGCCGCGCTTTGTACCTTTCAGTAGAATCTCCAGGACCAGCTTCCTTCCTTTTGAATACCCATTTGCATCCAATAATCTTCTTTCCAGCAGGAAGATCAACAAGTACCCATGTCTTGTTCTTTTGAAGAGACTCCATCTCTTCATTCATAGCAGTAATCCACATGGCTGAATTAGGATCAGCCATGGCTTCTTTGTAGGTAGTCGGTTCCCCAGAATCATTTGTTTCTTCAGCTGTAGCAAGGGCATATGCAACAACATAATCTGAATGCCTTGCAGGTGGTCTGATCTGTCTTCTTGGTCTCCCAGTAACAATGCTATATGTCTGTTCTTCATGAGTGTCATCTTCAACATCATTTGGATTTTCCTGTGTAACAACAGGAGGTGTCGGGTTGTGTGCACTAACCTCAAGCTCCACCTGTTCTGTGGAACTCTGAGAACCTGTAGCTGGAGAATGGACACCATCTTGTTTTGCAAAAAACATGGCAGACTCGTCAAAATTAACATTTCTTTCAATCAAGAATTTTGATGAGTTTGGCTCAGTGCACCAGAATCTGTATCGCTTCACACCATCAGCATAACCCAGAAAAATACACTTCTTCGCTCTAGGCTCGAGCTTTCCTTCATTTGAATAGACATATGCATGACAACCAAAAATACGCAGATTAGAATATTTTGCAGGATGACTAGACCATACTTCTTCAGGAGTTTTAAAACCAAGTGGAGTAGATGGTGAATGGTTGACAAGATAGGCTACAGTATAGATGGCTTCAGCCCAAAAATCTTTGCTAAGTCCTGCACTAATCAGCATGCAACGTGCACGCTCTAGAAGAGTTCTGTTCATGCGTTCTGCAACACCGTTCTGCTGGGGTGTATGTCTAACTGTGCGATGTCTTGCAATACCCTCAGACTGGCAGAACTCATTGAATTCAGAAGAACAAAACTCCATGCCATTATCTGTCCTCAGTGTCTTGATGCTCCTTCCTGTTTGTTTTTCAATAAGCATCTTCCACTTCTTAAACTGATCAAAAGCCTCAGATTTATGCTTCAGAAAATACACCCAGACTTTCCTTGAGAAATCATCTATGAAAGTAAGCATGTATCTAACACCTCCCTTGGACGGTACTTGAGAAGGACCCCAGATGTCTGAATGAAATGTAATCAACAGTACCTTTTGTAGTATGATTTGCAGTAGAAAAACTGACCTTTTTCTGCTTTCCCATAACACAATGCTCACAGAAATCTAACTTTTCAGTACTGATATCACCTAGAAGTCCTCTCCTGCATAATAATTCCAGGCCTTTCTGGCTCATGTGTCCCAGTTGCATATGCCACAATTTAGTGGCATCCAGTTTTGGAATGGGTGAGGAAGAAGCAGCAGCAGCTTCGTCAGTCACAGTTTTACCAATTAATTTATAAAGGTTTCCAGGAATACGTACTCCCTTTATCAGAAAATCATCTCCTTTGGTAATAGACAAGATTCCATCTACAGCCTTGTATGGAAAACCGTTGGCTTCAAGTAAGCCAATAGAGATGAGATTTTTCTTCAGACCTTGAACATGACGAACATTGGAGACAGTTCAGATAACACCATCGAACATCTTTATGCTGATTGACCCAATGCCAATTGTCTTGCAGGTAGAATCGTTCGTCATGTTTACAGCACCTCCATCAAAGTGCTCATAAGAAGAAACCAATCTTTGTGTGGGCACATGTGGTGTGAACAGCCTGAGTCCAGAATCCAAGAAGTTTGAAAATTGACGGATGAGGAAGATAAAGCCATAAGAACATATTCTGGATCTTCACGTGCTACATTAGCATCTGCAGGTTGTTCTTGTTTTTCGTTCTCCCTCTTCTTCTTGTTATGTAACTTGTAGCATTCATCGACAATGTGTCCAGACTTCTTGCAGTATTTACAGACCTTCTTTGATTTAGACTTAGATCTGTGTGTTTCCTTCTTGTTGTTTCCTTTTCTTTTGTACGACCCCTCACCATAAGAGCCTCTGACTGACTCCCGCTAGAAGAAGCAATTAGGTCTTTATCAACCATGGTCTTTGACAGAATGAAGATATAACATCCTCCACCGTGATTGAAGATTTTCCGTACAGAATAGTTTCCCGAAATTGCTTGTATGAAGGGGGTAAAGAGCACAAGAAGAATAAGGGCTTTATCTTCATCTTCGAGTTTAATGTCTATATTTTCCAGATCCATAATAATAGACGTAAACTCGTCAATGTGATCACGGACAGATGTACCTTCCACCATGCGTAGTAAGTAGAGACGCTGCTTGTGATATAATTTCGTTTGGAGAGACTTCGTCATGTAGAGATCTTCGAGTTTCTTCCAAATACCGACAGCAGTAGTTTCTTTGGCAACTTCGGCCAAAACCTTGTAGTCCAAGGATAACTGGATGGCGGTGAGAGCCTTCTGGTCCATCACTTTCTTTTCTTGCGGCGTCATAGTGGCTGGCATCTTCTCGATCCCTTCCAGAGCCTCGGAGACTACCTGTTGAACGAGCAAACCACACATCGTGATCTGCCATAGTCCAAAATTGATTTTGCGATCAAACTTCTCGATCTTGTACAGACTCGTCATCGTTCGGATCTTGAACACGCGGCTCTGATACCACTTTGTTAAGAGTTGAACGTGAGAATATGACGATTTCGTAGCGGAAGAACAAGAAACGAGAAGCAATCACACAACCAAAACACATGATTTACGTGGTTCGGTCGAGATGACCTACGTCCACGGGAGGGGGCGAAATTTCCACTATTTCAGAGAAAAGATTACAAAGGAGAGATACTCTCAAAGAAGAGAGAACTCTCTTCAGTACAACACTGTACGTTGACACTTCTCAGTACAAGAAAAACTCATGCCCCTAAGGTCCTATTTATAGGCTCCATGCCATAAGGCTTCAACTAGGAATAAACAATCCTAATAGGAGTCTAGTACACAATAGGAGTCCAAGTTGCATGAAGATAGAGCCATCTACAACTCCAAATAGGAATACTAATCTAAATCCAAGTAGGAAAATGGGTTGGACTCAAACCAAGACAGGACCCAAAATAGGACTGCCAAACCATGTAGGATTAGGATTAGGAGTCTTCAAGTCACATAACATGGTCCTAGGCACAATGGTGTTTTTACCTATTGTCCATCATTTTTATCATGTTTTCAGTACTAGTTTTTTTCATTGTAAAATCTGCAAACGAGCTACGTCCTTGTTAAGCATTCATGTGGTGTACTTATGCTTCTAAGTGACCACCCTCTTTAGCTTGTGGGGTCATGCTTTGGGTAGATGTCTAGTCAATGTGCAGGTCTCCAAATTGCGGAGTTAGAGGAGAAGCTAGAGACACAAAATGCTGCAATCATAGCAATTGATTATGGTCTCTTTTAGTTAACATCGGCAGTGGCCTTTCAATTTTATCATCTTTTTTTTCTCAATCAATTGGCTACTCGAAATAAGGAGAAAGGAGAGGCCAGGTGACAGCTATACTTTTTTGCTTCTTAGTTCCAGCAGAAAAAAACCCATCTGTTTTTCCCTCTTTGATCTGGTTTATAGAAGGAGCCCCTTGCTTGGTCGTTGTCTTTTAGTACTGAATGGCCACAATCATCTTTAATATCTCTGTTGGAAGAACATTGTTTCTGAATTATCACTTCAATCATCTCTCGCCAGCATCTACATATTCTATTTGTTGCATAGGTTAGTTTGGAATGAATCTCCACTGTAATTGATCTACTTCTTTGTCCATGTGAAGCATCAACATTTTGCCAGTAGTAGCATTGTCCTTCAGTCTGGTATGAGAGTCCACCTTCAAGCCTTGGAAGCCACTTTTCACTCTTAGCTGTTAAGGTTACCAGTCACTTTCAAACCTGAGTTCACTACGTGGGTGTGGATGTAGGCAACGTTTTTGTTCTAGCCGCACCCCAAAGATGGTGTTATCTGGGCTTCAAGACAAACCCATTTGGTGCCATGAATTCTGTATCTTATTTGCTAAGTTCCTTTTGAAGTAAACCCATCTGTTCTCTATTTCATGTCTGTCCATGTTTGGTACAGAATTTATAAACTTTCTTCTAGCCTCAAACTGATTTGCTGTTCAAAGTGATCCAAAAATATCCTTTCTAAATACATTTTAAAATAAACTTGTTTATTAAATTCTTTTTGAAATTTGTCCATGTAAAATTTGGCTAGTTGAATGTAATTTACCAGCAAATTAGCATGTGGATAATCTGGTGCTAGGTTTCATAGATCTGGGATACACTAGTGTATCTGGAGAATTAACAATCTTGTAGAAGCGCTACGACTGACCTCCACTATATGCATAATGACAGTGAGTTTGTCAGGAATCAAACTCCAGATCTCTGAGTAGGAATTGGTCATACTAACTAGCCAAACTGGAGATACTTAATTGCATTATTTATCTCCCATAATATTAGAAATCAAGCTCTTGCTTAATCTATTTCTTTTCTTTCTAAAAGCTATAACGTTTGCTATAGGAGAACATAATTTTCCATTGTGTTTAGCTCCTATTATGACTTTTCAAGGAAACATCTTCCACATGGTTATACCTGTCATATCTGTATTCATGCTGTTTCAAGTTGACAACTAATTGTAGTCAAATCTCATTTTGAGTTCTTGTGGAAAGCCTTAGTTGAAAAGATCCTCTATCTTGCTTCAAGCCCTAGAAGCACTCACTTTGGAATGATTTATAGGGATAGCTGTATCCCATACCGTGTCATGATAGGAATTTTTGTTGTTCGTACTATTTATAACGTTTATAAAGCATGCTGTTGACGTCAACTTTATGGTGGAAGCTCAAATCACAGGTTGAGATCAAAGTTTTAAGAGACCGGAAAGAAGACAATTGTTGATTGGCTAGTTTTGACAGGTAAGGTAACCTCTGAATTCTTCGCATATAAATCTTTTTTGAGAGAAGAATAAATCATTGATGGTACTTAGTAATGATAAATATTGCTTCCCTATCTTTTAAATATATCCTTCGGTCACATAAATATTGTTCTTGTCTTTTTGCAGGCTTCTAATGATGGATGACAACTGTTATAGATAGCATGGAATATAAATTTGCAGTGCCATGCTGTTGCTATTAGAGGTGCAAGAGGATATACCTGACACCTGAATAATTCCACTGCGTGGCGTTGTCCTTCCGTTGTCCTGTTTGGTGGTATATATATATATATATATATATATATATATATATATATTACCCAAAGTGTTCTAACTGAAAATTGTAATTGACTTTGTTGTATGATGTATCTGATTCAGAGCTTTAAAGGGCTTTGGGAAATTTCACCAACTGTATGTTGATCTTATCAATCTATTTAAGTGGCTGCCGTAAGTTGACTTGTTCCTCACCCCATGCAGTGGTCAGGGTAGTTGCGTGAACTATTATGTTTTGAATATTTCTATTATTTAGTGAAATTGAAGCTCAGGACTTGACAGTGTTGTGATCCACAGGGGGGAGGGTTTATAAAATTATCTATCTGACATTTCTATCATTTTGTTATGATCGTACCCAGCATCCAGTTTCGACCACTTTATAGTTACCAGTCCTGCTCACTCATCTTCGATGGTCAAGTGTCGGTACATGGTTGTCTTTAAAAAACTACAGTGTGTAAGGAGCGACAATGAAAACTACATTTGTTAGACATTTCATTATGTTCAACAATATACTGCATTTGTAAGATATTTTATTATGTCAAACCATATAGATTGAATCAACATTGTATATTTTAGATATATTTAATAATTTACAACTATATCTTATATATATGATGGGATTTACCTATATATCATCCAATGGTTGTTGTAGTTTATTTAACTTATCGTTGATTAGAAAATATATGGGTAAAAGAATTGTAAACCTAAGTAAATGTATGTTATACATAAATATCTTACCTTCACATTATTGCAACACACTAAACAAGAATCCAAACATATGGATATGATTAATACCTCTTAAGAGTACATGTGTTTCATATATATACATATATATATATATATATATATATATATATATATATATATATATATATATATATATATATATAGAGTCAGGCTAGAATACACTCGAGTGTATCCGAAGCGGAATACACTCAAGTAGTTTTTCATGATGCAATATTGTTTTTTAAAATCTAATCCGTTGATCTTATTAAACATCTCGTGAACAACTCATACACAAAATTTGAGCACATTTGGATATGTATAGCTCATGTTATGAAGACCACAAAAATTATACATTTCAAATTAGTTTCACGCGTTGATTTTGTTGCCCTTGGATGAGTGAGTTACACTCATCCAAATGGGCTCAAAATTTGTATGTAGCCTAGTTATAGTATGACGGTGAAGATCAACGGTTTACATTTTGCAAAAAAACAGTCTTGATATGCAAACACACTTGAGTGTATCCGTGTGATCCGTACACTCGAGTGTATCCTAGCCTGACTCTATATATATATATATATATATATATATATATATATATATATATAGAAAATAGAGAGAGAGAGGTTAGATTACACTCGAGTGTACATATTGCACGAATACACTCAAATGTGTTTGCATATCAAGATTATTTTTTACAAAATATAAATCATTGATCTTCACCGTCATACTATAACTAGGCTACGTACAAATTTTGAGCCCATTTGAATGAGTGTAAGTCACTCATCTAAGGGCATTTTCGATGGTTAAGTGTTGTCACATGGTTATGTCTTTAAAGAACTACAGTGTGTAAGGAGCGACAATGAAAACTATATTTGTTAGACATTTCATTAGGTTCAGCCATATACTACATTTGTAAGACATTTTATTATGTCCAACTATATAGATTGAATCAACATTGTATATTTTAGATATATTTAATAATTTACAACTATATCTCATATATATGATGAGATTTACCTATATATCATCTAATGGTTTCTACAGTTTCTTTAACTTACCGTTGATTAGAAAATATATGGGTAAAAGAATTGTAAAGCTAAGTAAATGTATGTTATACATAAATATCTTACCTTCACATTATTGCAACGCACTAAACAAGAATCCAAACATATGGATATGATTAATACCTCTTAAGAGTACATGTGTTTAATATATATATATATATATATATATATATATATGAGAGAGAGAGAGAGAGAGAGAGAGAGTCAGGCTAGAATATACTCAATACACTCAAGTGTGTTTGCATATCAGGACTATTTTTTTGTAAAATATAAACCATTGATCTTCACCGTCACACTATAACTAGGATACCTTAAATTTTTGAGCCCATTTGGTTGAGTGTAAGTCACTCATCCAAAGACAACAAAATCAACACGCAAAACTAGTTTGAAATGAATAATTTTTGTTATCTTTATAACATGACCTATAAATGTCTAAATGTGCTCAAATTTTGCGTATGAGCTATTCACAACATGTTTAAGAAGACCAATTGATTAGATTTTTGAAAAAAATATTACATAATGAAAAAATTACTTGAGTGTATTCGGCTCCGAATACACTTGAGCGTATTCTATCCTGACTATATATATATATAAGAATTGTAAACCTAAGTAAATGAATGTTATACATAAATATCTTACCTTCACATTATTGCAACGCACTAAACAATAATCCAAACATATGGATATGATTGATACCTCTTAAGATTACATGTGTTTCATATATATATATATATATATATATATATATATATATATATATATATATATATATATATATATATATATATATATATATATATATATATATATATATGGTATATCTCCGCTACCCTTGCATCAATTTTGTAATAGGAAGGCATGCATTGTTATGAGACGGTCTAAATTGTAATAGACACTCATTTTGTAAATACAACATGATGTTTGTATTCTCCATCTAGTAACAGTAAAATATACATTTATGACTATAACAACGTTGTAATACAAAACGAGTCATTGTATTATAATTTTGGTTGTTTCATTATAAATTTCGACCATCTCATTACAAATACATGACTTCCTATTATAAAACCGATGTACGGGTAGCGAATGTTAGTAATCCGCACGGGTAGCGAAGATATACCCATATATATATATATATATATATATATATATATATATATATATATATATATATATATATATATATATATATGTCAAGGTAGAATACACTCGAGTCTATCCAGAGGATAATACTCTCAATTAGTTTTTCATAATGCAATGCCTTTTTCAAAAATCTAATTAATTGATCTTCTTAAACATCTTATGAACAACTCATATATAAAATTTGATCCCATTTAGACATTTATAGGTCATGTTATAAAGATCACAAAAACATTGAATTTCAAATTAGTTTTGTGCGTCGATTTTGTTGCCCTCAGATAAGAGACTTACAAAACTCCGCCTATGTTTTCATATTTTGTGCAAAATATAGTCGGTCTCAATCCCGGGTAAAGGAGGAGGGTTGGCGGTAAGTTGACAATCAGCCATAAAAATTGTCACTCTTTCTATGACATAGAACCTTATAAAAAAATTGTTGGAGCGTCCCTACTTAGCGACGTGCTGCATCGACACCCGGGTGCAGTGATAAATATGCAAAGGGTTTTGACACAGCAACACCCAGTTGTGTTGAAGGACAAGTAAGGATTTTCACATTTTGAACGGGTGTGGGTAAAGAAGCTAGTCCCGCTGCATCATCGCCCATATGTAGTGAAAAATGTGGAAGGGTTTCCACATCTTGGATGGGTGTGGGTAAAGAAGCTAGTCCTGTCACATCATTGCCTGGATGTAGTGAAAAATATGCAAGGGAAACTTTTTCGACGTAAGTAGGTAAAGAAGCAAGTCTAATAAAAAATGATTAGAATTGGATTTTGGAATATTGACTCTTTGACAAGAAAATCTTTAGAGATAGTAGATACCATGATGAGAAGAAAAGTCAATATAGCTTGTTTGTAGGAAACTAAGTGGATAGGAGAATGTTGTAGAGAGATTGGAGACACATGATACAAAATTTGGTATACAAACATTGATAAACATAGAAATGACATAGATATTATTATTGATAAGATGTTGAAGGATGATATTGTCAAGATCAGTAGGATGGGTAATAGAATCATAGCTATCAAGGTCGTTCTTGGGGGAAAGATTTTTAACATTATTAGCACTTATGCCCCCCAAGTTGTCCTTAGTGAAGAGGCTAAGAAGGAGTTTTCAGATAACATGGATGAATTGATTCAAAGAATACCAACAAAGGAGAAGATCATTATTGGGAGTGATTTAAACAGCCATGTGGGGAGTAGCAATGATGGATATGAGAGAGTTCATGGTGGTTTTTGGTATGGCAGAAGAAATAAAGAAGGAGAGGGGATATTAGATTTTCCAGTTGCATATGATATGATTTTGGCAAACACCCATTTCAATAAAAGAGAATCTCATAAGATTACTTTCAAGAGTGGACACAATTGTAGCCAAAATGATTCCCTCCTTACAAGGTGGGAGGATCGTAAAGTTTGCAAGGACTGTAAAGTGATTCTTGGAAAAGAATTCACGACCGAACATAGGCTGGTGGTTTTAGATATTAACATGAAGATCAATAAAGCAAGCATAACAAAAATCAAGATAGTAGGATCAAGTGGTGGAATATTAAAGGACAAAAGAAATTGACCTTTCATGATAAACTCATCAAGGAGGGAACTTGGAACGTAGACTCTGATGTCAACACTATGTGGCATAACATGAGCTCGTGCATAATAAAAATTTCTAGAGAAGTTTTGGGGGAGTCCAAAGGTTATGGGCCTACACAAAAAGAGACTTAGTGGTGGAATGATGAAGTACAAAAGGCTATTAAACTGAAAAGGGAGATCTATAAGAGCTTGCCCAAATCTCGAGATGATGCAACATTCTAGATATACAAGCAAGCAAAGAAAGAAGAAAAAAAGGTTGTTTAAGAGGCAAGGTCTAGATACTTTGATGATATTTATAAGAAGTTGGATACTAGATAAGGGGAAAAACATATATTTAAAATGGATCATATAAGAGAAAGGAAAGGAAAAGACTTGAGTCAAGTAAAATGTATCAAGAATGAAGATGGTAGAGTGCTGGTAAAGGACGATGATATCAAGAACCAATGGAGAAATTACTTCCATAAGCTTTTCAATGGAGATATTGTAAATAATGTTAGAGACTCGTGTGACAGGGATACAAGAGATATCATTTACACACGATGAGTTTCACATTTTAAGGACAAGAATGCCTTGAAAAGAATGAAAATGAGAAAGACATGCAGACCAGATGATACTCCCATTGATGAATGAAAGAGTGTGGGGGATGAAGGAGTTATGTGATTAATAAATTTATTTAACAAGATCATGAAGACAAAGAAGATGCCAGATGAGTGGAGAAATAGTACTATAGTCCCCATCTACAAGAAAAAATGTGATGTTTGGAGCTGCACAAACTACAAAGGTATCAAGTTGATGAGTCACACAATGAAGCTTTGGGAGATGATTATTGAGAAGAGGTTAAGATCTATAATGCAAATATCAAACAACCAATTTGGTTACAAGCCTGGTAGATCAACAAAAAATGCTATTTTTATGATAAGGAGGCTTATGGAGAAGTATAGAGATAGAAAAATAGATCGTCACATAGTTTTTATCGATTTGGAAAAGGTTTATGAGTGAGTACCCAAAGAAGTGTTGTGGATGGTTTTGAGAAAAAAATGTGTGCCAATCCAATACATTGACTTGAATAAAGACATGTATGGTAGCTCTACAACAAGTGTGAAGACTCTTGGAGGAGAGACACCAACTTTTCCCATCGCATTTGGGGTACACCAAGGATCCACACTCAACCTGCATATCTGTTCGTTCTTATTATGGATGAGTTGACAAAGAATGTTCAAGATGATGTTCCTTGGTGTATGTTATTTGTTGATGACATTGTATTGATTGATGAAACTAAAGATGATTTGAATGATAAAGTTGAACTTTGGAGAAAGGCACTGGAATCAAATGGATTGATGGTTAGTAGGAGCAAAACTGAGTATATGCATCGCAATTTCAGCCAATCTCGCAGTATGAATGGTGGGGCCAAGTTGGACGGAGTAGATATACCAAAATGTAATAAATTTTGTTACTTGGGTTGTATCATTCAAACAAATGGGGATGCTCAAAATGACATTTGTCATATGATCATTGCATGATGGTTGAAATGGAGGAATGCAACTGGAGTATTATGCGATCAGAAGATCACTCTCAGACTAAAAAACAAGTTTTATAAAACTACTATACAACTAACCATGCTCTATGGGAGTGAATGTTGGGCAGTGAAGAAACAAGGACTCAACAAGATGAACACAGTTGAAATGCATATGTTGAGATGGATGTGTGGGAAGACAAGAAAAGATTGCTTGGGAAATGACTATATCCAGAATAAAGTGGGGGTGTCGATCATTGGGGATAAGTTGCGTGAGGGCCGACTAAGATGGTACAAACATGTGCAACACAGACCGACAAATGCTCCTATATAAAACAATACTATTGAGGCAAGTACAATTAATAGAAGAAGAGTAAGGCTTAAATTAACATGGGAATAGCTTATAAAGAGAGTTTTTGAATATCTACATCTCAACCATAATATGACCCATGATAGAGCTAAATGGAAAAGAAGGATCCATGTAGCCATCCCCAATATAGTTGGGATTGAGCTTGGTTGATGATGATGATGATGAGATGAGCGACTTACACATTCAAATAGGCTCAAAATTTGTATGTATCCTAATTATAGTATGCCAATGAAGATCAATGGTTCACATTTTGAAAAAATATAGTCTTGATATGCAAACACCACTAGAGTGTAATGTGTGATTTATACACTCAAGTGTATTCCAGCCCGAGTCTCTCTCTCTCTCTCTATGTGTGTGTGTGTAGGGTTTAGGAAGTGTGTACTGACCGATACATGCAAGTTATGTGTACCACCCATTAAATGGGATATGTGTAATCCACTATATAAATCTAACCATATGGAGTGAATCAAAATTATTTAGATTACATGTGTTTAAAAAATCACAACCATATCTCACATATATCATGAGATATGTCAATATACCATCCAACAGTTTCTGCAAATTCTACAACTTACCATTGATTAGCAGATATACATATTCCTTCATTATATGATCTAGGAATGTTCGATTGAGATGATATTTGATACACATGTTATCTAAAGGGTATACATCACTTCTATAAAGTTAGATTATTTTGCAGATTTGTGCAACCATCATAAATGAATATGGATACATATAACATACATGTACTCAGGTACATAATTCTTTTTTTGGAAACTCAACAACGTAGTTATTCATCCTGTGTTGTGAGACAGGACAACTATCAAAGTTTATATTTACATCAATGTTAATCCAGGGTGGCTTAATTGAATTGAAATGAAGTTTGAGGTTGGAAGAAAGTGCATGTTTTTCTATGGCGTCTGAAACTAGGTTCAGCTCGCGAGGGATTAATTATAGTCCTACACCTTGTATGTGTGAGCAATCATCCTTGAATTGTCTCCACATCGCTTGAAATATTTGGGCAGGTGGCCAGTCTCCTGATAGTAATTGTATTGCTTTCTGGGCATCTGAGAGGATGGTCAAATACTGGAACCCATTGAGACAATATAGTTTGGTTGCTTGAACAACCCCATGGATATCAGTATTACAGAAGGATCAAGCAAAGGTCGTGTATCCTTCACCCATGAGCATATTTCTTATTCTTGATACAACATGAATTCCCACTCCGACTACTCTGTTTTTAGGTTGAAATGAGGCATCTGTGAAGATAAACACCTCAGTTTCTTGTCTATGGACTGCTTGGCTATAAGTCTTGGCAACTGAAGGGTGCATTGTTGTGTCAATGGTACATGCACATTCTTCTATGAAAGCAATTATGGACTCAGTGTGGGAAGGTTTGTGAGTGTGAACAAGTTCGTTTCAAACCTACCACACATGCCAACACTCCACTAGAAGTAGTATTGAAGGTTGCACTTGGTGAGGAGGTGAGATGACAATAGAGATCCATGGGTCTTCCTTAAGCTCCAGCAATCCTATTGGAATGTTAAGACCTCTCCAGATAGGGCTTATGATACTGCAATCCCTAATATTGTGGGGTAGGGAATCCGGTGCATTGTGATAAGTCAGACATGTGATATCCACATCAATATGCCTCCTCTATTTCTCAGCATTATTAAGGAGAGCCTTGTGTTGCAGAAGCCAAGCAAAGATCTTCAAGCGCTCAGGTACTCACAACTTCCAGATGCATGCCCAGTTCCCCTTGAGACTTATATCTTTAGATGCCCTTAACCAGTGATAAGAAGATTTTGCAGTGAGTTCCCCTTGATCCTCATGTGGCTAGTCCCACATGTCTGGTCCTGCATGCGGGGTGTTAATCATTTGTTCATGCACCATTGGGGTGAGATATGAGTTGATGAAGTCGTGGTGTCAATTTCCAGAATTGGTGACCATCGAGCTTGTAGAGGTCTTCAGGATTGAGATGCATGGTGCAGGATGGGCCGATGTAGATTGGTCTCAGTCTTGAGATCCATCTATCCTCCCAGACATTGGTGGATTTCCCTGAGTGAACAATTTTTTAGCATTCTTCTTGGATAGCGGGCATGTTTTCCTTTATAAATGGCCATGCTGGAGAACATGGTTTGTTGATAAAACGTCCGTCCGCCATGTATTTTCCTGTCATGACTCTAACCAACATATGGGTGGGGTTGTTAAGGAAACTCCAAACATTCTTCAGCATCAAGGCCTGGTTGAGATCATGTGCATTCTTCAGGACAAGTCCTCCTCCCAACTTGGATGAGGTGATTTTCTTCCAAGAGACTAGTGATAACTTTTTGTTCTCTCTACCTCCTGACCAAATGAAGTTCTTCACATGCCTATTAATGTCATCACAATGTCTTGTAGAAAGTCTCATAGATTGCATTGTGTATGCTAGTATTGCTTGGATAATAGATTTGGCCAATGTGATATGACCTGCTAGGGACAATTGGCGAGCAGACCAACTATTCATCCTTTCCTATAGAGTAGTCATGATGCCTTCGTGGGTTCTATGGTTCAACCGATGGTGAAGTAGGGGCACTCCCAAGTATCGTCCAAGGTCCTCAGTGTACCCTATCCTCAAGGTGTTACAGAAGGCTTCCTTAGTAGCACATGGTGTCTTTGAGGAGAAGTAACATTTAGATTTTCCTTTGGAAATTTCCTATCCAGAGACTGCTTCAAAGTTTGCCAGTACCTTGGCAATGACTTCTTCTTGTGATCGTGATGCTTCTTCCATGAGCATGATATCATCCTCAAAGAGAACATGAGATAGTGGGGTGTCATTACGTGAGAGGTTTATTGGTTTCCAGTGCTTCAGGTGAACCTCATTTACAATTTATTGGCTCAGCCGTTCCATGAACAAGATGAAAATATAAGGGCTGATAGGATCCCTTTGAATAACTCCTTGGGTTAATTTGATTGGTGGTAGGGGCTTCCCCTCTCATAGAATGGAGGTAGTCCCATTGAAAATGATATTCATAATAAATCAAATGATGTTGCCTGGAAGTCCAACTTTCTAGAGAGTGTCAAGAATAAAAGAAAGATGCATCCTAGTGAATGCCTTTGAGAGGTCTAGCTTCATACATACCCAATATTTTCCTGAGGTTGCTTTTCATCTAGTGGATGACTTCCTGGACAAGAAGGATGTTATTAGTAATGTGTCTTCCTAGTATGAAGATGGATTGTGTTTCAAAAATTCATCCTGAGAGGAGTGGTTTCAAGCACTCAATGATGATTTTGGAAATCAGCTTGAAGCATGTGTTGCTAAGAGAAATTGGCCTGATGTCGCTGCACCATTGTGGCTATCGCACCTTTGGAATAAGCACCATGTATGCATCCGTCAGTGTGATATATACCATCCCAGTGTTGAAGGCCTTTTGTACTGTGACGACCACATAGTTGCCCACTTGTTGCTAATTGGATTGCATGAATTCTCCTTGAATTCCATCAGGACATGTTGCTTTGTTAAGAACCATAGAGGGTGCAACTTTGTGTACCTCATCATGTCTAGGCATGCGAGCAATGAAGTTTTTTGTTTGGTGAGGGATGCCAGGAAAACTGCCAATGTACTCTTGAATATTAGTTGCATTGATGGTCTATGAGGAGTGGGTGGACATCAAGTTGCAAAAGTATTCAAGCACTTCATGTTGGATAGCTGTTGGTTTGGAGACTCACTCACCTTCAGTGTTAAGAATACGATCAATATTATTTGTGTGCCTCTTTTCTTTAACATAGGTTTGGAAAATTTTTGTGTTTCCATCGCCTTCCTTGAGCCAAGTGATGTGGGACTTTTGTCTCCAGTCTGCCTCTCCACAAAGGAGAATGCGGTGATATTGTTCTTGCAATGCAATGACATATAGATCATTAGAAGACAAAGGGAAAGAGTTGGCAATTACCTGGCTTCTGTTGAGACTCTTGAGGACCTTTTTTTTCTTTATGTCGGAGTGGGAGACATTTAGATTCCCAATCCAGAGCCGTTGTTTGAAAGGATGGTAGGGCCTCAATGAAAGTTTTGTTTTTCCCATTTTGGAAGTAGGTTGGCTTTGAATTCTGACATTAAGCTCCATCTGGCTTGAGATCAAAAAACCTTGGCAGATTTCCCACTGGAGGGGGTAGTATTGATGAGAAGCGGGTTGTGATCAAAATACAACCAAGGCAGCACTAAGACAAAGGCGTCTACAACTGTTGTGAGCCAAGACGTGATGGATATACCTCTATCCAACTTCTCACGCATGTTTAGTCTTTTGAAGGTGAAAAAGTGACCCTTGTCTTTGAGTTCAGCTAAGCTAGTATACAAAAGGGTGTCTTTGAATAGGTTGGAAGCTCTCTTGTCGAATTATTTTCTATCCTTTTTCTCTGTTGGGTTGAGCATCATGTTGAAGTCTCCCATTACAGCCCAGACGTTGTTGATGTTATAGGAGATTTCCTTTAGATGTTTCCATAAGAGAGGTCTTTTGGTTGGGTTCGGACAGCCATATACAAAAGTAAGATGACAAGTATGATTGACTATGCAATAAATCAATTGTCTGTGATTAACTAGGAACTCAAGATCGTAATGAATAGAATCCCAGAGTAGCCAAATGCCACTCGAGAAACCTAGAACTTCGATACTCTGTGAGGCGATGTAGCCAAGCTTACGGATGGTGGAGAGAGAAACGTCACCACTACAATGAGTTTCAACTAGGGCGAGAATATGAATCTTATACATTTCTTTGTATTCTTTCAGAAGGTGAATTTTGTCCTTATATTTAGCTCCTTGGACGTTCAAGCAAAGAATGTTCACCATCTGAGACTGTAGGAAGGGAACTAGTTGATTGTGGCCCCAAGTCCTACAAACCGGCCGTCCTCACTAGGTTGGGTTTCCTCCATTACGTGATTCACATCTGAGAAGTTGGGGGCGCATCTGGCTTCATTGATGTCATTTAGAGTAGTAAGCAACTGTGCTATTTTCCTCTTTTTCTGTTCCCTGCGTTGGGCCTGATTTGAACTGGTTGGTAGATTCTATTCCTCAGAAGAACTCTACTACTACCCGTCCCCTTGTCTCCTCAATTGAAGTTTGGAGTAGCTTGACCAGGGATAGCATTGCCACTTTCAAACTAGAAGGGAATGTTGGCTTTGCAACCTTCACTCATTTCATAGTCTACCAGAATCACCGATGTGTCTTGGGGATCTGGGGGGTGTTGGCCAATTGACCCTTTGGTGGAGGTTGATGAGTAGCCTTGAGTGGATGGATGCTTTTTGACTCCCCTTTCCTTGTGTATACGATTTGTCACAGTCTCTGTGATGACCTCAATTTAAGGATTTTCATACGCAATATAGTTTTTGAAGTTCATGTTTACTCTGATTGGTTAATTCTATGATGGGATGATATTTATTCAAACATGACTACAAGGCCATTAGAGGATTATGTACATATATATGGCTAACATGAGTGGTTGTCCAATGATGATTAATTATGAAGTGAAGTGTCCAACTAAGTATACATGGATTCAAATTATTACATGATGAACTTCAAGGTGTGATGTGGTCAAATGATGTAAGTTAGACTTATTTTATCAGAAGTAGATGGTTAGTCAAATTGAATCCAAGGTTTATAAACATGTATATATGGTTAATTGAAGAACTTATTTACATGACCAAATATTGAGTTTTGTGTCTTAAGATTTGATAGAAGTGACTTTAGGATGCTATGAACATAAGTCAAAAATCTCAGGATGTTTGAAGATTCTTATAGAGATATATTATTAATCAAATTTGATTGTGATATACATATATATGGTGCTGAGTTTGAACTTTAGTCGTTTGATTTTTCTTTCTAGTCAAATAGTTGTGACATTTTGATGTCACACAGGCTTTCCCGTTACTTGGCACGACCCTTTGGCTTGATGATGCAACGTGATATCATCCCTCAGTAGAGAGGATCTAATGGCCAACAAGTCATCTTCCACCTCCGGGTTAAATGGAGAAAAATCATGACTTGGCCACGATACTTACTGGCCTCAAAGAATTGTACTCGCGGTTCCATTGGATGGATTAGCAGAGAAAATAGATCTCGTTCACTGCAGGCATCATAATGACCGCCTGCTTGGAAGTTTTGGTGTAGATTAGTGAAGGAATAAGCCCTCTTCATCGCAGCTCTCCCCACCGGAAGTAGAAGATGGTAGATTCAAAAGAGATGAGTGGATTAAAGGATGTTAGGAGGAGGTTCAGTTCAATAGTAGTGACCCTTGTAGATCCGCGAGGCCTTGTGGGTGGTCTTTCGATGATGGTGAGTAGCTTCCATGTCACCCAAGCTCACCCTTTGGGGCAAGGGTGACATCCTTTGGGGTGGTATCTTCTTTCTCTCCCACGACCTCTAGATCATATCGTCGACTTCGTTGAGGGGCCAAGCACTCTTTCTACGATTCAGTTGAGTGAGGCGGTCACAAAGGGATAAACCCCCGATTCGACCACCTGCCCCGCCGTGACCTCCAGCCAGAGTATGACGTTGGGTAAGCAACATCTCCTCACGATTGAAGCATGTCGAGGAGGCTATGGAAGCAACCACAAAGCTTCGAGGGACGTTTGTGCGCCATGAGAGCTACCACTCACACACTTTTTCCTTGTCGGAGATCCCATTCACGGTGGAGCTCTGGAGAAGAGGGCCAACATCTCGTGCACAAACAGAGGCCACTATCGGGCAACGCACAACAGGGGGAGCAAAGAACAAACCGGACCAGAGTAGGGTCCGCCTACTCAATCATTGTGAACCGAATGAGTTGCAGGCATCCAACCGGCCCATTGGAAACCAAGGGCCCCCTCCTTCTGGGCCACATGCTGGAGATCATGAACTCAAGGGGTGAGATCCGACGACTGTAGATTTTCAAATCTAGGTAAAACAACTTTTAATCAACAGAATATGTTCAAATCTTCCAAAAACCATTATACATAGCTCCCTTGGCCTATAAATCACCCAAAAATACCCATAGATTTAGAAAAATACCCTCTTCACTGCGAAACCTTTAGATTAGACTTCTGATGATTCATTTTTGAGGATTTTGATTTAGATGCTTTAAACCTAATACTAATTTTAGAAAATGGATAAATGATCAGGAAATTATGGACATAGAACCTGACCTGAATAATGGCCTTTCGATCAGTATAAAAATATTGCATACTTGTTAAGGTCTGTTTGAACCTAGATTTGGCCAAACCCTATTTTGGACCTAAAATTACTAAGAATATGATGTACATATATTAATGATGATTAATTTCTTTAAATCAGGTGCTGATCAGATTATCTAGATGATCATGGACATGTGAGGAATATTTGAACTCAGGTACGTGGATATAATTATATGACTAGATTTGCTGGATGTTAAATATATGTACTTGCTTGCTTGTATTTGAAATACATTGTTGGATGTAGATCTATATGTATTGTCATTTCTGCCTTGAACAATAAAAACACTAAAGAAAGAAAATGGAATGTAGTTACTGATGGTTCATTAATCTCCCTATTAGAGAGGGAAAGTATTAATGTTGACTAGCACCTCCCTAATGGTATAAGGTACGCAGGGAGATCCCTAATGGTACAAGGTACGCGGGGATAGGGCCCAATAATATATGTTTGTGCTAAGTCCACCATAGTAATACATGTCCATTGAAATATGGTTAATAACTTGGGTTTACCTGATTTTTCTGCCTTAAATAATGCTTTCATTTTTCTTTCTTCTTTTTCAAGTATTTTAAATATGCCAGCATAGTATAGTATCTTTCAACCATGTACCAACTTTATGTTGATTCACCGTTTCATGTATGTTTTAGGTTCAGAGATAGCATGGGATAAAAGGATGGGATGTGAGTAGTTATATAGGTTTACCTATTGTCTAGGATCCTAGTTAGCATACATGTTTAGACTGTGTAATTTTCTATTTTTCAATATGTAAATGTAATCCAAGCTGTAGTAATTCATGTTGTAAATATACATGTTATTGTTGAGAAATGTTATGGTTGTATGTTCATGTATGCGAATTATGCTTCCACATCCCTCTCTGAAACAATTAGCTAACATTTTTGGATTTGTCCTCTTGGGCCTTCTAAGTCTCGAGACGGCAGAATCCGGGGACGTTACAGTTGGTATCAGAGCATGAACAATAGCTACACCTGACAATTTCTCACCATGAAACATAAAAACTAAATTTCACCTCTCACATTAAATCCTAGAAACTTAGTAAGTTGTTCAAGAGGAATAAGATTTGACTTAGCCTCTAGGTTAGAACCTAGATGTTCGAGAACTGGGTTTAGACAAGTGTGTGAAACCCTATTCATATAGAGCTCATATGCATTGGGTAGCTATACTAGTCTACACCTTGTTCTCACAATTTCACTAGGTGACATGACACTGGACTATCTACTATGTGTGGGACACTCAGTTTTGCTGATTTGGTTTTGTTTTCCAATCGGCTCGAGCCTCAATAGTTTTCTCTGACGTCCGTTTTCTCAGAGAAAAACTATATAATATTTTATTATATATATGTAAATATGAAAATGTGTCCCTCACACTGGAGAGTAGTTAGTGTTCATGCAACCTAAGTGAAAGGGGGGTGACATCAGTCTAGAAGAGAGAGTATATCTAGAATAGATGTCTAGAGCCTTATAAGGACATGTGATAGATAGATTGACAATAGACTGATAGATGATGTAAGCAAGGATGATCTAATATAAATTCGATCTCTGAGGTATATGTTGTTTATAAAGACCTAAGTTGTAAATGAGGTTTGAATCCAAATTTGGATAATCTAAGCTATGTCTTAATGATAAAAGTACGTACTCTTCCTTACTTAAGATGAGCTAAGTTAAGATAATGTTGAATATGCATGAGCCTCAAGCTCTTTTACAAAGGAGGACCTCCAGTGTTAGGACAAGATACGTGGTGAACTCCAGAGAGAGTGATACCCACAAGGAGAATGTCATAGGACCTAGCCTCCAATATATGAGAAATATGAAATATGTTTAAAATGATGTGTCCTACACTAGATTACTCTTGAGTAGATGAGTTGAGTCCTTTTGCCTGATTCAATCCTATATGTGAGAGTTGGGTAAAATATAATATGATGGGTAGAATACTCATAAAGTGAAAGTCAATCCTTAGATTGAGTTATGCCCTAGCTTGAGTGACATATGTTTGTGAATCTCATCATTAGTTACAAGTGAGGTGGTACATGAAACTCTAGTTCTTAGAGTAAAATTCCTTGTGCATAAGATGCTCATAAATGTTGTTCCTTCCTTATCTCTTTCTTAATATATGATGCTGGAAACCTCACTTGAACTATATTGATGATTATGTATGAATAGTCACTCAGATAAACTTGATCTAGTAATTTATCCTTCACTCTACAACACACGTGGTATGCATAAGTTTGAAATCATGAGGTTTCCTTAGTATACTTTCTCTTCCCTTGATATCGTACATGAAAGATATAAGTTTGAAATCATAAGCTTAAAAAAAATCTTTGGATCATAGCTTACATGATCACAGAATATAGTTCTTAACACCGATCCTTCTCAATCTATTCTTCTAAGTTTAAGCATAACTCTCACACAATAGGGGGAAACCCTAATAAATAAATAAAAATCAAGCCCTTATGTAATGATGGAATTCTAGTATGAGGTAATTATAAATTGGAGTAGTGGTGTTTAGCGTGTTAACTCTATTGTACAATGACATGAAATCTTCCTACCACCTTGCACAAGTTAGTGGGGTGAAAGATTAGACCTTGCATAATACCTTCTCAACCCATATGTGTGATCAAACCCTAATTCTTAGGTCCATAAGGGGTGTAAATCCTAAATACTAGAATGTTAAGTTATTACCAATCTACATAAATGATGCTTCCATCTATATAAGGTGGTGTGGGTACACCCTATGTGTCTTAATATCCTAAGAGGACAACTAAGGTACACCCTAGATGCTCTAGATCCCAACATGTTGACTTGGAATACATATAGAAATATGATAACTTTGGCACCTAGAAGTGGTGACATACGTTAATTTGAAATCCTTGATGTCACTTTGTGTATAAGATTAGTTGAATTTCGAGGACTAAATTCCATATAAGGTGGGGTGAATGTGATGACCTCAATTTTAGGATTTTCATACCCAATATAGTTTTTGAAGTTCATGATTACTCTGATTGGTTAATTCTATAATGGGATGATATTTATTCAAACATGACTACAAGGCCATTAGAGGATTATGTACATATATATGGTTAACATGAGTGGTTGTCCAATGATGATTAATTATGAAGTGAAGTGTCCAATTAAGTATACATGGATTCAAATTATTACACGATGAACTTCAAGGTGTGATGTGGTCAAATGATGTAAGTTAGACTTATTTTATCAGAAGTAGATGGTTAGTCAAATTGAATCCAAGGTTTATAAACATGTATCTACGGTTACTTGAAGAACTTATTTACACGACCAAATATTGAGTTTTGTGTCTCAAGATTTGATAGAAGCGACTTTAGGATGCTATGAACATAAGCCAAAAATCTCAGGATGTTTGCAGATTCTTATAGAGATATATTATTAATCAAATTTGATTGTGATATATATGGTGCTGAGTTTGAACTTTAGCCGTTTGGTTTTTCTTTCTAGTCAAATAGTTGTGACATTTTGATGTCACACAGGCTTGCCCGTTACTTGGCATGACCCTTTGGCTTGATGATGCAACACGATATCATCCCTCAGTAGAGAGGATTTAATGACCAGCAAGTCATCTTCCACCTCCGGGTTAAACGGAGAAAAATCATGACTTGGCCGCGATTCTTACTGGCCTCAATGCATTGTACTCGCGGTTCTATTGGATGGATTAGCAGAGAAAACGGATCTCGTTCACTGCAGACGTCATAATGACCACCTGCTTGGAAGTTTTGGTGTAGATTAGTGAAGGAATAAGCCCTCTTCATCGCAGATCTCCCCACCGGTAGTAGAAGATGGTAGATTCAAAAGAGATGAGTGGACTAAAGGATGTTAGGAGGAAGTTCAGTTCAATAGTAGTGACCCTTGTAGATCCACGAGGCCTTGTGGGTGGTCTTCTGATGATAGTGAGCAGCTTCCATGGCCCCCAGGCTCACCCTTTGGGGCAAGGGTGACATCCTTTGGGGTGGTATCCTCTTTCTCTCCCACCACCTCTAGATCACATCATCGACTTCATTGAGGGGCCAAGCACTGTTTCTGTGATTCAGTTGAGTGAGGCGGTCGCAAAGGGATAAACCCCTGATTTGACCACCTGCCCCGCCGTAACCTCCAATCAGAGTACGACATTGGGTAAGCAACATCTCCTCACCATTGAAGCCCACCGAGGAGGCTATGGAAGCAACCACGAAGCTTCAAGGGACGTTTGTGTGCCATGAGAGCTACCTCTCATGCACTTTTTCCTCGTCGGAGATCCCGTTCGCAGTGGAGCTCTGGAGCAGAGGGCCAACATCTTGTGCACAAACAGAGGCCACGATCGGGCAACATGCAACGGGGGGAGCAAATAACAAACTGGACCAGAGTAGGGTCTGCCTGCTCAATCACTGTGAACCGAACGGGTTGTAGGCATCCAACCGTCCCACTGGAAACCAAGGGGCCCCTCCTTCTGGGCCACATGTTGGAGATCATGAACTCAAGGGGTGAGATCCGACGACTATAGATTTTCCAATCTAGGTAAAACAACTATTAATCAAAAGAATATGTTCAAATCTTCCAAAAACCATTATGAATAGCTCCCTTGGCCTATAAATCCCCCAAAAATACCCATAGATTCAGAAAAATACCCTCTTCACTGTGAAACCTTTAGATTAGACTTATGATGATTCATTTTTGAGTATTTTGATTTAGATGCTTTAAACCTAATACTAATTTTAGAAAATGGACAAATGATCAGGAAATTGTGGACATAGAACCTGACCTAAATAATGACCTTTCGATCAGTATAAAAATATTACATACTAGTAAAGGTTTGTTTGAACCTAGATTTGGCCAAACCCTATTTTGGACCTAAAATTACTAAGAATATGATGTACATATATTAATGATGATTAATTTCTTTAAATCAGGTGCTGATCAGATTATCTAGATGATCATGGATATGTGAGGAATATCTGAACTCAGGTACGTGGATATAATTATATGACTAGATTTTCTGGATGTTAAATATATGTACTTGCTTGCTTGTATTTGAAATACATTGTTGGATGTAGATCTATATGTATTGTAATTTCCTCCTTGAACAATAAGAACACTAAAGAAAGAAAATGGAATGTAGTTACTGATGATTCATTAATCTCCCTATTAGAGAGGGAAAGTATTAATGTTAACTAGCACCTCCCTAATGGTATAAGGTACACGGGTAGATCCCTAATGGTACAAGGTATGCGGGGATATGGCCCAATAATATATGTTTGTGCTATGTCCACCATAGTAAAACATGTCCATTGAAATATGGTTAATAACTTGGGTTTACCTAACTTTTCTGCCTTAAATAATGATTTCATTTTTCTTTCTTCTTTTTCAAGTATTTTGAATATGCCAACATAGTATAGTATCTTTCAACCATGTACCAACTTTATGTTGTTTCACTGTTTCACGTATGTTTTAGGTTTAGAGATAGCATGGGATAAAAGGATGGGATGTGAGCAGTTGTACAGGTTTACCTATTGTCTAGGATCCTGGTTAGCATACATGTTTAGACTGTGTAAATTTCTATTTTTCAATTTGTAAATGTAATCCAAGATGTAGTAATTCATGTTGTAAATATACATGTTATTGTTGAGAAATGTTATGGTTGTATGTTCATGTATGCGAATTATGCTTCCGCATCGCAATATGAAATAATTAGCTAATGTTTTTAGATTTGTCCTCTCGGGCCTTCTAAGTCTCGAGACAGCAGAATCTGGGGACGTTATAGTCTCCCAGTCATCTTCATTGGTCTCGGGCTCCTTAGGGTACGAGTCGTTGGTCTCAACTCCCATTGGGGGGGCAAAGGAGATGATTCTGTGGTCTTCTTTCCTAGTTTCTTGGGGGGTTGCCTCCTTTCTGGTTTCTTAGCGTGGATTGCCTGAGAGTAGGGAGTTTCTACAACCACATGTTTTACCGTCTATGTGATAATATCTGGAGTTGAGAAGTTGGGGACAAAGGCACATTCTTTATCAGCATGGCACACCTGCCCACATATCATGCAGATGACATGCTTATTCTCGTATTCAATATGAAATTTTTCCTTGTTCACCATGATCATTGACAAAAGTGACTTGGAGGTATCCACCTCCACAACAATCCATGTAAATTTCCCTGGATTACCTGTTGTTGTAGTATCATCAATCTTTATAGTCTTCCCTATTAGGCTGCCTATACTCACCAAAAGTTATGTTTAGTAGAGGTAGACTAGGAGGTCAGGGACTCTCGACCAAACTACTATTTTGCGAGGTATAGGATTTGATGACCTGAAGTCGGGGGTCCATTATTGGACGGAGAGGTAATTGCCAAAAATAGTCCATGGACTGCATGTCATGGCTGCAATGAAATCCATCTGGTTTGCTAACTGTATTATGTAATACCCCATCTCCAAGTCAATGGCTCTGGACATCTCTGTAGGGTTCTAGAGTACTCGGAGTCTGTTGATAAGGGCATGAAATCTAATGTTTATCTCAAGGACCTTCACCACTATCGCAAACCTGCATGGTTCTAGTAGTGGTTGGATGGTGTCCAGGTTCACGAATATTGTTGGGATAGGTCTGCTGCGGTCGATCATGATGTCTTCTACCCTGATCATGTCCGGGTGATGCCCATTTAATGGATAAGGGTACCCTAGGATCAACACCTATAGTGGCTGTAGCGTAGGAGCACAGTAGGACTTGCACCTGCTTGCTGTCTTGCACTGGAGTCGAAGGTGATTCGCCTCCAACTTTCATGGAAGCACCTATAGCGGGGTCATCATGATCTTACAACGGTATGCTTGGATTCATGGGACTAGATCACGAGAATCCTAGACTGGACAGTGCCTCCCTAACGTCCAGTGCAACTATCACATCTGCAGCCACCACCGTCTCCTCCCCAAGCCAACACCAAGAGCTAGGGAAGTAGGTACAAAATTATTGTACCATATATATGTTGGATTTTTAATGGAGGCAGAGAAGGCAGAGGAAACAAAAATTTTCTCCCCAAACCTAGTATAAAGGAATCACGTCAACGTCTATACAATAAGAAAGATGGTTTGTAGAGACATACCTTGTCTAGAGGTTTGCTCAGTGATGTTACCTCGCAGCTTGCATGGTTTTCACCTCCAGTCTTGGACGGTGTCTGTACAACTCCTGGTCTCACCGGGACTGTCGAGATTGACAGCTGTCCTCCGAGCGGCAGAAGTCTCCCGCCTCTGTAGTCATCCACACAGACTGCCTGGAACTCCGATTGCCTTGTCACACAAGGCACCATAAGGAGTCATACCCTCATGTCGGCGTATTAGTCACCAAAATACTCTCCTGCAACCAGTTGCCTTTCTGCAATTGTCTTTCCCTTGTTGTGCCTCCCTTATCGAGTAGCACTTGCTCGGGCTCTCTTGGTTACCACAACCAGAGAGAATGACAACTTTGCAGAGCAACTGATGTTCTGAGTTGTACTATCTGAGAAGCCCCCAATACCCCTATATATAGGAGGGTCATAGGATAGGGTTCTCTACCATGGGCAATGCGGGATTAAAGCATGAGTAGAACGGTTCAGGATTTTCCACAAAATCTGACAAACTGCGCCAGTTGAACCGATCGTTTCAAGCACAAAATGGTCATTTGGTGACCTGAGCCGATCGGTTCACACCTGAACCGATCGTTTGGGGCATCTGAGCTGATCGGTTCATGCTTGAGCCGATCGGTTCATGCTCGTAGTCCAACTGGAATTGACTTTCACGTTCGTTTCTAACTAATCATATATTAGTCCTTGTCCAAATCAAATTTGACAAGTGAAATGATCTCGATTGGTCACCCGACCAGTTCAGCAATGTGAACCGATCGGTTCATTCTCATGAGCCGGTCGGCTCATCAGCCTGAGCTGATCGGTTCATCTCTATGAGTTGATCGGTTGGGGTAGAAGATCAGTAAATTGCAGTTTCAATCAATCCGATACTCTAATCATCTGATCCAACACCTTGAACACTATGATTTTGAGCTATCAATCGATTGAGTGTTTAATTGAACTACTAAACTCCTTTAGTAATCAATCCAAACAATATTTATGGAGAAACTCCTCTTCTAGGAACATGTCCTAGTGTGTGTGACCCTACAGGTCCATTTCACGTTGGTAGTGAAAGTCCATAACACTTATGACTTCACAAGAAAAGAGCGGTGCCTAGTCACACATCAATGATACCCAAGTGAAATAGAAATTTGAGAACAACTTTCTATCCTACAATCTGTGAATGGTGTTGTAGTGAATGTATAATTCCTTTGTCACTAATGTCCTAAATGAACTCAAGGCATGATACAGTTATCCTTTCACTGTTCATCCATTTCCTTGATCTCAGAGAAGACTGGGTGAGATGTGTGTGACATCAATATCACATATTGATTCAAACATGCATGTGCATGCCTTTCTCAATCCTACTCATCAAGTGGCCATGGACATCAAACTCCCTTAGGAGGGACAAATCCCATATCTATCACTCACCCCTCAAAAGCCACATGTGTCAAAGTCACCCAATCGTCACTTTTATAACAACCCATGTTTCAGGACTGTGTTTGATGATGTTAAAGTGTACCCAACGACATGTGTTGAGTGTAGTGATTTCAGGTCGAAGAATCACACTCACCACCATCACTGTGAGAGCTGACTATGACTACCAAATCATGGTTCCATGTGTCACTCTCAGGGTGGGTCTGTCCGGTACACTTCTTCTCTAACAAGTACCTATGTGCTTGGTTTGATATCACTATATCATGACTAATGAGATTCTGTCATCAGCCAACACACACTATAGTCTTTAGTGTTATTGATGTCTATGGTTATTTCCACAATAACAACCGACTAGGGAAAAAATAAGAATGTATACTCTTAACATCTGTATGATCTCATCGTTTAGGTCCTGAACCTAAAAGCATACATGACGTGTATTTTACTATGCGCTAAAACGCAAGTGAACGCGTCGAGTAGTACATGCCTTTGTGAGGCCCGAGTCGAACACAGGGATACTCGGAATTGTTGGAGACTCCTACTAACTATTTGCGATCAGCTAAGCCGAATAACAAATTGAGGGTTGTTGTTAAAATTAAAAGAAAATAAAAACAAAAACGAAACAAACGATCGATTAAATGTTAATTTAATCAATTCAAAAGGGTATCTTTAGGATTGCGGTTTCACCGCGGGTTTTCATTGTATTAAATTCTATATAGCTACTCAATTTTATCTCTCTTTCCTGGTAGTGGCCTGAAAACAGAATTGCCCACTGTCGTGGTGCAATTCACTACCTAGGTCTAGGTCGGTTCCACCGTCGTAGTAACCTATACCCTAAACTCGGTGCATTATGAACGATCTCTCAGTATCCACCATTAATTTTACACCACCTTGGTCAAGGGATTTATCGATTAATGTAGATTTCGTCTTTTTTCAACCGTTAATCCTTCTGTCGAAGTGATTAAGGGCGTTAGGTTATTATTATGGTGATCAAGCATAACAATATATGGAGAAAACGAAGCTATACCATGGATTTAAGAGATAAAATATTAATTACTATTATAAAATTGTCATACAATGAATCCCCAGGCTACTCCCGGTCCTAAAGACAAAGGGGATTAGCCCCGCATGGTCATCTCAATGAAAGATATAGGAGTAGAGAAGAAAAACATGGGAAACATGGAGAAAACTCGTGTAACCCCTGATACAAAGGTGTTCGTGGAGATCCTCCTCGAGAAACGTGCGTTTTGCAGTCTTCCGGTAGCTAAATCGCCCGTCGGAGGTGCCCGGATCGCTCGGTTGACAGCCTTCGTCTCTCGTCTCCTATCTCTCTCTATCCTTCTTGGATGTTGTGCAACACAATGTCCTCTCCCCCTCGGGCCGTCCGTGCTCTTCTTAGGTCATAGGACCACTTTACGGCTCCGAAAAAGCTCAACCGTCAGATTAAAACGCTCCGTTTTAGTGCTGAAAATCGCCAGATCCCGACGGTGTCGATAGTATCGACCCCAAGGTCGATGGTATCGACCATGGGACAGGTTATTCCTTCCAAGATTGCATTTTGGGGTTGCTTTTTGATGAAATGTCGATACTATCGACCTGGGGGTCGATAGTATCGACTCCGGACAATGCAAAAGTGCCTGAAAAAGTGCCGAAACATGTGTATAAGTCCGGGGATTATATAAAATCATATAAATATGATAAAAGAAGTATAATTTGATGCAAAAAGAGTTTAAGGGCCAACTATAGTGAATTATGCAAATATAATCAAGAAAATGACAAATACATGCATAAAACAGATATAAAATAAGCCTATAAAAGTGACTCAAAACCCATGCATCAAACTCCCCTAAGCTTAAACCTTGCTCGTCCTCGAGCAACAAAACTTTGGATCTGGTTGAGATAAGTCAGCAACAGGACATAAATACATGAAATGAATCTACATCATCCCCACTTTCTTTCCACAAACCGGCCCTCATTGACCACTGAACACTAACTGCCATCCAGGCGACCAAAGACCTATGTAAAAGATGTCTATCCCCCAATCAGTGAAACACTATCAATTAAAGCAGTTAATATGATAAACTCATCAGGTCCATACTTGATGCATCTTGTGATCTCCTATCTACGTTGCTCATTTCCTAACTACCATCTAAATGGAAGCATATATCCTGATATTAATGAATGAGGAGAATATCATGGGTGGCCTACCGATTAGAGCAACATGTGGATGGGATAGGTGGTTGCGGAAGAGATGGAAGCACATAATAGTCAATCATGCAATACAAAAATTAATGACCTATAATGATGCAAAATGCAAGTGAAAATGTCCTAATGTTACATTTTTGGTGGAATGATGCATGCACTATCATTCCGTCTCAAGGTGAGATGGAATATCTAAGAAAACTACACCATGTGCTTATTCTTCTTAGTATGTAAGTGAGAACATGTTCCTTTCTCCCTCTCATTCCTACTTACTTCTCAATTCTTTTTTTTTTTCTTTTTTTTCTTCTCTTTTTTTTCAATTTTTTTTCAATTTTTTAAAGCCCTTATTTTCATAGATGACAATGAATTATATGTCGGGCTCACTTCTTGTTACATACTTGTGCATCTGAAGCATTCTATTTGGAAGGTATGGAACAAGTTCATCACCTTTAATGTTTTCAGAGTAACATAAGATACATGGTGTAAAATATGCTCAAAAGATGTAAATGCAACTACATAATGACAGTTATGCAACTACTATGACATGCACCTAAGGATAATGTGCATGTATAACTACTCTATCTTTTTTTTTCATTCTCATGCAAAAAATGTGAAAATAGTTGTAATGCAAGACCTATCTACATGGTATGCAATCAAAGAGTGAAAGACAGTAATGTGCTCCCATTTCTTATGGTGGAGTGTGAATGAAATTGCGGTGGATCAGATCACAAGACTAATTGACAGAACCTTTCGAAAATATCATATGTCCCTCTCTAAAGACATGTGTACAGGGTAAATGAAGGATTTCTCTCTTAAACTTTAGTCTAAGGTCACGTTAGCGTTTGGTCGGTTTGGGCTCAAACATCCTTGTCAATCACTTTTCCTTGGACAATAAAGATGGTCATTCATGTCCCCGTGTCCTGAAGCTGACTCACCCAAGCACTTCCTCAGTTATGCCACTCAATTACTCACAATAATAAGCTCAAAAAGTTTTAAATATGCTCATATTTTCATGTGCCCACAACCCAAGAGTAAAACTCCCAATTGAAACCATGCATTTATTGCTCCACAGATTACACTAGATAGATGTGGATCCTACAAAAGCGGTAAACCTAGAAATAAAAACAACTAATATCTCAAAAGTAAAATCAACATGAATAAGTAAGTAAAAACTAAGATAGAGGGTTGTTCCAACACCCCCCCTAAACTTGAATATGACTATGGCCTCATAGTCAACATTCTCACTTAAGAGGTGGAACAACGGTACCATTCGCTTTGAAGTGTGGTGAAGAAGGATGGTCGGATGCTCAAGTAGACCAAGTGATGCTTGCTATCTCCCTCCTTTTTGTGGCCCATTTTTGTGTCTTAGTGGTTCTAAGACGTGACTTGCTTCATCCATATTTCCTCTGCAAAAAACGGTTCGAAAAAATCTCGTTTCGATACCTTTTACGGCCTGTTTTATGTAGCTGTCCTGCAGGTGTCGATACCATAAACCAAGGTCGATGGTATCGACCCAGACTCAGCGATTTTGTTGAATCGACGCATCTAAAAGCCTGGGAACTCAAAAGTGTCGATACTATCGACCCTAGGGTCGATGGTATCGACTTTATTGGCACCAATTTTTCTGTAAATCTTCAGGAATCTCGATACTATCGACCCTAGGGTCGATGGTATCGACTTTTCTTCAGCGTTTACTTCTCCAAACTCGATACTATCGACATGGGTGTCGATAGTATCGACCTTAACATTCTGCACACTTCAAAACACGAGTTAGGGTACCATTTTTACAAAAATTATCAAAACCTAAGAAAAAACTAAGTACATAAACATAAAAGAACATAACCAAACATAAAATTGAACCTAAAGTTGGGTTGCCTCCCAACAAGCGCCCTTGTTTAATGTCCTAGGCTTGACATAAAGATACCTTTAACATGGGTTGTCAAGAGATGTCTCCAATGAGTAATGTGGCAATTTGAATTGAACTCGATCATGTCCAATCCCCAAGGTCAATGTACCTCTCCCAATGGCAGCGATGACATCATCTGTAGCTTGGAACGACCTTCCGAATAGCATCTCGCAACTTTGGAGCTGTGGCATGTCCATGACAACAAAATCTACCGGGAAGATGAACCTGTCTACCTTGACAAGTACATCCTCGCACACTCCATATGGCCTTACAATGGACCCATCTGCCAACTCAATCGTTGCCGCCGATTTCTTTATCTCCTTCAACCCAAGCTTTTGAAATGTGGACAGAGGCATAACATTAATGCTGGCGCCCGAATCACACTGTGCTTGTGGAAAATGTTGGTCACCTATTGAACATGTGATATTAAAACTCCCCGGGTCTTTCTTCTTCTCTGGTAAGCTCCCAAGAATGATTGAGCTCACCATTTCATTCATCCTGCATACATCAGTATCTTTGATCCGCCTCTTTTTGTTGATTATATCTTTAATGAACCTCCCATAGGCGGGAACCTTCTCAATCATTTCCACCAGTGGAATGTTGATATGTAGCTTGCGGAATATTTCCAAGAATTTCCTATAGTGCCGGTGCTCCTTCTTCGGCTTCGGATTGTCCCGACTTGACACATCTGCCGCATTGACACGCTTGTGAGGAGGCACATATGAGCTTTTCGGGGTCAACTCCCCTAAGCTTGCTTCAATCACTCCCTCTGACGTGGGCTTTGGCGAGACATCGTCAATAGTAACAGCTTTTTGTGGTTCCTCTCTCGCATTCGATGTCTCCACACGTGCACAAACAACCTTCAATTGTTCTTTTTCTCTAGATGGAGATACAATATTCATAACTCGCTGTGATTTTCTGAAGAAAGGGTTTCCGCCCGGCAGTCCATAATAAGTGCGTGGATACGGTATCGCCGGTGACGCATGCGTATTAAACGTCATTTTTCTTTCCTCTTTAGCTTCTTGCACCTGAGATTCCTCCTCATTGCTTACCACAGAAATATACTTGACCTGATGGTGTGCTTGGGCCACGTTTGCATTCTCGGCCGGTTTCTGTTGATTGGCGTGCTTGATGGCTGCCACTTCACTAGAAATCTGTGCCACGGTGGTTTCTAATGCCCACATTTGTGCTCCATGGCTTTGCAGCGTCTGTACAAACTTGGTTAGAATATCACCTTGAGATTGCAATTGCTTACCAAACATGGCCATCATCTTCTGGTTCTGCTGTACCATTTGACTCAATAATTCAGTGTTCTTATCCTCGGCTCTAGGCTGTAGCTTGGCATCCGGATCCTTCAGAAAGTTATTTGGATCCTTCCATGAGAATTTTTTATCCTTCCTCCATGCGTAGTCATTGTTTCTATAACCCTGTTGTTGCATGAATTTCACTTGGGCTTCCCCATCCTCAGATGCATCTTCCTTAGATAGCAGCTTCTTGGCTAGAAGATCTAACTTATCGTTCAGCTCCTTAACTACTCTGGATTCGCCAGTAGCTCTGACCTGCTCCACAGCACCTCTGTCACCCCATGACTGTTTCCTAGCCATGTTCTTTAATATCTCCCAACATCTGGTGTCTGTATTATTCAAAAAGAATCCAGATCCTGCAGAATCAAGGTTACTCCTATCGTGCTCGGAGAGAGCAAAATAAAAGATCTTCACCTGCATCTCTTTATCCAACCCATGATGTGGGCACCTCCTCAGCATAACCTGAAATCTCTCCCAGGTCTCAGAATATGTCTCACCAGCCTGTTGGGTAAAGTTGTGAATCTTCCGGATCATGTCGTTAGTCTTCTCAGGAGGGAAGAACCTCTCAAAGAAAACCTCCACCATATGGTTCCAGGACTCCACAAACTCATCATCCAAATTATATAACCATTCTCGCGCGGCTCCCGCCAATGAACTCGGGAAAAGCTTGAGATACAGTGCCTCCTGTGGAAACCTATCGATTTTTACCATGTCACAGTTCTCAACAAACTGGCTGATGTGCGCGACGGGGTCCTCATTCTTGAGCCCATGGAAAGCATTTGATTTCACCAGATTTATCAACGCCGGATCAATCTTATACGTAGGTATGTTGATTGCATGTTTCTTTATAGGCCCTTTTGAAGCTGATGAGGAAGAAGCCTTGATCTTGTCCCATATAGTCTGTGGCTCGGCCATCTCTTCCTGTTCAAGTTCGGAATCTACCTCTTCTGGTTGCTCTTGCTCGTAATACTCCTCGTCCTCAGGTCCCGGAAGTGGAATCTCGGGTGTGCGATTGTCGTAGTCCGTACTACGTGTCTGCACCATGCAACGTACCTGAAATGAGAAAATTTAGTTCAGTACAGTGCTTTGATGAGTATAAAAATGAACGAACAATAGAAAGAAAATATTTGAAGTTGAATGAAAATTATAAAAAAAAAATGTGGCCTAGAGTGGCCGCTCGTAGCACTCGAAGTGCCAACAATTTCTCCGTATCCCCGGCAACGGCGCCAAAAACTTGACGTGTATTTTACTATGCGCTAAAACGCAAGTGAACGCGTCGAGTAGTACATGCCTTTGTGAGGCCCGAGTCGAACACAGGGATACTCGGAATTGTTGGAGACTCCTACTAACTATTTGCGATCAGCTAAGACGAATAACAAATTGAGGGTTGTTGTTAAAATTAAAAGAAAATAAAACCAAAAACGAAACAAACGATCGATTAGATGTTAATTTAATCAATTCAAAAGGGTATCTTTAGGATTGCGGTTTCACCGCGGGTTTTCATTGTATTAAATTCTATATAGCTACTCAATTTTATCTCTCTTTCCGAGTAGTGGCCTGAAAATAGAATTGCCCACTGTCGTGGTGCAATTCACTACCTAGGTCTAGGTCGGTTCCACCGTCGTAGTAACCTATACCCTAAACTCGGTGCATTATGAACGATCTCTCAGTATCCACCATTAATTTTACACCACCTTGGTCAAGGGATTTATCGATTAATGTAGATTTCTTCTCTTTTCAGCCGTTAATCCTTCTGTCGAAGTGATTGAGGGCGTTAGGTTATTATTATGGTGATCAAGCATAACAATATATGGAGAAAACGAAGCTATACCACAGATTTAAGAGATAAAATATGAATTACTATTATAAAATTGTCATATAATGAATCCCCAGGCTACTCCCGGTCCTAAAGACAAAGGGGATTAGCCCTGCATGGTCATCTCAATGAAAGACAGAGGAGTAGAGAAGAAAAACATGGGAAACATGGAGAAAACTCGTGTAACCCCTGATACAAAGGTGTTCGTGGAGATCCTCCTCGAGAAACGTGCGTTTTGCAGTCTTCCGGCAGCAAAATCGCCCGTCGGAGGTGCCCGGATCGCTCGGTTGACGGCCTTCGTCTTTCATCTCCTATCTCTCTCTATCCTTCTTGGATGTTGTGCAACACAATGTCCTCTCCCCCTCGGGCCGTCCGTTCTCTTCTTAGGTCATAGGACCACTTTACGGCTCCGAAAAAGCTCAACCGTCGGATTAAAACGCTCCGTTTTAGTGCTGAAAATCGCCAGATCCCGACGCTGTCGATAGTATCGACCCCAAGGTCGATGGTATCGACCATGGGACAGGTTATTCCTTCCAAGATCGCGTTTTGGGGTTGCTTTTTGATGAAATGTCGATACTATCGACCTGGGGGTCGATAGTATCGACTCCGGACAATGCAAAAGTGCCTGAAAAAGTGCCGAAACATGTGTATAAGTCCGGGGATTATATAAAATCATATAAATATGATAAAAGAAGTATAATTTGATGCAAAAAGAGTTTAAGGGACAACTATAGTGAATTATGCAAATATAATCAAGAAAATGACAAATACATCATAAAACAGATATAAAATAAGCCTATAAAAGTGACTCAAAACCCATGCATCAATACATCATCGAGTAAAACAATTCTTTAGACATCTATCATGTTACACTATCGTCTCAGAAACAGTTAAAACATATGGATCGGAAATTGCCTTTATTATTATTCAAATCATTTACAAAGTATCCCATTATAATCATCACATGACTTGCTCTATGGGCATACATACCAACAGACTCCCATTTGCACTTAGAGCCAGTCACCTAGGAACCTCAGTCCTTGTAACCTAGCATGACCATCATGCTTCTGCTGAGAAAGGGCCTTAGTCAGTGGATCAACTATGTTGTCTTCAGTTGGTACTTTACAAATCTTCACATCTCCTCACTATACGATCTCTCGTATGAGATGGAATCGCCGTAGTATATGCTTGGACCACTGATGTGATCTGGGCTCCTTAGCTTGAGCAATAGCTCCATTGTTGTCACAATAAATCTCAATTGCATCAAAGGTATTGGGAACTACACCAAGTTCAGTGATGAACTTCCTAATCTACACAACTTCCTTTGCTGCATGTGAAATAGCAATATATTGGGCCTCTGTAGTAGAATCAACAATTGTTTCTTGCTTGAAACTCTTCCAGCTCACAACTCCATTATTTAGGTAAAATACAAATCCTGATTGCGATCTGTAATAATCTTTGTCGGTTTGGAAGCTTGCATTGGTGTAACCCCTTACTACCAATTCTTCCTTGCCGTCGTATATAAGGAATTGATCCTTAGTCCTTCGCAAGTACTTGAGAATGTTCTTTACGAATGTCCAGTGAGCATCCCCGGGATCTGACTGGTACTTGCTCGTCATGTTGAGAGCATACGAGACATCTGGGCGTGTGCATAAGATAGCGTACATGATGGATCCAATGGCTGAATTATTTAGTGAACTATTATGTTTTGAATATTTCTATTATTTAGTGAAATTGAAGCTCAGGACTTGACAGTGTTGTGATCCACATGGGAGAGGGTTTATAAAATTATCTATCTGACATTTCTATCATTTTGTTATGATCGTACCCAGCATCCAGTTTCGACCACTTTATAGTTACCAGTCCTTCTCACTCATCTTCGATGGACAAGTGTCGGTACATGGTTGTCATTAAAAAACTACAGTGTGTAAGGAGCGACAATGAAAACTACATTTGTTAGACATTTCATTATGTTCAACAATATACTGCATTTGTAAGATATTTTATTATGTCAAACCATATAGATTGAATCAACATTGTATATTTTAGATATATTTAATAATTTACAACTATATCTTATATATATGATGGGATTTACCTATATATCATCCAATGGTTGTTGTAGTTTATTTAACTTATCGTTGATTAGAAAATATATGGGTAAAAGAATTGTAAACCTAAGTAAATGTATGTTATACATAAATATCTTACCTTCACATTATTGCAACACACTAAACAAGAATCCAAACATATGGATATGATTAATACCTCTTAAGAGTACATGCGTTTCATATATATATATATATATATATATATATATATATATATATATATATATATATATATATATATATATAGAAAAGAGAGAGAGAGAGAGAGGTTAGATTACACTCGAGTGTACAGATTGCACGAATACACTCAAATGTGTTTGCATATCAAGATTATTTTTTACAAAATATAAATCATTGATCTTCACTGTCATACTATAACTAGGCTACGTACAAATTTTGAGCCCATTTGAATGAGTGTAAGTCACTCATCTAAGGGAATTTTTGATGGTTAAGTGTTGTCACATGGTTATGTCTTTAAAGAACTACAGTGTGTAAGGAGCGACAATGAAAACTATATTTGTTAGACATTTCATTAGGTTCAGCCATATACTACATTTGTAAGACATTTTATTATGTCCAACTATATAGATTGAATCAACATTGTATATTTTAGATATATTTAATAATTTACAACTATATCTCATATATATGATGAGATTTACCTATATATCATCTAATGGTTTCTACAGTTTCTTTAACTTACCGTTGATTAGAAAATATATGGGTAAAAGAATTGTAAAGCTAAGTAAATGTATGTTATACATAAATATCTTACCTTCACATTATTGCAACACACTAAACAAGAATCCAAACATATGGATATGATTAATACCTCTTAAGAGTACATGTGTTTAATATATATATATATATATATATATATATATAGAGAGAGAGAGAGAGAGAGAGTCAGGCTAGAATATACTCAATACACTCAAGTGTGTTTGCATATCAGGACTATTTTTTTGCAAAATATAAACCATTGATCTTCACCGTCACACTATAACTAGGATACCTTAAATTTTTGAGCCCATTTGGTTGAGTGTAAGTCACTCATCCAAAGACAACAAAATCAACGCGCAAAACTAGTTTGAAATGTATAATTTTTGTTATCTTTATAACATGACCTATAAATGTCTAAATGTGCTCAAATTTTGCGTATGAGCTATTCACAACATGTTTAAGAAGACCAATTGATTAGATTTTTGAAAAAAATATTACATAATGAAAAAATTACTTGAGTGTATTCGGCTCCGAATACACTTGAGTGTATTCTATCCTGACTATATATATATAAGAATTGTAAACCTAAGTAAATGAATGTTATACATAAATATCTTACCTTCAAATTATTGCAACACACTAAACAATAATCCAAACATATGGATATGATTAATACCTCTTAAGATTACATGTGTTTCATATATATATATATATATATATATATATATGGTATATCTCCGCTACCCTTGCATCAATTTTGTAATAGGAAGGGATGCATTTGTTATGAGACGGTCTAAATTGTAATAGACACACTCAACTTGTAAATACAACGTGATGTTTGTATTCTCCATCTCGTAACAGTAAAATATACATTTATGACTATAACAACGTTGTAATACAAAATGAGTCATTGTATTATAATTTTGGTTGTTTCATTATAAATTTCGACCATCCCATTACAAATACATGCCTTCCTATTATAAAACCGATGCACGGGTAGCGAATGTTAGTAATCCGCACGGGTAGCGAAGATATACCTATATATATATATATATATATATATATATATATATATATATATATATATATATATATATATATATATATATGTCAAGGTAGAATACACTCGAGTCTATCCAGAGGATAATACTCTCAATTAGTTTTTCATAATGCAATGCCTTTTTCAAAAATCTAATTAATTGATCTTCTTAAACATCTTATGAACAACTCATATATAAAATTTGATCCCATTTAGACATTTATAGGTCATGTTATAAAGATCACAAAAACATTGAATTTCAAATTAGTTTTGTGCGTCGATTTTGTTGCCCTCAGATAAGAGACTTACAAAACTCCGCCTATGTTTTCATATTTTGTGCAAAATATAGTCGGTCCCAATCCCGGGTAAAGGAGGAGGGTTGGTGGTAAGTTGACAATCAGACATAAAAATTGTCACTCTTTCTATGACATAGAACCTTATAAAAAAATTGTTGGAGCGTCGCTACTTAGCGATGTGCTGCATCGACACCCAGGTGCAGTGATAAATATGCAAAGGGTTTTGACACAGCAACACCCAATTGTGTTGAAGGACAAGTAAGGATTTTCACATTTTGGACGGGTGTGGGTAAAGAAGCTAGTCCCGCTGCATCATCGCCCATATGTAGTGAAAAATGTGGAAGGGTTTCCACATCTTGGATGGGTGTGGGTAAAGAAGCTAGTCCTGTCACATCATTGCCTGGATGTAGTGAAAAATATGCAAGGGAAACTTTTTCGACGTAAGTAGGTAAAGAAGCAAGTCTAATAAAAAATGATTAGAATTGGATTTTGGAATATTGTCTCTTTGACAAGAAAATCTTTAGAGATAGTAGATACCATGATGAGAAGAAAAGTCAATATAGCTTGCTTGTAGGAAACTAAGTGGATAGGAGAATGTTGTAGAGAGATTGGAGACACATGATACAAAATTTGGTATACAAACATTGATAAACATAGAAATGACATAGATATTATTATTGATAAGATGTTGAAGGATGATATTGTCAAGATCAGTAGGATGGGTAATAGAATCATAGCTATCAAGGTCGTTCTTGGGGGAAAGATTTTTAACATTATTAGCACTTATGCCCCCCAAGTTGTCCTTAGTGAAGAGGCTAAGAAGGAGTTTTCGGATAACATGGATGAATTGATTCAAAGAATACCAACAGAGGAGAAGATCATTATTGGGAGTGATTTAAACAGCCATGTGGGGAGTAGCAATGATGGATATGAGAGAGTTCATGGTGGTTTTTGGTATGGCAGAAGAAATAAAGAAGGAGAGGGGATATTAGATTTTCCAGTTGCATATGATATGATTTTGGCAAACACCCATTTCAATAAAAGAGAATCTCATAAGATTACTTTCAAGAGTGGACACAATTGTAGCCAAAATGATTCCCTCCTTACAAGGTGGGAGGATCGTAAAGTTTGCAAGGACTGTAAAGTGATTCTTGGAAAAGAATTCACGACCGAACATAGGCTGGTGGTTTTAGATATTAACATGAAGATCAATAAAGAAAGCATAACAAAAATCAAGATAGTAGGATCAAGTGGTGGAATATTAAAGGACAAAAGAAATTGACCTTTCATGATAAACTCATCAAGGAGGGAACTTGGAACGTAGACTCTGATGTCAACACTATGTGGCATAACATGAGCTCGTGCATAATAAAAATTTCTAGAGAAGTTTTGGGGGATTCCAAAGGTTATGGGCCTACACAAAAAGAGACTTAGTGGTGGAATGATGAAGTACAAAAGGCTATTAAACTGAAAAGGGAGATCTATAAGAGCTTGCCCAAATCTCAAGATGATGCAACATTCTAGATATACAAGCAAGCAAAGAAAGAAGAAAAAAGGTTGTTTAGGAGGCAAGGTCTAGATACTTTGATGATATTTATAAGAAGTTGGATACTAGATAAGGGGAAAAACATATATATAAAATGGATCATATAAGAGAAAGGAAAGGAAAAGACTTGAGTCAAGTAAAATGTATCAAGAATGAAGATGGTAGAGTGCTGGTAAAGGACGATGATATCAAGAACCAATGGAGAAATTACTTCCATAAGCTTTTCAATGGAGATATTGTAAATAATGTTAGAGACTCGTGTGACAGGGATACAAGAGATATCATTTACACACGATGAGTTTCACATTTTAAGGACAAGAATGCCTTGAAAAGAATGAAAATGAGAAAGACATGCAGACCAGATGATACTCCCATTGATGAATGAAAGAGTGTGGGGGATGAAGGAGTTATGTGATTAATAAATTTATTTAACAGGATCATGAAGACAAAGAAGATGCCAGATGAGTGGAGAAATATTACTATAGTCCCCATCTACAAGAAAAAATGTGATGTTTGGAGCTGCACAAACTACAAAGGTATCAAGTTGATGAGTCACACAATGAAGCTTTGGGAGATGATTATTGAGAAGAGGCTAAGATCTATAATGCAAATATCAAACAACCAATTTGGTTACAAGCCTGGTAGATCAACAAAAAATGCTATTTTTATGATAAGGAGGCTTATGGAGAAGTATAGGGATAGAAAAAGAGATCGTCACATAGTTTTTATCGATTTGGAAAAGGTTTATGAGTGAGTACCCAAAGAAGTGTTGTGGATGGTTTTGAGAAAAAAAGGTGTGCCAATCCAATACATTGACTTGAATAAAGACATGTATGGTAGCTCTACAACAAGTGTGAAGACTCTTGGAGGAGAGACACCAACTTTTCCCATCGCATTTGGGGTACACCAAGGATCCACACTCAACCTACATATCTATTCGTTCTTATTATGGATGAGTTGACAAAGAATGTTCAAGATGATGTTCCTTGGTGTATGTTATTTGTTGATGACATTGTATTGATTGATGAAACTAAAGATGATTTGAATGATAAAGTTGAACTTTGGAGAAAGGCACTGGAATCAAATGGATTGATGGTTAGTAGGAGCAAAACTGAGTATATGCATTGCAATTTTAGCCAATCTCGCAGTATGAATGGTGGGGCCAAGTTGGACGGAGTAGATATACCAAAATGTAATAAATTTTGTTACTTGGGTTGTATCATTCAAACAAATGGGGATGCTCAAAATGACATTTGTCATATGATCATTGCATGATGGTTGAAATGGAGGAATGCAACTGGAGTATTATGCGATCAGAAGATCACTCTCAGACTAAAAAACAAGTTTTATAAAACTACTATACAACTAACCATGCTCTATGGGAGTGAATGTTGGGCAGTGAAGAAACAAGGACTCAACAAGATGAACATAGTTGAAATGCATATGTTGAGATGGATGTGTGGGAAGACAAGAAAAGATTGCTTGGGAAATGACTATATCCAGAATAAAGTGGGGGTGTCGATCATTGGGGATAAGTTGCGTGAGGGCCGACTAAGATGGTACAAACATGTGCAACACTACTGACAAATGCTCCTATATAAAATAATACTATTGAGGCAAGTACAATTAATAGAAGAAGAGTAAGGCCTAAATTAACATGGGAATAGCTTATAAAGAGAGATTTTGAATATCTACATCTCAACCATAATATGACCCATGATAGAGCTAAATGGAAAAGAAGGATCCATGTAGCCATCCCCAATATAGTTGGGATTGAGCTTGGTTGATGATGATGATGATGAGATGAGCGACTTACACATTCAAATAGGCTCAAAATTTGTATGTATCCTAATTATAGTATGCCAATGAAGATCAATGGTTCACATTTTGAAAAAATATAGTCTTGATATGCAAACACCACTAGAGTGTAATGTGTGATTTATACACTCAAGTGTATTCCAGCCCGACTCTCTCTCTCTCTCTATGTGTGTGTGTGTGTGTAGGGTTTAGGAAGTGTGTACTGACCGATACATGCAAGTTATGTGTACCACCCATTAAATGGGATATGTGTAATCCACTATATAAATCTAACCATATGGAGTGAATAAAAATTATTTAGATTACATGTGTTTAAAAAATCACAACCATATCTCACATATATCATGAGATATGTCAATATACCATCCAACAGTTTCTGCAAATTCTACAACTTACCATTGATTAGCAGATATACATATTCCTTCATTACATGATCTAGGAATGTTCGATTGAGATGATATTTGATACACATGTTATCTAAAGGGTATACATCACTTCTATAAAGTTAGATTATTTTGCAGATTTGTGCAACCATCATAAATGAATATGGATACATATAACATACATGTACTCAGGTACATAATTCTTTTTTTGGAAACTCAACAACGTAGTTATTCATCTTGTGTTGTGAGACAGGACAACTATCAAAGTTTATATTTACATCAATGTTAATCCAGGGTGGCTTAATTGAATTGAAATGAAGTTTGAGGTTGGAAGAAAGTGCATGTTTTTCTATGGCTTCTGAAACTAGGTTCAGCTCGCGAGGGATTAATTTCAGTCCTACACCTTGTATGTGTGAGCAATCATCCTTGAATTGTCTCCACATCGCTTGAAATATTGGGGCAGGTGGCCAGTCTCCTGATAGTAATTGTATTGCTTTCTGGGCATCTAAGAGGATGGTCAAATACTGGAACCCATTGAGACAATATAGTTTGGTTTCTTGAACAACCCCATGGATATCAGTATTAAAGAAGGATCAGGCAAAGATCGTGTATCCTTCACCCATGAGCATATTTCTTATTCTTGATACAACATGAATTCCCACTCCGACTACTCTGTTTTTAGGTTGAAATGAGGCATCTGTGAAGATAAACACCTCAGTTTCTAGTCTATGGACTGCTTGGCTATAAGTCTTGGCAACTGAAGGGTGCATTGTTGTGTCAATGGTACATGCACATTCTTCTATGAAAGCAATTATGGACTCAGTGTGGGAAGGTTTGTGAGTGTGAACAAGTTCGTTTCAAACCTACCACACATGCCAACACTCCACTAGAAGTAGTATTGAAGGTTGCACTTGGTGAGGAGGTGAGATGACAATAGAGATCCATGGGTCTTCCTTAAGCTCCAGCAATCCTATTGGAACGTTAAGACCTCTCCAGATAGGGCTTATGATACTACAATCCCTAATATTGTGGGGTAGGGAATCCGGTGCATTGTGATAAGTCAGACATGTGATATCCACATCAATATGCCTCCTCTATTTCTCAACATTATTAAGGAGAGCCTTGTGTTGCAGAAGCCAAGCAAAGATCTTCAAGCGCTCAGGTACTCACAACTTCCAGATGCATGCCCAGTTCCCCTTGAGACTTATATCTTTAGATGCCCTTAACCAGTGATAAGAAGATTTTGCAGTGAGTTCCCCTTGTTCCTCATGTGGCTAGTCCCACATGTCTGGTCCTGCATGCGGGGTGTTAATCATTTGTTCATGCACCATTGGGGTGAGATATGAGTTGATGAAGTCGTGGTGTCAATTTCCAGAATTGGTGACCATCGAGCTTGTAGAGGTCTTCAGGATTGAGATGCATGGTGCAGGATGGGCCGATGTCGATTGGTCTCAGTCCTGAGATCCATCTATCCTCCCAGACATTGGTGTATTTCCCTGAGTGAACAATTTTTTAGCATTATTCTTGGATAGCGGGCATGTTTTCCTTTATAAATGGCCATGCTGGAGAACATGGTTTGTTGATAAAACGTCCGTCCGCCATGTATTTTCCTGTCATGACTCTAACCCACATATGGGTGGGGTTGTTAAGGAAACTCCAATCATTCTTCAGCATCAAGGCCTGGTTGAGATCATGTGCATTCTTCAGGACAAGTCCTCCTCCCAACTTGGATGAGGTGATTTTCTTCCAAGAGACTAGTGATAACTTTTTGTTCTCTCTACCTCCTGACCAAATGAAGTTCTTCACATGCCTATTAATGTCATCACAATGTCTTGTAGAAAGTCTCATAGATTGCATTGTGTATGCTAGTATTGCTTGGATAATAGATTTGGCCAATGTGATATGACCTGCTAGGGACAATTGGCGAGCAGACCAACTATTCATCCTTTCCTATAGAGTAGTCATGATGCCTTCGTGGGTTCTATGGTTCAACCGATGGTGAAGTAGGGGCACTCCCAAGTATCGTCCAAGGTCCTCAGTGTACCCTATCCTCAAGGTGTTACAGAAGGCTTCCTTAGTAGCACATGGTGTCTTTGAGGAGAAGTAACATTTAGATTTTCCTTTGGAAATTTCCTATCCAGAGACTGCTTCAAAGTTTGCCAGTACCTTGGCAATGACTTCTGCTTGTGATCGTGATGCTTCTTCCATGAGCATGATATCATCCTCAAAGAGAACATGAGATAGTGGGGTGTCATTACGTGAGAGGTTTATTGGTTTCCAGTGCTTCAGGTGAACCTCATTTACAATTTATTGGCTCAGCCGTTCCATGAACAAGATGAAAATATAAGGGCTGATAGGATCCCTTTGAAGAACTCCTTGGGTTAATTTGATTGGCGGTAGGGGCTTCCCCTCTCATAGAATGGAGGTAGTCCCATTGAAAATGATATTCATAATAAATCAAATGATGTTGCCTGGAAGTCCAACTTTCTAGAGAGTGTCAAGAATAAAAGAAAGATGCATCCTAGTGAATGCCTTTGAGAGGTCTAGCTTCATACATACCCAATATTTTCCTGAGGTTGCTTTTCATCTAGTGGATGACTTCCTGGACAAGAAGGATGTTATTAGTAATGTGTCTTCCTAGTATGAAGATGGATTGTGTTTCAAAAATTCATCCTGAGAGGAGTGGTTTCAAGCACTCAATGATGATTTTGGAAATCAGCTTGAAGCATGTGTTGCTAAGAGAAATTGGCCTGATGTCGCTGCACCATTGTGGCTATCGCACCTTTGGAATAAGCACCATGTATGCATCCGTCAGTGTGATATATACCATCCCAGTGTTGAAGGCCTTTTGTACTGTGACGACCACATAGTTGCCCACTTGTTGCTAATTGGATTGCATGAATTCTCCTTGAATTCCATCAGGACATGTTGCTTTGTTAAGAACCATAGAGGGTGCAACTTTGTGTACCTCATCATGTCTAGGCATGTGAGCAATGAAGTTTTTTGTTTGGTGAGGGATGCCAGGAAAACTTCCAATGTACTCTTGAATATTAGTTGCATTGATGGTCAATGAGGAGTGGGTGGACATCAAGTTGCAAAAGTATTCAAGCACTTCATGTTGGATAGCTGTTGGTTTGGAGACTCACTCACCTTCAGTGTTAAGAATACGATCAATATTATTTGTGTGCCTCTTTTCTTTAACATAGGTTTGGAAAATTTTTGTGTTTCCATCGCCTTCCTTGAGCCAAGTGATGTGGGACTTTTGTCTCCAGTCTGCCTCTCCACAAAGGAGAATGCGGTGATATTGTTCTTGCAATGCAATGACATATAGATCATTAGAAGACAAAGGGAAAGAGTTGGCAATTACCTGGTTTCTGTCGAGACTCTTGAGGACCCTTTTTTTTCTTTATGTTGGAGTGGGAGACATTTAGATTCCCAATCCAGAGCCGTTGTTTGAAAGGATGGTAGGGCCTCAATGAAAGTTTTATGTTTTTCCCATTTTGGAAGTAGGTTGGCTTTGAATTCTAACATTAAGCTCCATCTGGCTTTAGATCAAAAAACCTTGGCAGATTTCCCACTGGAGGGGGTAGTGTTGATGAGAAGCGGGTTGTGATCAAAATACAACCAAGGCAGCACTAAGACAAAGGCGTCTACAACTGTTGTGAGCCAAGACATGATGGATATACCTCTATCCAACTTCTCACACATGTTTAGTCTTTTGAAGGTGAAAAAGTGACCCTTGTCTTTGAATTCAGCTAAGCTAGTATACAGAAGGGTGTCTTTGAATAGGTTGGAAGCTCTCTTGTCGAAGTATTTTCTATCCTTTTTCTCTGTTGGGTTGAGCATCATGTTGAAGTCTCCCATTACAGCCCAGACGTTGTTGATGTTATAGGAGATTTCCTTCAGATGTTTCCATAAGAGAGGTCTTTTGGTTGGGTTCGGACAGCCATATACAAAAGCAAGATGACAAGTATGATTGACTATGCAATGGATCAATTGTCTGTGATTAACTAGGAACTCAAGATCGTAATGAATAGAATCCCAGAGTAGCCAAATGCCACTCGAGAAACCTAGAACTTCGATACTCTGTGAGGCGATGTAGCCAAGCTTACGGATGGTGGAGAGAGAAACGTCGCCACTACAATGAGTTTCAACTAGGGCGAGAATATGAATCTTATACATTTCTTTGTATTCTTTCAGAAGGTGAATTTTGTCCTTATATTTAGCTCCTTGGACGTTCAAGCAAAGAATGTTCACCATCTGAGACTGTAGGAAGGGAACTAGTTGATTGTGGCCCCAAGTCCTACAAACCGGCCGTCCTCACTAGGTTGGGTTTCCTCCATTACCTGATTCACATCTGAGAAGTTGGGGGCGCATCTGGCTTCATTGATGTCATTTAGAGTAGTAAGCAACTGTTCTATTTTCCTCTTTTTCTGTTCCCTGCGTTGGGCCTGATTTGAACTGGTTGGTAGATTCTATTCCTCAGAAGAACTCTACTACTACCCGTCCCCTTGTCTCCTCAATTCAAGTTTGGAGTAGCTTGACCAGTGATAGCATTGCCACTTTCAAACTCGAAGGGAATGTTGGCTTTGCAACCTTCACTCATTTCATAGTCTACCAGAATCACCGATGTGTCTTGGGGATCTCGGGGGTGTTGGCCAATTGACTCTTTGGTGGAGGTTGATGAGTAGCCTTGAGTGGATGGATGATTTTTGACTCCCCTTTCCTTGGGTATACGATTTGTCACAGTCTCTATGATGACCTCAATTTAAGGATTTTCATACGCAATATAGTTTTTGAAGTTCATGTTTACTCTGATTGGTTAATTCTATGATGGGATGATATTTATTCAAACATGACTACAAGGCCATTAGAGGATTATGTACATATATATGGCTAACATGAGTGGTTGTCCAATGATGATTAATTATGAAGTGAAGTGTCCAACTAAGTAGACATGGATTCAAATTATTACATGATGAACTTCAAGGTGTGATGTGGTCAAATGATGTAAGTTAGACTTATTTTATCAGAAGTAGATGGTTAGTCAAATTGAATCCAAGGTTTATAAACATGTATATATGGTTAATTGAAGAACTTATTTACATGACCAAATATTGAGTTTTGTGTCTTAAGATTTGATAGAAGTGACTTTAGGATGCTATGAACATAAGTCAAAAATCTCAGGATGTTTGAAGATTCTTATAGAGATATATTATTAATCAAATTTGATTGTGATATACATATATATGGTGCTGAGTTTGAACTTTAGTCGTTTGATTTTTCTTTCTAGTCAAATAGTTGTGACATTTTGATGTCACACAGGCTTGCCCGTTACTTGGCACGACCCTTTGGCTTGATGATGCAACGTGATATCATCCCTCAGTAGAGAGGATCTAATGGCCAACAAGTCATCTTCCACCTCCGGGTTAAATGGAGCAAAATCATGACTTGGCCACGATACTTACTGGCCTCAAAGCATTGTACTCGCGGTTCCATTGGATGGATTAGCAGAGAAAATAGATCTCGTTCACTGCAGGCATCATAATGACCGCCTGCTTGGAAGTTTTGGTGTAGATTAGTGAAGGAATAAGCCCTCTTCATTGTAGCTCTCCCCACCGGAAGTAGAAGATGGTAGATTCAAAAGAGATGAGTGGATTAAAGGATGTTAGGAGGAGGTTCAATTCAATAGTAGTGACCCTTGTAGATCTGCGAGGCCTTGTGGGTGGTCTTTCGATGATGGTGAGAAGCTTCCATGTCACCCAAGCTCACCCTTTGGGGCAAGGGTGACATCCTTTGGGGTGGTATCTTCTTTTTCTCCCACGACCTCTAGATCATATCGTCGACTTCGTTGAGGGGCCAAGCACTCTTTCTACGATTTAGTTGAGTGAGGCGGTCACAAAGGGATAAACCCCCGATTTGACCACCTGCCCCGCCGTGACCTCCAGCCAGAGTATGATGTTGGGTAAGCAACATCTCCTCACGATTGAAGCATGCCGAGGAGGCTATGGAAGCAACCACGAAGCTTCGAGGGACGTTTGTGCGCCATGAGAGCTACCACTCACACACTTTTTCCTTGTCAGAGATCCCATTCACAGTGGATCTCTGGAGAAGAGGGCCAACATCTCGTGCACAAACGGAGGCCACGATCGGGCAACGCGCAATAGGGGGAGCAAAGAACAAACCGGACCAGAGTAGGGTCCGCCTACTCAATCATTGTGAACCGAATGAGTTGCAGGCATCCAACCGGCCCATTGGAAACCAAGGGCCCCCTCCTTCTGGGCCACATGCTGGAGATCATGAACTCAAGGGGTGAGATCCGACGACTGTAGATTTTCGAATCTAGGTAAAACAACTTTTAATCAACAGAATATGTTCAAATCTTCCAAAAACCATTATACATAGCTCCCTTGGCCTATAAATCACCCAAAAATACCCATAGATTTAGAAAAATACCCTCTTCACTGTGAAACCTTTAGATTAGACTTCTGATGATTCATTTTTGAGGATTTTGATTTAGATGCTTTAAACCTAATACTAATTTTAGAAAATGGATAAATGATCAGGAAATTATGGACATAGAACCTGACCTGAATAATGGCCTTTCGATCAGTATAAAAATATTGCATACTAGTTAAGGTCTGTTTGAACCTAGATTTGGCCAAACCCTATTTTGGACCTAAAATTACTAAGAATATGATGTACATATATTAATGATGATTAATTTCTTTAAATCAGGTGATGATCAGATTATCTAGATGATCATGGACATGTGAGGAATATTTGAACTCAGGTACGTGGATATAATTATATGACTAGATTTGCTGGATGTTAAATATATGTACTTGCTTGCTTGTATTTGAAATACATTGTTGGATGTAGATCTATATGTATTGTCATTTCTGCCTTGAACAATAAAAACACTAAAGAAAGAAAATGGAATGTAGTTACTGATGGTTCATTAATCTCCCTATTAGAGAGGGAAAGTATTAATGTTGACTAGCACCTCCCTAATGGTATAAGGTACGCGAGGAGATCCCTAATGGTACAAGGTATGCGGGGATAGGGCCCAATAATATATGTTTGTGCTAAGTCCACCATAGTAATACATGTCCATTGAAATATGGTTAATAACTTGGGTTTACCTGATTTTTCTGCCTTAAATAATGCTTTCATTTTTCTTTCTTCTTTTTCAAGTATTTTAAATATGCCAGCATAGTATAGTATCTTTCAACCACGTACCAACTTTATGTTGATTCACCGTTTCATGTATGTTTTAGGTTCAGAGATAGCATGGGATAAAAGGATGGGATGTGAGTAGTTATATAGGTTTACCTATTGTCTAGGATGCTAGTTAGCATACATGTTTAGACTGTGTAATTTTCTATTTTTCAATATGTAAATGTAATCCAAGCTGTAGTAATTCATGTTGTAAATATATATGTTATTGTTGAGAAATGTTATGGTTGTATGTTCATGTATGCGAATTATGCTTCCACATCGCTCTCTGAAACAATTAGCTAACATTTTTGGATTTGTCCTCTTGGGCCTTCTAAGTCTCGAGACGGCAGAATCCGGGGACGTTACAGTTGGTATCAGAGCATGAACAATAGCTACACCTGACAATTTCTCACCATGAAACATAAAAACTAAATTTCACCTCTCACATTAAATCCTAGAAACTTAGTAAGTTGTTCTAGAGGAATAAGATTTGACTTAGCCTCTAGGTTAGAACCTAGATGTTCGAGAACTAGGTTTAGACAAGTGTGTGAAACCCTATTCATATAGAGCTCATATGCATTGGGTAGCTATACTAGTCTACACCTTGTTCTCACAATTTCACTAGGTGACATGACACTGGACTATCTACTATGTGTGGGACACTCAGTTTTGCTGATTTGGTTTTGTTTTCCAATCGGCTCGAGCCTCAATAGTTTTCTCTGACGTCCGTTTTCTCGGAGAAAAACTATATAATATTTTATTATATATATGTAAATATGAAAATGTGTCCCTCACACTGGAGAGTAGTTAGTGTTTATGCAACCTAAGTGAAAGGGGGGTGACATCAGTCTAGAAGAGAGAGTATATCTAGAATAGATGTCTAGAGCCTTATAAGGACATTTGATAGATAGATTGACGATAGACTGATAGATGATGTAAGCAAGGATGATCTAATATAAATTCGATCTCTGAGGTATATGTTGTTTATAAAGACCTAAGTTGTAAATGAGGTTTGAATCCAAATTTGGATAATCTAAGCTAAGTCTTAATGATAAAAGTACGTACTCTTCCTTACTTAAGATGAGCTAAGTTAAGATAATGTTGAATATGCATGAGCCTCAAGCTCTTTTACAAAGGAGGACCTCCAGTGTTAGGACAAGATACGTGGTGAACTCCAGAGAGAGTGATACCCACAAGGAGAATGTCATAGGACCTAGCCTCCAATATATGAGAAATATGAAATATGTTTAAAATGATGTGTCCTACACTAGATTACTCTTGAGTAGATGAGTTGAGTCCTTTTGCCTGATTCAATCCTATATGTGAGAGTTGGGTAAAATATAATATGATGGGTAGAATACTCATAAAGTGAAAGTCAATCCTTAGATTGAGTTATGCCCTAGCTTGAGTGACATATGTTTGTGAATCTCATCATTAGTTACAAGTGAGGTGGTACATGAAACTCTAGTTCTTAGAGTAAAATTCCTTGTGCATAAGATGCTCATAAATGTTGTTCCTTCCTTATCTCTTTCTTAATATATGATGCTGGAAACCTCACTTGAACTATATTGATGATTATGTATGAATAGTCACTCAGATAAACTTGATCTAGTAATTTATCCTTCACTCTACAACACACGTGGTATGCATAAGTTTGAAATCATGAGGTTTCCTTAGTATACTTTCTCTTCCCTTGATATCGTACATGAAAGATATAAGTTTGAAATCATAAGCTTAAAAAAAATCTTTGGATCATAGCTTACATGATCACAGAATATAGTTCTTAACACCGATCCTTCTCAATCTATTCTTCTAAGTTTAAGCATAACTCTCACACAATAGGGGGAAACCCTAATAAATAAATAAAAATCAAGCCCTTATGTAATGATGGAATTCTAGTATGAGGTAATTATAAATTGGAGTAGTGGTGTTTAGCGTGTTAACTCTATTGTACAATGACATGAAATCTTCCTACCACCTTGCACAAGTTAGTGGGGTGAAAGATTAGACCTTGCATAATACCTTCTCAACCCATATGTGTGATCAAACCCTAATTCTTAGGTCCATAAGGGGTGTAAATCCTAAATACTAGAATGTTAAGTTATTACCAATCTACATAAATGATGCTTCCATCTATATAAGGTGGTGTGGGTACACCCTATGTGTCTTAATATCCTAAGAGGACAACTAAGGTACACCCTAGATGCTCTAGATCCCAACATGTTGACTTGGAATACATATAGAAATATGATAACTTTGGCACCTAGAAGTGGTGACATACGTTAATTTGAAATCCTTGATGTCACTTTGTGTATAAGATTAGTTGAATTTCGAGGACTAAATTCCATATAAGGTGGGGTGAATGTGATGACCTCAATTTTAGGATTTTCATACCCAATATAGTTTTTGAAGTTCATGATTACTCTGATTGGTTAATTCTATAATGGGATGATATTTATTCAAACATGACTACAAGGCCATTAGAGGATTATGTACATATATATGGTTAACATGAGTGGTTGTCCAATGATGATTAATTATGAAGTGAAGTGTCCAATTAAGTATACATAGATTCAAATTATTACACGATGAACTTCAAGGTGTGATGTGGTCAAATGATGTAAGTTAGACTTATTTTATCAGAAGTAGATGGTTAGTCAAATTGAATCCAAGGTTTATAAACATGTATCTACGGTTACTTGAAGAACTTATTTACACGACCAAATATTGAGTTTTGTGTCTCAAGATTTGATAGAAGCGACTTTAGGATGCTATGAACATAAGCCAAAAATCTCAGGATGTTTGCAGATTCTTATAGAGATATATTATTAATCAAATTTGATTGTGATATATATGGTGCTGAGTTTGAACTTTAGCCGTTTGGTTTTTCTTTCTAGTCAAATAGTTGTGACATTTTGATGTCACACAGGCTTGCCCATTACTTGGCATGACCCTTTGGCTTGATGATGCAACACGATATCATCCCTCAGTAGAGAGGATTTAATGACCAGCAAGTCATCTTCCACCTCCGGGTTAAACGGAGAAAAATCATGACTTGGCCGTGATTCTTACTGGCCTCAATGCATTGTACTCGCGGTTCTATTGGATGGATTAGCAGAGAAAACGGATCTCGTTCACTGCAGGCGTCATAATGACCACCTTCTTGGAAGTTTTGGTGTAGATTAGTGAAGGAATAAGCCCTCTTCATCGCAGATCTCCCCACCGGTAGTAGAAGATGGTAGATTCAAAAGAGATGAGTGGACTAAAGGATGTTAGGAGGAAGTTCAGTTCAATAGTAGTGACCCTTGTAGATCCACGAGGCCTTGTGGGTGGTCTTCTGATGATAGTGAGCAGCTTCCATGGCCCCCAAGCTCACCCTTTGGGGCAAGGGTGACATCCTTTGGGGTGGTATCCTCTTTCTCTCCCACCACCTCTAGATCACATCATCGACTTCATTGAGGGGCCAAGCACTGTTTCTGTGATTCAGTTGAGTGAGGCGGTCGCAAAGGGATAAACCCCTGATTTGACCACCTGCCCCGCCGTGACCTCCAATCAGAGTACGACATTGGGTAAGCAACATCTCCTCGCCATTCAAGCCCACCGAGGAGGCTATGGAAGAAACCACGAAGCTTCAAGGGACGTTTGTGTGCCATGAGAGCTACCACTCATGCACTTTTTCCTCGTCGGAGATCCCGTTCGCAGTGGAGCTCTGGAGCAGAGGGCCAACATCTTATGCACAAACAGAGGCCATGATCGGGCAACATGCGACGGGGGGAGCAAATAACAAACTGGACCAGAGTAGGGTCTGCCTGCTCAATCACTGTGAACCGAATGGGTTGTATGCATCCAACCATCCCACTGGAAACCAAGGGGCCCCTCCTTCTGGGCCACATGTTGGAGATCATGAACTCAAGGGGTGAGATCCGACGACTATAGATTTTCCAATCTAGGTAAAACAACTATTAATCAAAAGAATATGTTCAAATCTTCCAAAAACCAATATGAATAGCTCCCTTGGCCTATAAATCCCCCAAAAATACCCATAGATTCAGAAAAATACCCTCTTCACTGTGAAACCTTTAGATTAGACTTCTGATGATTCATTTTTGAGTATTTTGATTTAGATGCTTTAAACCTAATACTAATTTTAGAAAATGGACAAATGATCAGGAAATTGTGGACATAGAACCTGACCTAAATAATGACCTTTCGATCAGTATAAAAATATTACATACTAGTTAAGGTTTGTTTGAACCTAGATTTGGCCAAACCCTATTTTGGACCTAAAATTACTAAGAATATGATGTACATATATTAATGATGATTAATTTCTTTAAATCAGGTGCTGATCAGATTATCTAGATGATCATGGATATGTGAGGAATATCTGAACTCAGGTACGTGGATATAATTATATGACTAGATTTTCTGGATGTTAAATATATGTACTTGCTTGCTTGTATTTGAAATACATTGTTGGATGTAGATCTATATGTATTGTAATTTCCGCCTTGAACAATAAGAACACTAAAGAAAGAAAATGGAATGTAGTTACTGATGATTCATTAATCTCCCTATTAGAGAGGGAAAGTATTAATGTTAAATAGCACCTCCCTAATGGTATAAGGTACACGGGTAGATCCCTAATGGTACAAGGTATGCAGGGATATGGCCCAATAATATATGTTTGTGCTATGTCCACCATAGTAAAACATGTCCATTGAAATATGGTTAATAACTTGGGTTTACCTAACTTTTCTGCCTTAAATAATGATTTCATTTTTCTTTCTTCTTTTTCAAGTATTTTAAATATGCCAGCATAGTATAGTATCTTTCAACCATGTACCAACTTTATGTTGTTTCACTGTTTCACGTATGTTTTAGGTTTAGAGATAGCATGGGATAAAAGGATGGGATGTGAGAAGTTGTACAGGTTTACCTATTGTCTATGATCCTAGTTAGCATACATGTTTAGACTGTGTAAATTTCTATTTTTCAATTTGTAAATGTAATCCAAGATGTAGTAATTCATGTTGTAAATATACATGTTATTGTTGAGAAATGTTATGGTTGTATGTTCATGTATGCAAATTATGCTTCCGCATCGCAATATGAAATAATTAGCTAATGTTTTTAGATTTGTCCTCTCGGGCCTTCTAAGTCTCGAGATGGTAGAATCTGGGGACGTTATAGTCTCCCAGTCATCTTCATTGGTCTCGGGCTCCTTAGGGTACGAGTCGTTGGTCTCAACTCCCATTGGGGGGGCAAAGGAGATGATTCTGTGGTCTTCTTTCCTAGTTTCTTGGGGGGTTGCCTCCTTTCTGGTTTCTTAGCATGGATTGCCTGAGAGTAGGGAGTTTCTACAACCACATGTTGTACCGTCTATGTGATAATATCTGGAGTTGAGAAGTTGGGGACAAAGGCACATTCTTTATCAGCATGGCCCACCTGCCCACATATCATGCAGATGACATGCTTATTCTCGTATTCAATATGAAATTTTTCCTTGTTCACCATGATCATTGACAAAAGTGACTTGGAGGTATCCACCTCCACAACAATCCATGTAAATTTCCCTGGATTACCTGTTGTTGTTGTATCATCAATCTTTATAGTCTTCCCTATTAGGCTGCCTATACTCACCAAAAGTTATGTTTAGTAGAGGTAGACTAGGAGGTCAGGGACTCTCGACCAAACTACTATTTTGCGAGGTATAGGATTTGATGACCTGAAGTCGGGGGTCCATTATTGGACGGAGAGGTAATTGCCAAAAATAGTCCATGGACTGCATGTCATGGCTGCAATGAAATCCATCTGGTTTGCTAACTGTATTATGTAATACCCCATCTCCAAGTCAATGGCTCTGGACATCTCTCTAGGGTTTTAGAGTACTCGGAGTCTGTTGATAAGGGCATGAAATCTAATATTTATCTCAAGGACCTTCACCACTATCGCAAACCTGCATGGTTCTAGTAGTGGTTGGATGGTGTCCAGGTTCACGATGATTGTTGGGATAGGTCCGCTGCGGTCGATCATGATGTCTTCTACCCTGATCATGTCCGGGTGATGCCCATTTAATGGATAAGGGTACCCTAGGATCAACACCTATAGTGGCTGTAGCGTAGGAGCACAGTAGGACTTGCACCTGCTTGCTGTCTTGCACTGGAGTCGAAGGTGATTCGCCTCCAACTTTCATGGAAGCACCTGTAGCGGGGTCATCATGATCTTACAACGGTATGCTTGGATTCGTGGGACTAGATCACGAGAATCCTAGACTGGACAGTGCCTCCCTAACGTCCAGTGCAACTATCACATCTGCAGCCACGACCGTCTCCTCCCCAAGCCAACACCAAGAGCTAGGGAAGTAGGTACAAAATTATTGTACCATATATATGTTGGATTTTTAATGGAGGCAGAGAAGGCAGAGGAAACAAAAATTTTCTCCCCAAACCTAGTATAAAGGAATCACGTCAACGTCTATACAATAAGAAAGATGGTTTGTAGAGACATACCTTGTCTAGAGGCTTGCTCAGTGATGTTACCTCGCAGCTTGCATGGTTTTCACCTCCAGTCTTGGACGGTGTCTGTACAACTCCTGGTCTCACCGGGACTGTCGAGATTGACAGCTGTCCTCCGAGCGGCAGAAGTCTCCCGCCTCTGTAGTCATCTTCAGCGTTTACTTCTCCAAACTCGATACTATCGACATGGGTGTCGATAGTATCGACCTTAACATTCTGCACACTTCAAAACACGAGTTAGGGTACCATTTTTACAAAAATTATCAAAACCTAAGAAAAAACTAAGTACATAAACATAAAAGAACATAACCAAACATAAAATTGAACCTAAAGTTGGGTTGCCTCCCAACAAGCACCCTTGTTTAATGTCCTAGGCTTGACATAAAGATATCTTTAACCTGGGTTGTCAAGAGATGTCTCCAATGAGTAATGTGGCAATTTGAATTGAACTCGATCATGTCCAATCCCCAAGGTCAATGTACCTCTCCCAATGGCAGCGATGACATCATCTGTAGCTTGGAACGACCTTACGAATAGCATCTCGCAACTTTGGAGTTGTGGCATGTCCATAACAACAAAATCTACCGGGAAGATGAACCTGTCTACCTTGACGATTACATCCTCGCACACTCCATATGGCCTTACAATGGACCCATCTGCCAACTCAATCGTTGCCGCCGATTTCTTTATCTCCTTCAACCCAAGCTTTTGAAATGTGGACAGAGGCATAAGATTAATGCTGGCGCCCAAATCACACTGTGCTTGTGGAAAATGTTGGTCACCTATTGAACATGGGATATTAAAACTCCCCAGGTCTTTCTTCTTCTCTGGTAAGCTCCCAAGAATGATTGAGCTCACCATTTCATTCATCCTGCATACATCAGTATCTTTGATCCGCCTCTTTTTGTTGATTATATCTTTAATGAACCTCCCATAGGCGGGAACCTTCTCAATCATTTCCACCAGTGGAATGTTGATATGCAGCTTGCGGAATATTTCCAAGAATTTCCTATAGTGCCGGTGCTCCTTCTTCGGCTTCGGATTGTCCCGACTTGACACATCTGCCGCATTGACACGCTTGTGAGGAGGCACATATGAGCTTTTCGGGGTCAACTCCCCTAAGCTTGCTTCAATCACTCCCTCTGACGTGGGCTTTGGTGAGACATCGTCAATAGTAACAGCTTGTTGTGGTTCCTCTCTCGCATTCGATGTCTCCACACGTGCACAAACAACCTTCAATTGTTCTTTTTCTCTAGATGGAGATACAATATTCATAACTCGCTGTGATTTTCTGAAGAAAGGGTTTCCGCCCGGCAGTCCATAATAAGTGCGTGGATACGGTATCGCCGGTGACGCATGCGTATTAAACGTCATTTTTCTTTCCTCTTTAGCTTCTTGCACCTGAGATTCCTCCTCATTGCTTACCACAGAAATATACTTGACCTGATGGTGTGCTTGGGCCACGTTTGCATTCTCGGCCGGTTTCTGTTGATTGGCGTGCTTGATGGCTGCCACTTCACTAGAAATCTGTGCCACAGTGGTTTCTAATGCCCGCATTTGTGCTCCATGGCTTTGCAGCGTCTGTACAAACTTGGTTAGAATATCACCTTGAGATTGCAATTGCTTACCAAACATGGCCATCATCTCCTGGTTCTGCTGTACCATTTGACTCAATAATTCAGTGTTCTTATCCTCGGCTCTAGGCTGTGGCTTGGCATCCGGATCCTTCAGAAAGTTATTTGGATCCTTCCATGAGAATTTTTTATCCTTCCTCCATGCGTAGTCATTGTTTCTGTAACCCTGTTGTTGCATGAATTTCACTTGGGCTTCCCCATCCTCAGATGCATCTTCCTTAGATAGCAGCTTCTTGGCTAGAAGATCTAACTTATCGTTCAGCTCCTTAACTACTCTGGATTCGCCAGCAGCTCTGACCTGCTCCACAACACCTCTGTCACCCCATGACTGTTTCCTAGCCATGTTCTTTAATATCTCCCAACATATGGTGTCTGTATTATTAAAAAAGAATCCAGATCCTAGAGAATCAAGGTTACTCCTATCGTGCTCGGAGAGAGCAAAATAAAAGATCTTCACCTGCATATCTTTATCCAACCCATGATGTGGGCACCTCCTCAGCATAACCTGAAATCTCTCCCAGGTCTCAGAATATGTCTCACCAGCCTGTTGGGTAAAGTTGTGAATCTTCCGGATCATGTCGTTAGTCTTCTCAGGAGGGAAGAACCTCTCAAAGAAAACCTCCACCATATGGTTCCAGGACTCCACAAACTCATCATCCAAATTATATAACCATTCTCGCGCGGCTCCCGCCAATGAACTCGGGAAAAGCTTGAGATACAGTGCCTCCTGTGGAAACCTATCGATTTTTACCATGTCACAGTTCTCAACAAACTGGCTGATGTGCGCGACGGGGTCCTCATTCTTGAGCCCATGGAAAGCATTTGATTTCACCAGATTTATCAACGCCGGATCAATCTTATATGTAGGTATGTTGATTGCCTGTTTCTTTATAGGCCCTTTTGAAGCTGATGAGGAAGAAGCCTTGATCTTGTCCCATATAGTCTGTGGCTCGGCCATCTCTTCCTGTTCAAGTTCGGAATCTACCTCTTCTGGTTGCTCTTGCTCGTAATACTCCTCGTCCTCAGGTCCCGGAAGTGGAATCTTGGGTGTGCGATTGTCGTAGTCCGTACTACGTGTCTGCACCATGCAACGTACCTGAAATGAGAAAATTTAGTTCAGTACAGTGCTTTGATGAGTATAAAAATGAACGAACAATAGAAAGAAAATATTTGAAGTTGAATGAAAATTATAAAAAAAAATGTGGCCTAGAGTGGCCGCTCGTAGCACTCGAAGTGCCAACAATTTCTCCGTATCCCCGGCAACGGCGCCAAAAACTTGACGTGTATTTTACTATGCGCTAAAACGCAAGTGAACGCGTCGAGTAGTACAGGCCTTTGTGAGGCCCGAGTCGAACACAGGGATACTCGGAATTGTTGGAGACTCCTACTAACTATTTGCGATCAGCTAAGCCGAATAACAAATTGAGGGTTGTTGTTAAAATTAAAAGAAAATAAAAACAAAAACGAAACAAACGATCGATTAAATGTTAATTTAATCAATTCAAAAGGGTATCTTTAGGATTGCGGTTTCACCGCGGGTTTTCATTGTATTAAATTCTATATAGCTACTCAATTTTATCTCTCTTTCCGGGTAGTGGCCTGAAAACAGAATTGCCCACTGTCGTGGTGCAATTCACTACCTAGGTCTAGGTCGGTTCCACCGTCGTAGTAACCTATACCCTAAACTTAGTGCATTATGAACGATCTCTCAGTATCCACCATTAATTTTACACCACCTTAGTCAAGGGATTTATCGATTAATGTAGATTTCGTCTCTTTTCAGCCGTTAATCCTTCTGTCGAAGTGATTGAGGGCGTTAGGTTATTATTATGGTGATCAAGCATAATAATATATGGAGAAAACGAAGCTATACCACAAATTTAAGAGATAAAATATGAATTACTATTATAAAATTGTCATACAATGAATCCCCGGGCTACTCCCGGTCCTAAAGACAAAGGGGATTATCCCCGCATGGTCATCTCAATGAAAGACAGAGGAGTAGAGAAGAAAAACATGGGAAACATGGAGAAAACTCGTGTAACCCCTGATACAAAGGTGTTCCTAGAGATCCTCCTCGAGAAACGTGCGTTTTGCAGTCTTCCGGCAGCAAAATCGCCCGTCGGAGGTGTCCGGATCGCTCGGTTGACGACCTTCGTCTCTCATCTCCTATCTCTCTCTATCCTTCTTGGATGTTGTGCAACACAATGTCCTCTCCCCCTCGGGCCGTCCGTGCTCTTCTTAGGTCATAGGACCACTTTACGGCTTCGAAAAAGCTCAATCGGATTAAAACGCTCCGTTTTAGTGCTGAAAATCGCCAGATCCCGACGCTGTCGATAGTATCGACCCCAAGGTCGATGGTATCGACCATGGGACATGTTATTCCTTCCAAGATCACGTTTTGGGGTTGCTTTTTGATGAAATGTCGATACTATCGACCTGGGGGTCGATAGTATCGACTCCGGACAATGCAAAAGTGCCTGAAAAAGTGCCGAAACATGTGTATAAGTCCGGGGATTATATAAAATCATATAAATATGATAAAAGAAGTATAATTTGATGCAAAAAGAGTTTAAGGGCCAACTATAGTGAATTATGCAAATATAATCAAGAAAATGACAAATACATGCATAAAACAGATATAAAATAAGCCTATAAAAGTGACTCAAAACCCATGCATCAATACATCATCGAGTAAAACAATTCTTTAGACATCTATCATGTTACACTATCGTCTCAGAAATAGTTAAAACATATGGATCGGAAATTGCCTTTATTATTATTCAAATCATTTACAAAGTATCCCATTACAATCATCACATGACTTGCTCTATGGGCATACATACCAACAGACTCCAATTTGCACTTAGAGCCAGTCACCTAGGAACCTCAGTCCTTGTAACCTAGCATGACCATCATGCTTCTGCTGAGAAAGGGCCTTAGTCAGTGGATCAACTATGTTGTCTTCAGTTGGTACTTTACAAATCTTCACATCTCCTCACTATACGATCTCTCGTATGAGATGGAAGCGCCGTAGTATATGCTTGGACCACTGATGTGATCTGGGCTCCTTAGCTTGAGCAATAGCTCCATTGTTGTCACAATAAATCTCAATTGCATCAAAGGTATTGGGAACTACACCAAGTTCAGTGATGAACTTCCTAATCTACACAACTTCCTTTGCTGCATGTGAAATAGCGATATACTGGGCCTCTGTAGTAGAATCGACAATTGTTTCTTGCTTGGAACTCTTCCAGCTCACAACTCCATTATTTAGGTAAAATACAAATCCTGATTGCGATCTGTAATAATCTTTGTCGGTTTGGAAGCTTGCATTGGTGTAACCCCTTACTACCAATTCTTCCTTGCCGTCGTATATAAGGAACTGATCCTTAGTCCTTCGCAAGTACTTGAGGATGTTCTTTACGAATGTCCAGTGAGCATCCCCGGGATCTGACTGGTACTTGCTCGTCATGCTGAGAGCATACGAGACATCTGGGCGTGTGCATAACATAGTGTACATGATGGATCCAATGGCTGATGCATATGGGATCCCATTTATACGCTCCCTCTCTTCACAAGATTGCGGGCATTGAGCTCTAGAGATGGTGACTCCATGTAGCATGGGGATGTTGCCTCTCTTTGAGTTCTCCATGCTGAACCGCTTCAACACTTTGTTAGTGTACGTGCTTTGACTTAGTCTGAGAAGCCTTTTAGATCTATCTCTATAGATCTTAGTACCTAGAATGTAGGATGCTTCTCCTAAGTCCTTCATTGAGAAAGTATTCCCAAGCCAAGTCTTTACCATCTCTAAGGCTGAGACATCATTCCCCATCAATAGTATGTCATCTACATACAATATAAGGAATGTGGTCGTGCTCCCACTAACCTTCTTGTACACACAAGGTTCATCTTCATTTTGAGTAAAGCCAAACACTTTGACTTCCTCATCAAATCGAAGATTCCAACTCCCAGATTCTTGCTTCAATCCATAGATTGACCTTTGTAGCTTACACACTTTATTGGCATTCTTTGGATCTACAAAACCTTCAGGTTGTGTCATGTACACATCCTCATTTATATTCCCATTAAGGAATGCAGTTTTAACATCCATTTGCCAAATCTCATAGTCATAGTAAGCCACAATAGAAAGCATGATCTTGATGGACTTAATCATGGCAACTGGAGAAAAAGTTTCGTCATAGTCAACACCTTGAACTTGTCAGAAACCCTTTGCAACCAATTTGCCTTTACAAGTTTGCACATTGCCATCCATGTTGGTCTTCTTCTTGAAGACCCACTTGCATCCTATGGGTTTTACCCCCTCGGGTGGTTCCACCAAAGTCCATACTTTGTTGGAATACATGGATTTCATCTCAAATTTCATGGCTTCAAGACACTTCTCAGAATTTGGTCCCTCCATAGCCTCTAGATAGGTAGTTGGATCATCATCTATGATCAACTCACCGCCTTCCTGAGTCACAAGGTATCCAAAACTTTCAGGTTAAAGGCGTGTCCTACTAGATCTACGAGGTCCTTGTGTTATTTGAGGAGACTGAGATTCCACAACACCTTGTGAATCTCTATGTTCCTCTTGTACATCTATTGGTTCAATGTTTTCTTGTTGGGCTTGAACCTCTTCAAGCTCTATTTTCCTCCCACTGCTTCCTTTGGAAATAAATTCCTTTTCTAGGAATACAACTATCATAGCAACAAACACTTTGTTGTCAGTAGGGTGGTATAAATAATATCTCCTCATTTCCTTGGGGTATCCAACAAAATAACATTTATCGGACTTGAGTCCAAGCTTATCAGGAAACATTTTCCGGATGTAAACCTCACAACCCCAAATCTTAATAAAAGAAAAACCGGGATGCTTCCCGTGCCATATCTCATATGGTGTCTTTTGAACTGATTTAGATGGTACTCGGTTAAGTGTAAATGCAGCGGTTTCAAGAGAATGACCCCAGAAGAAACCAGAAGATAAAAAAAACTCATCATTGATCGCACCAAGTCCAGTAACGCGCAATTCCTTCTTTCAGACACACCGTTATGTTGTGGTGTTCCAGACAGAGTCTATTGTGATACGATACCACGGGCACGCAGAAGGTCCTCAAACTCTTATCTTAAGTATTCTCCCCCTCGATCGGATCGAAGTGCTTTGATACTTTTATCAAGTTGGTTCTATACTTAATTCATGAAATCCTTGAACCTTTCAAGGGTTTCTGACTTATGTTTCATCAGGTATACATAGCCATACCTACTGAAGTCATCAATGAAGGTAATGAAGTACTGACACCCATTTCTGGCATTAGTTCTAAAAGGCCCACATACATCAGTATGTATGAGTCCTAATAGATCACTAGCTCTCTCACCTTTACCTGAAAAGGGAGTCTTGCTCATCTTGCCCAACAAATAAGATTCACATGTCTCTATTGATTCATAATCAAAAGAGTCTAGATAACCATCTTTATGGAGTGTGGAGATGCGCTTCTCATTTATGTGCCCTAGACGATAATGCCAAAGATATGTTTTGTTTGAGTTGTTGAGTTTTTGCCTTTTGGTGTTTATGTTGTATACACTTGTCTCTAGATCTATCAAGTATAGACCACAAGACATTGGGTCACTACCATAAAAGATCCCATCTTTTGAAATGGAACATTTTCCATTCTTAATAAGAAATTCAAAACAATCCTTGTCTAAACAAGAAATGGAAATGATATTCCTATTTATGGTAGGTACATAATAGCAGTTCTTCAACTCTATTATTAACCCACTAGGCAGAGTTAACTCATAGGTTCCTACGGCACTGGCGGCAACCCTTGCCCCATTGGCAACACGTAGTTCAACCCCGCCTTTCCCCAAAGGACTACTCCTTTAAAGATCATTCACATTTGAAAAAATGTGAGATCCGCATCCGGTATCAAGTACCCACGACAAAGTAGTAAAGTTAATCTCTATTACGTATACACCAGAAGTAGAGATCTCTATCTCTCGCTTCTTCTTCCATCGTTCCTTTCATCCTCTCCATGTTTTGAGCACAGAAGACTTTGATGTTGGTTTGGTGAGAGAACCCTTATCTCCCTCACCTTTATCCTTGGACTTTGTTCCATTTATCTTTATCAATGAATTATCCTTCTTCTTATTTGTCTCAAACAGTGCATTAAGTGTGCATAGAGTGGATTCAAAAACTACCAGTATATCTGGATTGTGCAGAACACTTCTCACAATCCCTAACCAGTTATGGAATTTATTCTCAATTAATTTGCCCATTTTAAAAGATGATTCTTTTGCCATTCTATAAAAGAAAGTTGCATTTGTCAAAACTCCTTTTGATTTGATTTGAATAAAATTTGACGATAGTTAATTAGGCCTTTAATTAATTACCACTTCAACTATTTTTGTTCAAATTCATAGCCCTCACCATCAATTCGGAAGATTGTAGCGTACAATCTTCTAGTGGGTCAAGATCCTGAAATCCTCTAAGTCATGGACCAGCCAGGGCTGTCACCCACAACTTAGATCTTCCAGGTAGGCAACTTTTGCCAATTGCATCATATGCAAGTCTTGAAATATGTCATGTGCAACTCCTTGCCATGATCACCTCCATGCCTTAAGGTGCTAGATCCTAGTTAGGTCACCTTGTTAAGTCTGACCCAAAGCCAACACGATGAATATGCACCCTGCTAGGGCAGACCCACATATCCATCCTTCACGCTTCCACAAGATAGACGGTGCACCACGCTAGGGCGTGCCCACACTTGGCCGATCAAGATTTTCACGTGTGTTACTTTTAGAAGGCATCTAAAACTTTAATATTTAATGAGAGATTTGTTTTTATAAGTACATCACTACAAAAAATATGGTCTTTAACTACAAAAAAAATTTGTAGCGAAAACCCCAAAATTTGTAGCCAAAAGCTTTGGCTACAATTATCCTTCCATTTATAATATATAGCTAATACCCGTGTAGCTAATTGTTTAGGCTACATTTTCAAACTTGTAGTTAGTTATGCCTTTGGCTACAAATTCATATGTAACCCTAATTGTAGGTTAAAATGTCCTTACACATAAAAGTGTAGTTTCCATTGTAGCCAAATGTATGACTACAATTCAATTTGTACCTATAATATGTAGGGAGAGATGTCATTGGTTACAATTGTATTTGTAGTTCATGTATAGAAAAAATTAGCACTTGCTACACATGTAATTATAGCTAGTGTTTAGTGAAAGACACCATGTACTATACATACATATGTAGTGAGAGACATTATGTATCCAGTCAGTTGCTTGCCAATATAGAGGGGTTTTCAATAAGAAAACAGACGAATGTTAATCAAGATTGAGTTATGCTTACAATGTCAATAATGATACTATTTATATTTGAACGATGAGTATACATGGGGAGGACATTAACCTGGCCCCTATTTTACAATATGCATGGGAAAAAGACAATGTATACAATATGTTCTTCTTACTACATCTATCCACTGCAGACTCTATATGCCACATGATCATGCACATCTTCTTATATCTTGATTTTTCTTTTATATTTATTCCACCACTTGTATTTCCTTTTTTGGCCGCCTCCCTTTGTTGTAGAAGTTTCTCTATAAGCGTTTGATATTCACAAAGAATAAACAGCAACTTCAAAGCATACAAGGAATCATATTGTCCTTTGAGCAAAGCACACTGAAAGATACAAAATAAGCTTCAATTCAGCAATGAAATAGTTTGGTATTATGTATTAATTCAGCTATAAACTATACAAAGTCATACCCTAGAGAGAACTATGATGGAATTTAAGTTCATCTACTCAACATTGCGTGTAAATATACCATAATGAATGACTAGTCTCTTCAATCCCAACAGCGACCCCCTTTATTCATGGAGCATAGCAAAGAATAATGTACTCTCTTCAATGAAGAGACTGTGCAACCAACCATTGCTACATTAAAGAGGACCTGAAAAGTAATGAATAGGAAGTGTTTCAGCAATGACAGTGTAAAAACTCTAGCCAACAGAGATGAATGCGGGTAAGTTAAGTACTAGCACAATGCAACTATGGCACCACTCACAGTTAAATAAAAAAGTCCATTATTGATTACTAGTAAAAGCTAAATTTGAGACCACACTTGATGGAAGAGACAGAGGAGTGATTATAGGGTTCCTCTACCCTTGAAGAGACCAAAAGTGAAGTCTGAGGCTCTCTCAACCTATTCCTAGTGGCTAAAGATCATTTGAAGCAAATATGTCCAAGAAAATCCAAAGAACAGAGTCAAAGTGTTGATCCAGGACCCAGCACGGCTGTGGTAACACAAAACGGCCGTGCTGGGTCCCTTACAAATCAACAGAACAACCTTCAAGTCAAGCAGAGAGCAGTATGACCGTGCAGAACAGAACGGGCCGTTCCAGTGACAGCCACCACGATCGTGCACCACAAAACGGCCGTGCTACAGCAGACCAGAATGGCTGTGCAACATCACCACAACCAACTTTACCCAACCCACCATGGCTGTGCTAGCCACCACAGCCGTGGTGCCCTGACACCACCACGACCGTGATGATCACCACGGCCGTGGACATTTCAGCCCAAAATTGACCAAAACCCTGTTAACTTTGATGGAATAAACCCACGACCGTACCCATCCACCATGCCCGTGGTCTACCCTACCTACCACAACCATGGTGACCTACACAGCCGTGCTACTCACAAAACCCACCTAGTTTGCTTCTGACTATTTAGATATACACATCAACCCAAAACCTTCAACAGAAACATAAGGATCCTCAACATAAACAATAGAAAATAGAGAGTAGTTGATTTGCTAATAAGTTTTCAGTAAACAACATAACAACAGATAACATATTAAAATTGGAGGGTACTTTGTCTGAGGAAATAGGCACCATGTGTATGAATGAAACCATGTATGTATATCAGCAAGCAACATGCAGTAGCAATATCACAAAATCAATAGGAAAACTAACACCCAACAACACCTTCATGTGGATTCCTATATGGTTGTCATTATGTTATTATCGATGAGCATAGGTACATATATATCAGTAAAATTTTGCTTCATCAAAGGATGCCATATTCCTGTGAGTTGCAAGGTAGTGTTTATGTTTGGCTTCCTACGTTAAGAAAGTGGTAAAGCAACAGATAACTTGCAGCCGACACTGGGAAAAGTAGATTCACAACTCAAGATACAAAGGGTAGACGTGTGATATACTAGAAAACAAAAAGAATGCAGCCATGGGTAGATTTACGCTTGCTATGTGACCACTGTCAAAACATGTCTTACTTTTTTGTCTCTACTTATATGAACTTGCCCATTATTAGACACTATGACCAATCATTTTTAGAGTAATCAAATTACCAAAACAGGACAAGGGATAGAAAAGGAACCTTGGCAGCAGAAACCAGAGGGGCAGTGTCAAGGCCAGCATTCTACAGAGAATCTTGGACCTGCTTTATAACTTCAAAAACAATTGGTGAAGCAATTTTCAGGGCTCCCTCCCCAAGGCTAAATGTGATTGCACAGGAAAAATAAGATGTAGCAACCATTAAAAACAGCCCCAATAAAGAAAATAAACCACCCACTGGTCAAGGGAGCCATACACCATACTCATGTAAGACCAGATGAGTGCCATGGACCATACACAGAATAGCAGGCCTCTAGATGGTCATAGTCATATCTTTAAAGAAGCAAGGGATGTCAACTGAGCCGTCCTATGAAAGAGTTGGAGCTAATATTTATCTATATGCAACCTTTCTGATAAGGACATGAGAAGGAAGAAACACACATTACAACAACATAGTAGTAGCATTCTACAACTTCTGAAATTAATCCCTTTACTCCTTTTTGAAAAGAAGGCATTCAACTTTTGAATTAGATGAATTGTCAATTGGGTTGATAAATCAAGGTCTTTCCAACTACCTTTGCATATTAAAGCTAATGCAGATTAGCATGGTGCACTAATAGCTGATCAACTATTCTATTACATACCATCTACATGTCGAGAACAAGCTCCTGAAGCTTCCTCATTGGCTTGTTGATCTTCTTCCTCCCACCTAGAAATTAATTACATATAAAATAGTACACTAAGATCACATAAAACCACATATATTTAAAGTACTCATTTACATCATCAGAAGTTAGAGTAAGATAGAGCAAGCATTCTAGCACATACATTTTGTATTTCAGAATGGCATTAACTTATGATAGAAAATACGTGTCTTCTAGTATTTCATATAGAAATTACTTACCATGTCATCAATGCTTCGAGCATTATGAGTAATATGTTAGTGAGGATGACTTGTAGAAAGTCAAAAGGTGTACAAGACTAGTGGAACAGAACATCCTCTCACCGTTCTAGACATGATAAAAAAACAAAACAGACCCCATGTAGTCATACATTGTAAATGCAAAAAAATAATTGATTATGAAAATGAGGATCATCAGTTTGATTTAGACCTCTCATGGGTGGTCGAATGCAACTCCTCATAGCACAGATGAAGTTATATATAATGGGAGAGATTTGCTGGATGCAAAGGGGAAACCTGGTATGAAACACTGTATCGTCCTGTTCTTTTCTGGGCTCCTGCAACAGCTTATGCAAATACTGTTATAATTAAAGTTCATTGGTTTACACGACAATTAAGCATGTCAATAACTTCAATGTATCAAAGGAGGGAGTCTTAGGCGCTTCCCCTTTCCATCTCCCAACACCCTCCGCCGCCACCAGCGCGGCCTCCGTCGTGCTCTCCACATTCCCAATTTCATCAAATTTCTATTTCTCTCACGTCAGCACTGGTGGCTCTGTGCTCTCTTCTTCACCGCGCCCGCCGTCTTCTCTATCGGAGGGCGATCAATACCATGGCGCCGCCGACCGACGCCTTCAACGGCAGATCAGCAGCCCCGAAGCTCCCCGTACTCGGGTGCAGGAACATCCTTATCACGAGCGCTCTGCCGTATGTCAACAATGTCCCGCATCTTGGCAACATCATCGGGTGCGTTCTGAGCGCTGATGTCTTCTCGCGCTACTGCCGGCTGAGGGGTTACAACTCCATCTACATTTGCGGCACAGATGAGTACGGGATGGCTACGGAGACTAAGGCCATGGAGGAGAAGTGCACCCCGAAGGAGATTTGTGACAAATACCATGCTATCCACAAGCAAGTTTGTGATTGGTTTGACATCAAATTCGACCACTTTGGCCGCACTTCCAGTCCCCAGCAAACCGAAGTTTTCCAGGCGATCTTCCAAAAGATACTGGAGAACGGTTGTCAAAGATACAGAGCCGACGACGTGGTCGGAGATGGATACTGAGCCGAGGTTGAGGCTGATGAGGTTTGAGCAGGTCCTCGGTGGTCTGTGTGTGATGGTAGCAAAGCTATGGCTTTGTAGCCTCAGAATTTGATGAACTGCAGGTGGGGGAAGGAGAGGATTAGATCATTAATTATAGAATCCCGATCCTCCCAACAGTCGTCTAAGGCCATGGATTCCACAGACACATACCTGTGGAAATAATATTCCCAAATTGAGTAGATAGATATGTACGTCAGGAAATAAGATGCCCAGATGATTAACGGAGAAAACAATTGAAGCAAGCATAGATTTCAAAAGAAGATATGATCACAACATTAAAACCAATTGCATTCTCTGGATTAACACATTCTGATGTTCCCTGAAGCACTATGGAAGACGGTGTCTGGTATCCCACCGGCGGCGCGGAGCTTGACGTCAGGCTTATTTTTTTGTTTAGGGCAGTTCGAAGGGAATAAGAGCGAAGTTTTAGGCGGAGAAATTTGTATCGCCCGCCAACAGATAGGGAACAAGAGCAAAGTTTTTGGCGGAGAAATTTGTATCGCCCGCCAACAGATGGTGAAAACAGGGAGAAGCATATTGGTAAAGGGAGAGGGGGCGGGGCCGTGAAAGTATAATGTGGTGTCCAAACAAAATTTCAAAAGTGTGAAATGTATTGAATATGTAGCTATTACGTTTAACTACAACTCATTTAATTACACTAACAAAAGATGTAAGGGAAAGTTATTTTCAGCTACAAATAAGAAAAATGTAGCCAGATAAAATGTAGGTAATTACTAATTTTTTCGTAGTGCATATACATATCCAATCACCACAATATATAGTATGTATCATATGCATGTTATATCCCACACAAAACATGTGAAACGATAAAAGTGATGATTATGGCCATCCAAATGTGATTCCTTGAGCCAAGAGGAATCACGGTCAACTAGGTCCCCATAACATGCAACATGTACATGATGAACTCTGTGCTTCACCGTTCTGGGTTTGATCAACTCATCTCCATGATTGATCGGCTCGCCATCAGGCCGGTCGGTTGGGTGCCACCAGCTGATCGACTGGCACCTCCAGCCGATCGACTGGCGCCTCCAGCCGATTGGATCACTGGTCATCATGCATCTCCTCAGAGCTGCCACTCGCTCATCTCATTCCTCGAACTGTTCATCTGGAATGCCAACTGATCGGTTCGTGCCTTGAACCGATCGTCTCAGTCATCGTCAGGTTATCCGCCATTCTTCGACATAACAAGAAATAAAAGTTCTATCTTATTTACATTTGAATTGAGAAACCCTGAGTTACATTCGGGGGGAGCAAAGGTAGGATAGAAATATCGAGTTATCTCGAGTTACATCAAGAAAAGGAGGTAGGGAATCAGTGCGCAGACCGAGATGCAAGCAACCACATACAAACAAGTACACATATATAGGGTTTATTGGCCATGACCATGCTATACATCCACCACAAAACACATTTAAGGGTGACTCATATTGAGTGCATTCATATTACATATCATATATGTATTTTGGGATTTGTGGAATTAGGATTGGACATGCATAAAGCCAATTTTATTCACATCGTATGTAATAAATTAAGGCGAAAAACCAAATTTAATCACATCGATAATCCTAAAGTATAGAGCAGTTAACCTGGTTCTGATACCACTGTTGCGTTTTAATGGAGGCAGAGAAGGCAGCGGAAATAAAAATTTTCTCCCCAAACCCAGTATAAAGGAATCACGTCAACGTCTATACAATAGGAAGGATGGTTTGTAGAGACATACCTTGTCCCCAGGATTGCTCAGCGACGTTACCTCATGGCTTGCACAGTTTTCACCTCCGTTCTTGGACGGTGTCTGTGTAACTCCTGGTCTCACTGGGACTATCGGGATTGACAACTGTCCTCTGAGCGGCAGAAGTCTCCCACCTCTACAGTCGTCCAAACGGACTGCCTGGAACTCCGATCGCCTTGTCGCATAAGGTGCCAGAAGGAGGCGTACCCTCCTGTCGGCGTACCCTCCTATCGGCGTACTAGTCACCAACACACTCTCCTGCAACTAGTTACCTTTCTATAGTTGTCTTTCCCTTGTTGTACCTCCCTTATCAGGTAGCACTTGCTCGGGCTCTCCTGGTTACCACAACTAGAGAGAATGACAACTTTGCAGAGCAATTGGTGTTTTGAGTTGTACTATCTGATAAGCCCCCAATACCCCTATATATAGGAGGGTCATGGGACAGGGTTCTCTACCCCGAGTAATCCAGGAATAAAGCAGGAGTAGAAGGGTTCGAGATTTTCCACAAAATCTGACAAACTGTGTCAGTTGAACCGATCGTTTCAAGCACGAAACGGTCGGTTGGTGACCTGAGCCGATCGATTCACACCTGAGCCGATCAGTTCACACTTGAACCGATCATTTGGGGCATCTGAGCCGATCGGTTCATGCTCTTGGTCCAATTGGAATTGACTTTCATGTTTGTTTCTAACAAATCATACATTAGTCCTTGTCCAAATCAAATTTGACAAGTGAAATGATCTCGGTTGGTCACCCGAACAGTTCAACAATGTGAAACGATCGGTTCATTGTCCTGAGCCGGTCATCTCATCAACCTGAGCCGATCGGTTCATATATATGAGATGATCGGTTGGGGTAGCAGATTAGTCAATTGCAGTTTCAATCAATACAATACTCTAATCATCTGATCCAACACCTTGAACACTATGATTTTGAGCTATCAATCGATTGGGTGTTTAATTGAACTACTAAACTCCTTTAGTAATCAATCCAAACAACATTTATGGAGAAACTCCTCTTCCAGGAACATGTCCTAGTGTGTGTGACCCAGTAGGTCCATTTCATGTTGGCAGTGAATGTCCATAACACTTATGACTTCACAAGAAAAGAGCGGTGCTTAGTCACACATCAATGCTACCCAAGTGAAATAGAAAGTTGGAGAACAACTTTCAATCCTACAATCTGTGAATGGTGTTACAGTGAATGTATAATTCCTTTATCACTAATGTCCTGAATGAACTCAAGGCATGGTACAATCATCCTTTCAACATTCATCCATTTCCTTGATCTCAAAGCAGACTGGGTGAGATGTGTGTGACATCAATATCTCATATTGATTCACACATGCATGCGCATGCCTTTCTCAATCCTAATCATCAAGTGGTCATGGACATCAAACTCCCTTAGGAGGGGCAAATCCCATATCTATCACTCTCCACTCAAAATCCCCATGTGTCAAAGTCACCCAATCATCACCTTTATAACAACCCATGTTTTAGGACTGCGTTTGATGATGTCAAAGTGTACCCAATGACATGTGTTGAGTGTAGTGATTTCAGATCGAAGAATCACACTCACCACCATCACTGTGAGAGATGACTGTGACTACCAAATCATGGTTCCATGTGTCACTCTCACGGTGGGTCTGTCCGGTACACTTGTTCTGTAACAAGTACCTATGTGCTTGGTTTGATATCACTATATCATGACTAATGAGATTTTGTCATCAACCAACACACAATCTAGTCTTTAGTGTTATTGATGTCTATGGTTATTTCCATAGTAACAACCGACTAGGGACAAAACAAGAATGTATACTCTTAACATCTGTATGATCTCATCGTTTAGGTCCTGAACCTAAAAGCATACGTCATCGAGTAAAACAATTCTTTAGACATCTATCATGTTACACTATCATCTCAGAAACAATTAAAACATATAGATCAGAAATTGCCTTTATTATTATTCAAATCATTTACAAAGTATCACATTACAATCATCACATGACTTACTCAATGGGCATACATACCAATAATATATATATATATATTTATATATATATGAAGAGAGAGAGAGAGAGAGAGAGGGAGGGAGAGAGAGAGAGTCTGGCTACAATACACTCGAGTGTACAGATTGCACACTACACTCAAGTGGTGTTTGCATATCAAGACTATTTTTTTGCAAAATGTAAACCATTGATATTCATTGTCATACTATAATCAGGCCAATTGAAATTCATTATTTCTGGGGTCTTTATAACATGGCCTATAAATGTCCAAATGGGCTGAAATTTTATATATGGATGTTTAAGAAGATTAACAAAATAGATTTTTAAAAAAGGTATTACATCATGAAAAACTACTTTAAGTGTATTCTTCTTCGAATACACTCGAGTGTATTCTAGCTTGACTCTCTCTCTCTATCTCTCTCTCCCTCTCCCTCTCTCTCTCTCTCTCTCTCTCTCTATATATATATATATATATATATATATATATATGTATGAGAGAGAGAGTCAGGCTAGTGTACACTCGAGTGTACCGGAGGCACTGTACACCTTAGTTGTTTTTAAATATGCAATAATTTTTTGAAAAATTTAAACCATCCTTCTTATTAAATATCTTAAGAACATACTATATAATAAATTTTAGCTCATTTGTACACTTATAGGTCATGGATCTAAAGGAGGCAAAATTATGCATTTCAAATTAGTTTTGTGGGTCAATTTTGTTTTTCTTAGATGAGTGACTTACACTCATCTGAATGAGCTCAAATTTTGTATGTAGCCTATTGTTATTGTAACCATGAAGATCAATAGATTAGATTTTAGAAAAAAATATAGTCTAGTTAGGCAAACACCATTAGGGTGTATCACGTGATCTGTACACTAGAGTGTATTCTAGCCTGACTGATATATATATACATATATATATTATATATATATATATATATATATATATATATATATATATATATATATATATATATATATATATATATATATATATGTGTGTGTGTGTGTGTGTATGTATGTGTGTTTGTGTATGTGTGGGACAACAATCTAGTGAGAAACATATATTGGTGAGAGCATGAGAGGCATTTGAATAGATTTGAACAATGATCAGTTTTCCATAATCTAATCAAATGGATTAAAAATATACCTTATTAGTTACCTTCCCACAAAATTTCATTATCCTAGGGGTAGTATTGCATTCACAACAACCAAATACTTTTTAACGCTCAATATTGAGTTTTGAGTTGATCGTTGGATATAAAATGTGTATATTGTACATATGGACATGTAAAAAATATTAGATAGAAATGAATTTTTGTTTGTGAAGGTAAATTACATAAGGTTGGATATTGAAAACAAACTACAACTTTATATTTATTCAAATGCCTCTCATTCTCTCACTGTAGCATGTTTCTCACTAGATTGCTACCATATATATATATATATATATATATATATATATATATATATATATATATATATATATATATATATACATATGACTAAAAGAATTGTGGACATGTATACATGTATCTTATGTGTACCCATCTTCATTTAAAATGATTGCAAAACTCTTCAGAATAATCTAACCTTATGTATTTTTTGCCTTCCCCTTAGATAATGTGTCAATAGAATATCACATCAATCTTACATTTGTAGATCATTCTGTTAAAGAAAATCTATTTTTCCTGATCAATGGTAAGGTGCTAAAATTGTAGGATCTATTGAATGATATTTTGTTATATCTCATGATATACATGTGATATGACTATGATCTTTAAACATGTCTAATCTAAACAATTTTTGATGAATCCATATGGTTGGACTTGGTTAACAGATTCCATATATGCCATTTTAATGTTTGGTACACATACGTTACATGTATCAGGTGATACACATTTCCTAAATACTATATATCTATTCATGTATATATATATATAGAGAGAGAGAGAGTGAGAGAGAGAGAGAGTCAGGCTAGAATACACTTAAGCATACATATGTCACACTACATTCAAATAGTGATTACATACGTAGACCTTTTTTTTGAAAAATTCAAAGCATTGATATTCATTGTTACAACAAATACATGCTACATGCAAAATTTGAGCTCATTTGGATTCTTCTAAGTCATCATTTCATGGTAAAAAAAATTGACACACAAAATTAATTCCAATTGTATCATTTTTGTCGCATTTAGATGCATGACCTATAAGTGTCCAAATGATCTCAAATGTTTTTTGTAGTATGTTCATATGGTACTTAAGAAGATTAATGGTTTAGATTTTCAAAATAAATGTTGCATGATGGAAAATGACTTGAGTGTATTCAGTCTCCCTACACTCGAGTGTATTCCAGCTTAACTCTTTGTCTTTCTCTCTCTCTCTCTCTCTCTTTATATATATATATATATAAATATAATTGAAATTGTTTTACAAACTATAATAGATTACCTCGCTTCAAACTCCACTTTATGCAACTACACTAATCCAAAACTGTGCTATGGAAAAGTTTGCCTCAAGGGTTTGGCCAACTTTGGATGCTAACATTAGTGAGTGTTATGAGGCATGTGATGATAGGCAATCGTTGTGAAGAAGATGATGTTGTTGAGCATACCAATAAAAGATATGTGTTCTTGACAATAATACTCAAGGTATCTCTATAAAATCACAATGTCATTGACTCTTTAATTATATTATCAACATCTATCTATGGTCCTATCAAAACTCCTATATCATGGAAATTGAATTCTTACATTTCTCTAAAAATATTGGCTTGCCATTTTTCTATCATCATAATGTCAATGAGGCCCTATTTGATCTTGAAGTTGATATATCATTGTCTAATCAACATTTGATATCATTAATGATGGACCGCTTGAAATCATTGATTATTAAATGAGTTCAATTTGCCAAACAACACTACCTATGTTTGTGTTTATCTACCTTAATGTCATGCTAATTTCCTTGTGCAATGTTATGGTTTGATTCGACTAATCATGATAGATTGATTAGATGTGTCCTGATACTACTACTTGGATCTGGAACCTACATGCTGATGCTCATGATTTCGATAGTCATACCAATGATTTGGAGGAGCTCTCTCAAAAAGTATTTAGTGCTCATTTCAGTCAACTCTCCATTATTTTTCTTTGGCTGAGTGGCATGTACTTCCATGGTGATCATTTTTCTAATTATGAAGCATGGGTAAGCGATCCTACGCACATTCGACCTAGTACATAGGTTGTTTGGGATAATAAAATACATGTGATCATTCAAGTGACCAAATGATGTCTTTTGATAGTTCATTTGCCTCTAATGGAGGACATAATATAACTAACTGGATATAGAAAATCCAAAATAGCCTTAGTGGAGGTATACATGTGGGTTGGAACGACTCAAGCATCAATTGCTATGTAATCATAGCTACATATTCCATTTCATTTCATCTATATTCAGACTTCACCCATTTAATGATTTTTCATAGGCTCTTATGGCGAGACGAATCACTATAATGCTTCATTCTTAAAAGAGTTCACTAATTTGGATAACAAATAAAAATTACAACCTTGTCTATTTGAGGGTGACTTTAGTTACACTAGATTCGGGCTTGAACTCTTGATTTATATGGATTCTTGCTAATATCACCAAGGACATATGAACCAGTTCAATGCCTTCACTAGTGAGGCAAGCCTCATTGGTAAAAATGTCAGGAACATTTCACATAGAATATAGGTTCACCATGTGGCATTCAAAATCATTTTAGGCACACATGCTTGGGACATTTTACCTTTAAGCACATCATTGGCAGGTCCAATGATTATTTGTGATCACATGCAATCATATTGAATACTAAATTCTCATCCTAGGGACCTATAAATTATTGTTTTCAGATATTTTTGTATAAACACCAACAATTTTCATCCTATAATCTCATAAAAATGGACATTAGATGTTAATAATAACCCTTTAACAAATAATCTTGTACAATATGAAGGAGATTACAAGATCTCTTATTCCTTGGAACATAAACATTTGTTGTAATATACATACAATAATAGGGGTAAAGCAAGATCTGTACATGGACATGCAATGGACCTCACCAACTTTCCATTGACCACTTGAAAAATAATGTTCAACAATTCCTACTACATTATTGAACTCTATAGAAACAAGTATTGAAGGATGGATGAATTAAAGAGGATGACATAAAAAATATTTCTATAAAATTTTCATTGGACACACGAGACACACCTACATACACGCCCTCACCATTGATCAAGTTACCACTTAGAATATATCTAATATCATATATAATGTATCATAGTTGTTCTTCTATCGAGGAATGGCTACAGTCATCCTCAAAACCATGGATTCAAGATGTTAATGACACTTAGTTACTTGCACATAGAATACTCAACTATATGTGCTTTGAGTTTCCCTTAGGAATACTCATTTCACCATCCAGCAAGTCTTGAGACTAAATGGATCTATGGTGAGGGAAACTACATGATTAGGTTCCACTTGATTAGTTAAAACCAATTGAGTGTGTTTAACTGCATCAATCAAGTTACAAGCAAACCCTAAAAGGATTCTACAAGAATAAGTAGAGTGAAACTTTAGAAGATATAAAACATATGAATCATAAAGCTTATCATTTCAGCACATGGTACTATTTTACTACCGTACACAAGGACATTCACCATTGTCATAGTCATTGTTTTGAAAAGTGGTATTCGGTGTACGGGTGGAGAGGGTACCACATAGAATATATGCGGTATGCGAGAGTATATGCAGTTTTGGAATTTTTAAGAAATTAATTCGATAGTCAATTAATGATATGAATAAATTACATAAATATATAGATTACATACTCATATATATAAATGCATATAGACATATTAATATGCTATGATATGTTTATACATGTATGTATGTCTATATATGGAATGTGTTTGTAATATATGTACAAATATTAAAATATATGTGTATATATGTACAAATATGTGTAACGAGGGTCAAGGGAGTAGACCAAGTGGTGTGGCTCGTCAATCCCCAATGAAGGGACATGGGTTCGACTCTAGGTGAAAACACTCGGGGTGTAATAAAGGCCCCACGTTACTAAGCGTTCCGCGGTGCCCCCAAGTATGCGGCAGGTTCTGGAATTTATCCTTGGCTGGGTGGGGTCCAATAGTGTCCGATCCGGGAGGGGTTCCTCATTATAAAAAAAAGGTATAATACGAGTGTATAAATGTGAACAAATCAAAATGTATGTATATAAGTAAAAGTATATGTTTGTATATGTAGTTATAAGTTATATGCATGTATATATAATATGTTAAAAGCAATTCATATAAATGTACAAAAGTGTATGAAAATAGTTATATATACATATGTATATTATTGAATATATATATATACATATATATATATATACATACATACATATATATATAATTTTAATATAAAATGAAGTATGAGTGTATATGTATGCATGTATGTATATAATGGATGGACATTAGTTATGGGATTTTCAAAAAGAGGTGTTAAATTGGCCACTTATTTGGCCAAGCAGGAGTATATGTGGCCCATGACCACTTAGTGGATTGATTAGCAATATGCAGCGTGGTAGGGTGACTGAATAGGCATTAGCAGGAGTATATACGGCCGTGCGAACCGATTTCCCGAACAGTATCATGGGATATCAATCCCTCATCACATCACCATAGGTTATTACCTCAAATTAAGCCACAAAGTCATTGTTAAGGTCATAAGACCATTCCATTTTCCATGTAAGAGCATCATTATATTTCCGTGCCTCATCAAGGCTCATCATTACCACCATACACATCATACACATAAGTTTTCCATAACCATGCATTCAATAACTATAGTGCTTACATTATAACATATTAGGGTTACAACAGTTAGGAGAGAGTAACCATTCTATCAATATGCTATTAGTCAAGTAACTATGGAACATCATTATGTACTTGCAATATAGGGTTATATTTCAACATATCCAACCAAATCAGAGTTTCCAATCATCAACTAACATTAAAACCTAATTACCATCATCTCCAACTTTCTTGTAAGTAAACAAGTCAAACGTCATCATTATATGGTCAACCATACAAAAAACATATGTCCAAAAACTCTCATCGACTGAAGAGGAACATAACACAACATCTTCATCGGTCAAGAGGTGGATCGCCCTCATCGACCGCATGGATCAACCCATAGATACCGAAGAGGAACAAATCATCTCATCAACAAAAGGGAACTAGGTTGAAGAAGACTTGGCCACTGAAAGGAACATCACCTCCTCATCGACCAATGGGATTTGAAGCCATTGGTGACTGAAGGTCATGAACAAAATGCATAAACCGAAGAGGAAAAAATCTTTAGCGACCAAAACACATCAAGAATTGACGACCACTAGCATCAAAACATGGCAATCAGACAGACATGGAAAGCCTCATCGACCAAGTCATGAGATTTAACTTAGTGAACATCAAGAGAGAGAAAACCATTGACTACATGCTCAAATAGATTGATCATCACCATGAAACCAAAACCACAAGTTGTAACCACATGAAGGGAAACAACACCAAAACCCTAATAGTCACCATCAAAATGAGAGGAAAACTAAACCATAAAGTAAGAGAGAGAGAACCAGTATTTCTACCATAATTCATGTGTCCAAAACTTCCATCAACAAGAAAGAGAAAAAAACCATGGTCACGAGAAGAAAACTAATGTTTAGCATGTGCATGCAAGAACCAACACCTCCAACATCAACATGAGTTTGGGTACAAGAATTAGAGTTCACAAGAAGGGTTTAATCTACTCAAGATCACCACATAATAACAAACCCTATTTCAAGATATCATCATTATACTATTAGGAACCACATTTTAGAGATATATTAATTGCATGCAAGATTAAGTGCAACAATAATTGAAGAGAAAGTTATATAAATCACCTTGGATGTGAAGAAACAACTCCAATAGCAAGGATGCTCCAAGAAAAGAGAGGAAACCTGGCTCGATCACCACCTCATTATGAAGATAGCACAACCTCAAAGAAAGAAGCAAAACCATGTGTCAAAGGAGCAGAAGATGGAGAGCAAAACCCTAGGATAAAAAGACAATGAAGAGAGAATGTCTCTAACTAAACTTGAGCACTACCGTGGAGAACCATGGATTCGGCCAAGAAGAGAGAAGTTTTCCAAGAAGCACCACCATGGAGACCCATGGATTCAGACAAGAGACATAAGAGGGATAGGGTTGCAAGAAAACAAGATCAAGCAAGCAATATAACTTACTAAGATCAAGGAACACCAAAGGATCACCAAAGAAGAGTTTCTCCAAACCCTAGCTCCGCATGCAAGGGGTTCAGTCACCTCCTCCAATCTCAAGCATCGCCTTCTCCACCAAGAACACAAGGGACGAGCTCCAAGAAGAAGAGAGAAAGGAGAGGGTGCAAAAGGATCACTTGAATGCAAAGAGAGGGGTATATGCAAGGTTAGGTGTCATGCATATAAGAGCCACTTGTCCCTCAAAACTCGGCCATCCAAGCACTAATATTATGCATGCAACAACAATCATTAAAACCAAAGAAACCCATCAGCCCAATTGGTCCAGGGTAGCTCATTGGTTGAAGGGACACAAGGTCCAAAAGACAATCAGTGAAAGAAACATCAAGGTCATCACTGAAAATCAAAACTCAATGGTCAACACACAAGCAAGGTCAACCATCTACACATGGCATCTAAGCAAAACCCTAATCATCAAGACATGGTGCCACCTCATCAGTACCATGGTGAAACAAAGATATGGGGTGCCACTCTCTCTCCTACATGATGCTAAAACATGTGAGGCACAACAAGCATGCCATAAACTGCAGGATAAACCCTAAACATGGGTATATTACAATTAGGTCCAAAACAAGCACACATATAACATAACTAGCTCAAACATCATCCAAACTGGACCAAGCTGAAAGGATAAGAATGTCACATCTTATCAGGCAAAAACCATGATTAGATTAAGGTTTGAAGCATCTTATTATGTTAATAAAGCAAGATCAAGCATAAAGCTAGGTCATGGGTCTTACACATCTCTTAATTGGTATCATCTTTGTGATGCTACCATATATCTACCACATTTACTTACAATGCCTTTTAAATTGATCGAGATTTAGAAGGTTGTTTTAGACTTGTTTTGGAAAAGTCCCCGAGTCTGGATGGCTTTACATTTCCTTCTAACATATGTTGGATTCTATAAAAAAACATTCTACAAGATCGTTATTCACATACACTCAAGGTTTTTGGTCTAACAAGACATCTCTACCCTTTGCTGAGCAAATACAACTTTGATAAAAGGATTAAAAATCCATAAACAATTAATTAGTCTTCACATACAAGCCTTATTAACAACACATAAATCAACGCCAAGGTTTTCAATATGATGATGATGCCTTATATGGATATTATTGTGAATGTGGAACATACTGATTTTCTAAAAGGGGGAAGAAAAAAGAAGCATATATTATGTATAATGAGGTGATGAACTCATGTTAACACAATATCCCTTATACATGAATTGTAAAGACTTTTATAATATAAACTGGAATACTTTTCTTATTTGTAAAGAGGGCTATAAATTTTTGGCTAGATGAATTTGTTGGATACACACAAGTGATATCAGTATCAGCCATTTCCTTGTATCATTAAATGGAACCACATTGCTTTTTTCAAAAGTTCAATGGTATTATACAACGACACCTTCTATTCTCTTACTTGTTTTTGTTTGTCTCATCTATTTTGGCCTCCATGATTTGACTTGTTATAATAAATTCCATTTTTACCAAATTTAAATACTTACAAGAAATACATACGATACAGATTGGACTTGGCATATTCATTTTCATAAAACCAAATGATGTAAATTCCATCAACATTTTGAGGATTTTAGGCATTACATCATCTTTCAGTGTTAAAATAACCCCAATCAAGAATCTCTTACTAGTATTTTTGTTGACATAACAACATTTACACATATATCATAACATAATACAATGAAAATCAATGAAATTTCCACTAAATGATTTGAGATCACCATTATTATCTACGAGAATGTCTACTCAAATTTTGAAACCTATTATTGACAAAATGACACATAAATTGGATTATTAGAAGATGAAAATCCTTGACCGGGCATGATGATGAATACTAATATGATGAGTGTTCCATCATACTTCTTGAGTTGTAGACCCCTACCTTCCACAACTAAAAAATCATTGACAAGATAAGAAGTCACCTCCTTTGGGGTTGCACCATTGATACTTAGTATATCATTTGGTTAAACAAGAGTCTTTGTGTCATGCTTGGAAACTTGGAGGACGGGGCATATCAACTTAAGATTATATTGAAATTGTATGGTTAAAAGTGATAGTCTCAATTATATAAAATCATACTTGTACATAGTTATACAATATCAAGATGAAATATGATAAGACCAATAATCCTTGGGCACCTAAAAAACTTAATATACATATTCACAAAAAAATCTATTTAAAACCCAATACCTTACAAAGGATACCATCAAGGCACTTCCATGTCATTTACTTAATATGAGTTTATGCTTTTTCCATTGTTTAACTTATGCCACATAAACCTACACATACCTAATGTTCATATGACTTCAAGCATTTAGATCCATTACTATTCATGGTGTTGTCAACACACTGACATCTCACAGGTACAATATACTTAAATGTTTTATTCCTTCCATTGGTTTCATTGATTCGATCCCAGTATGATAATAACCTTTAATGACCTTATAATATGATGAATCTTTAATGGCCTTGGGGGAGTATTATAGTGTTGATAATGCTTATCTATTCCTTTTATATCCTTGTCACATTTCTCTATGTAACTAAATTCTTTTTGTTCATCAAGTGTCCCTAAGTTCACATATGTGTATGTCTCATTGGGTCTAATAAACTTCTTCTAGGTGGAAACTTGCACACAAGAGGGTGTTTTGACCCTTCTATATGTTTGTTATATCATCATTACCCCAGTGAAAAATGTCACACAATTTATTGTTTTAGATTCTCTACTATAATGAGACTCACTCGATGACATCTTTGACGATTAGACACTTTATACTTTATTTAATGAAGAGATTTTTATTGACAATAATCATAGAAGCAATTGGAGTTTGATTGTCACTTCCATCATCTTGAATATTTGGTTCGGAAGGATCAAATTATTTTTTTTTCAGTAATTTAATTTAGTGTAAGATTACTACTGATGTTTATAATACTTTTTCCATCCAGTCAAAATACTTTTTAGGTCATGTCTCCTCTACTCTTGAAGCTAAAGTTTGCATTTGAACCATTACCATCCCTCCAAATGATGAGGGGCTGACTCGATCAGGGTTCATCAACCTTGTGGATGATGTTCTTGAGGGAGGATCTAGAAGCTCTATGATGCTATAGCAACATTGCTCCTCTCTGTTGATGACTCTATGTCTAGCCTCTTGTTCCCATCATTTGATTTATGGATCTTTATTTAGTTATGTCAGTTGGTTTTTGTTTTGGGATCCTACCCCATATTTTGGATGCACATCACCCGACTCTTCTTTAGGTTGTGGGTTGTTATATGTTATACGAGTGCCCAACCCCGTAGTACTTATTGTCAATGTTACATCACCTTGACTCTTTTCATTTTAAGAACAAGACTCGATCTTGTGGTATGAACGTGTGGATAGGGGGCAACCTAATATATGATTTATTCATATGAATTTCCTATTCTTACATCAATATCATTATGGAACAATTTATTAGAAAAAATCTTCAACATGAGATAATTGACTTGGGAAATATATTCACTTACTCATGGATAAATTATATTATTCATCCCACTCTATAAATATATTATCTTGTTCCTAATCACCTTATAAAATGTAAATACATGTGTACATGGCCTACCAAGTTGGAGAAAACATAATAAATAAGGATTTTTATATTCCAATTAAGGAGAACGAGGGTCCACAGTCCATGCACACATAACAAGACACAATTGTTACATTTTTGACCCATTTTGTAACGAACTAAAATCTAAACATATTCTTAATCTATCCCTTTTTCCTATATTGTATGTCATTTTTATCCTTGATGTTTAATTTGAGGAATTATTAGTGGTTTGGAGTATATTTGGTCACTATTCATGCCAATGTATGGGTTTGTGCACAAATACCTTAGTTAGTGTTTCAATTATGGTCTAAGATGCAGAATTACCACGTAAGTAATATCTTGATAATGTGATTTTGTCATAGAACTTTTTATAGCCTTTTGGAAAACGAAAGAGAAAAAGGAATAATTAGAAAATTCTTAAATAGGATAACATGACATTAAATAATTTAATGTGACAAATAGTGCTAAGATTTTGAAAAAGGGAATAAAACTAGACTCATTGGATAAATCTAACTTGAGATTCAAGTTCCTTGGGTCCCAAGTTTCTCAATTTTGGAATAATAATAACTATCTTTATTTTATTTAGAAAGGAAAATATGCATTTTCTCCAAATTATTAAATAAATTATGAAATAGCCTCAAAATTGGAAACAAATATCAAACTCAAAATACATGCCAAAAGTATCCTACATGTGAATTTTCATCTAATTTGGACAATCTAAAATATTTTAGTTTATTTAAGAGAGAGAATATAATTTAAAGACCAAAAATAATAAATACTATGTTAAAAAAATTAACTAATGGCAAGATCATATTCACCATATTTTACATTGCTTGTAGACCAAGTTTCATATTTTTCGAGAGTTTCTAGATGCCTCTAATTTATTAGAGGAATAAAATAGGTGATAATATTTAAAAATATTGAATAATATACTAAAATTCCTCAAAAAATTAAAAAAGTAATACCAAAATTAAATTCTTCACCCCAAAATTAGCTAACCTACCAAATTTGGGTTTATTCAAAAGTCGTTTCTAATATCAAATAATTATAGATTGTTTTGTACATTTAATGCATCAAAAGAAAAAAGTTGGAATGTTGTATTAAATGTCTTTCATTGCCGACCTGCCATACAAACAATAACCGCAGATCAAGGCTCAAGTATTTTGGGCATAAAACCCTTATTTCTCAATGAAACTTTGTGAAATAACTTGCATTGGATTGTAAATTGAATTTTGCATCTATTCATACCCTATTCGGAGCCTAACGTGAAGAATTCTAGAAACACCTAAACTTGTTCCTCAAGTCTTCTGAAGAAACTTCTTACATGCCACTTAAAACTCAAACCAATACAAACATGACCTTGTACTCATATGAGACGCATACCCAATGACTCTCCTCTGCTTTCAATTTTTCCTTGCATCGTCATATCACCCACTACTTAATGTTGTTCTTGGTTAGAGTTTGATGAACCTCTCCTCAATGACCTGCTTCTTTGGAACACAAAAGACCTTCAGGTAAGCAACTTTGGACCTTGCCATTCGTGATCGTCTAGTTGGTTTCTCAAACAAGCGGCAAACTAGGGTTTTCCTAATTTGTCTTGGAGTTGTTGCTACAAGAACCGACCATGGCGTGTGAGAACATGTTAGAAGATGAGTTAGAGGAAAATTTCCAATTTTCCCTGTCGTCCCCTTCAACAATGGATTTCTTCACATGGTCATTCTAGTCTTTTTGAATTGAATTTGATTTAAATTGTTACCTTGATGTACGCATGAAAGCATGGTCTTTATTTTTTGTCACGTCTAATGTTTTGGGAAAAATAATGCAAGGGAATTTTTGGTCATTCACACGATTTTTATCAAATTATCAATAAATGACCTAAAAATTATAAAATCATATCTTTTTACTGGAAGCTCCAAAAATTTCATAAAAATATATTTTGGAATCATGAGAATTTTCTCTATCTTTTGGAATACATTTTGTCACTTGATTTCCAAGTTTTAAAGTCTGAATTTTTTGTGTTTTGATTTCACTTATGATATTCATAATAATTATAGGCAAAATAATAATTTATAAAGTTGAGATTTTTAGTCAAGATATTAATAAGTAACCTTGAACTGAATATCAGGTTAATATTAAGAGTCAGTTTAGGGTTCTGCCGAATGTTTGGATTTCTAGGATTTTTTACCTATATAACATACATTGAACCTTAACTAATGAACAAAACATTATGTGTTTGTTGGAGTGACTTTAGACTGGGAAGGGTAGAGCTTGATCTCTGGTTTTTATACTCAAGTCAAGGTATGTGCATCTTATCCCTTACGTTGGGCATTTTTGATATCCAAACCCTAATTTCCCAATGAGGCATGAACTAAACCAATATTCCCATTATTGCTTCTTTTGGTATAATTGCCTCAATTCTTGCTAAAACTATCGTTCCTTGGGTCTTGTATCCCACTTGCCATATTACTATTATTTATTACCTAACTTTCCACATGATTTCTTTTAGCATGATGATTTATTTTACTATTTAGCTAATATAGTGATACTTCTGTACAACCACCCATAGTTTGGGCATGTGTTATTTTGCACAGGGGAATGTGTTTACACTCCCCACTTTTATATATATCTTGTAGGTTTTTGGGAATGTGTTTCTCTCCCTCACCTATTGGTTTAGTTTTGGCAGGTACTTCAGCCCTACTTAGTTAATGTAGTCATAATATTAATCATGTGTTCTACTTTCTTATTATACATTATGGCAGTATTTCTATTTGATATGTTCCTCATGATTTTGACTCTCCATATTCTTACCCTATATTTTCCTTGTTGTTATTAACTTTGTTCTTGTTCCTATCCCTACAACCTAGACCTTGAGGTTGAAATGATAGATCTTGTACATGGTTTAGTTAGACTCATCCTTTTACCTCTAGTTTTAGTTTGACTTGGTAGGTCAAACCTTTTAAGGGGTGGAGCGGTAGTAGTAACTTGATAGACCATGAATATGTTGATTCTGAGGATGAAATCATTTTAGAGGAATGGAGTCCTATAACATACTGAAATCTAGCCTGGCTCTAGAAACCCTAACTCCATAATTAGGAGGTTAGTGTGTTCGGATCCTTATAATTTACCAAACAATTTATAGTTATAACATGACATACTTGTTGGTATCCTAAAGAACATATAATGGTTACCTAATGAATAGTTCACATGTTTGAATCCTAATGGATATTTAATACACATAATACCAGTAACTCACATATTAATCCTAATTGTGGATACACATGATGTTAACCATGCCATGGACCAGTAAACCCTAATGTTATGATGAGTGAGATAACTGGAACCTAGCCCTAGACTTAATAAGAAGGTATAAGTGAAGCATAGTGATCATGTTTACCTAAATCCTAAGTTGTAATCATCTAACACTGATATACGCATCCTTAATGACATTCATGATACATTAGTGACATTAGGTGTCATAATCAGATAACATACTTTTATATACATAAATGGTATATAATCACCTAATCTTGATCAATTCATTAATATATAATATGTTTCACCTTGTTCACTAATATACACCTAATGACTCAAATATGGTTAATGAGTAATTTGATTCACATAAACATGCATGAATGTCTAATGTGGTGTTAAACGTGCATAATAAATAATAGGAAATGTATAAACATGAGTAAATGATTCATGATGACATTAATGCAAATATGATAGGTAATGTGAGAATGTATAGATGTTTAATGTAGGTGAAGTAATTATTGTGACATTATTTGGGTTAATTGTAGACTTAATAACAAATTGGATAAAATTATATATTTCACGCAAATCATCTTATATCATTTAATATGGTGATAATATGAGGATAATGGAGTCTAAATCCAAATTATTAAGGATAATGGTCAAATACATTAATAGACATTAAAATAATAGAGTAAACTCTAATTGTGCTAAAACTCTTAAAGAGATAAATAGGAAGTATATATAGGATTTTGTGCATTATAATGAAATGTAACTCTTTTGACCACGAAGTGAATATAATATGACACAATTAAAAAAACAATAAGGATGATGTAATATCATAATAAATGTAATGCTAAAAATGTTAATTATGTTATGTCTCATGAAAAGAAATTTCAAAAGTGGAACCTTTAGATATCCATGAGAACCTGACCTATGAGGAGTTTCCTGTGAAGATTCTTGGTTCCCGAGTTGAGCTAGTGAAAGTCTTCTGGAAGTACAATGGTTTAGATGAAACAACCTAGGATCTTAGAGATGAGATGTCACATACTCACCCTTCACTCTTTGCTTGAGATTTTAGGGATGAAATCCTTTTTAAGGGGTGGAGTGCTGTAACGAATTGAAATCTAGGTATATACTTAATCTATCCCTTTTTCCTAAGTTTTTCTATCCTTTCTATCCTTTTTGTCCTTAATTTTTAATTTGTGGAATTAATAGTAGTTTGGAGTATATTTGATCACTATTCATTCCAAAATATGGTCCTGAACAATGAGATTATATGTATGATAAGAGTACATATATTCTTGTTATGTCCCTTGTCAGATATTACAATGGAAGCAAAATAGACAAAAATAATACATAAAGACTAGAGTGTGTGTTGACTGATTACAAAGTGTCATTAGTCATGATATGCAATATCAAGTCAAGCACACAAGTACGTGTTAGAGAAAGTGTATCAGACAAACACAACTTGAGAGTGATATGGATACTATGAAATGGTAGTCAAACTCAACTCTCATAGTGATAGTGGTGATTGTGGTTCTTAGACCTAAAGTCATTACACTCATCAAATGTTGTTCAATGTATTTTGACATCATCGAACGTGACCTTGAACAAGGGTTGCCATGAAGGTGATGCTCAGGTGAATTGTGACACATGGAGATTGAGTGTGAGTGATGCCGATGATATTTGTCCCTTCTACAACAGATTGATACCCATGCCACTTGATAAGAGAGATTGAGAAATGTATGGCCATACTCATGTGAATCAATATATGATATGTGAGAGTACTTGCATCTTACATAGTCTGCTCTAGTTTAAGGAACATGGATAGAACATTAAGGAGGATGATGATTCCATGCCTCGAGTTTGATCTAAATATCAGAGACAAATGAACTATATGACCACGGTAACACTAATCATGGTTTGTAGGTTGAAGTTGTTGTCCAACTTTCTGAATTACTGGGGTAGAAATGATGTGTTTCTAGATACTTCTCATTTCTTGTGATGTCATAAGTTGGTTGTGGACATTCACTGCCAACATAATTTGGGACCTATAGACTCACACACATAGGATACACTTAGAATAGGAGTTTATGCATGAACAATATTTAACTTGATTATTAAAGTGTTAAGGTATTTAGTTAAAACAAATAAGGTTCAAAATTGACTGACTAGACTTTGAACCGACCAGTTCAACTGTTGAACTGATCGGTTGGAGTGTCAGGTTAATTGGAAACAACAATTGGTTGAATATCGCCTGAGCTGGACAAGTGAAATGACCATTTCACATATGAAATGACCATTTCATGATATGAAACCACCATTTTGATATGAAATGACCATTTCAAAAGTGAAACAACTGATTCATCATCTTAGATGTTCGATATAATGATCAATTCGAATGGATCAAGGATTGATGCCGATGTCATGATTTTTCATTACGAATATTGAATACCAATTTGATTCAGAACATGAAAGTATATGAATCGACTAATTCAAGAGATGAACCGAATGGTTCACCTCTGAATAGACCGATTGTATATTTAACTGACTAGTTCATTGTTCTTAGTTTCTAGAAAATTTGTGAATGCCATCTCTTCGACTCCCATAACAACTAGAGACCCTAACCATGACCCTTACTGTAAATAGAGGGGAATTGGGGGCTTCCTAGAGACAACAATAGCTTTGACAATTGTTGTCCTCTTTGGTTTTGGTAACCAATAGAGAGCGCTAGCAAATCCTACCCATAAAAGGGAGGGATAACAAGGGAGAGAAAATTGGGAGAGTGAATCGGTTATAGTATATTGACATTTTCAACGAGATAACTCCTCCCCGTTGGTTCTAGTAGAAAAGCATGGAGTTCTCTATGGTCAGTTTGGACTACTATATAGGAGAGGAGGCCATTACCTGCCTCTAAGAGGATGAAGTCAAACTTCCATTCATGGTGATCAACTAGGAGGCTGCTATTGACGTTGTCTAGGTTCAACTTGAAGAAAGGCGCACGCTACTGCAGTAATATTTGTCATTAGAATTGCTCCATGACCATGTATAACTCTTGTTACCCTCTTTCCTAGGTATATTTTTGTTGATGCGATCTTCTAGTTAGGTAATTAAACATTAAAATTTTGTTTCTAATGCTTTATCTATTGTCCAAATTTCCCAACATTATGTCCTACCTATCAAGAGAGGTCCATCCATCATTCCTCCATGATAACTATTGGTTATGCCCCATCCTTAGGAAAGATGTTTGATCCTCTCTCTCCTTCAATCCACACCAACCTCTAGTACTTCATAGGAAGTCTTCCTCCCCCATTCAGCTAGCATTTCCCCTCCCTAGGTTGGCATCAATAATGGTGGAGAAGGTGAAATGTAGGATCTCATCGCATATTATGATGAATATCCTACCAAGAAAGCCTCTGGAGGTATGCCTCTAACAACCCCTACTTTAATTAGGAGATAATTAATAATTCCCTACTTGGATGTAGGAAAGGGGACAAACTCTACTTCTAACAAACATCCAACAAGGTAAACTGCCACTCTTTCTGAAAGGTCCCCCTCCTTCGCCAACACTGATTAAAGCACCTATGGGAGGTTCATGGCATGCTTCCTCTAGGAGGATATCCATCGGAACCAACCAAAAGATCCATAAATATGTTCCATAAAAGATGCGGTACAACATTGAAGTGGAATACCATCCACAACGCAGCTTCTCCTGACATCTCCTTGAGACTCCATCTATCCACCTTCGAAGACCACCTTCCAACAACCACCTCCTAAATGAGAAGAAGGGCCCCAGTTAGACTCCTACGCTGCAAAAAAACCATCCTTTGATTTTTCACGTATTTGAAGATCATGAGCGCATGTGGACATTTTTCCTGGATGGCCTTCTCCACTTCTCCTCATGGAGCTATCTCCTTCCAGTGAATAACTAGCCCTCTTAAAACACCTGTTAGTAATACCTTGATGCCTCTTTGCTGGATAGCATTATACTTAAAAACATTTGAAAAAACCTCATGAGACTCATATAGAGCCACCAATGGCTGAAAAACCCTCCTAACCTCCAGAGAAGGAAGTTCAAGTATAGTTCTTCACTTTCCTTGCAACTCTTCCCCTGGTGTCTGAACCCCCCACGCCTGATATGCCCATGGTTTGAGACACTACATCTTCCAGTGCCCCCAACCCAGACATTTATGGTGTTGTTTCTTCAAACATGTCCTCTTGGTTTCTACCCTCACATGCAGTGTCTAGTCCCTTCCTTCACCATGATCCACGTGCATCCCCCAATCCATTGCTATTTGCATCCCCTGCTTCCTCTCATTTCATATTGTCATCCGTCCTGGTCTTCTTCTTTCCCACCAAGCTCCTCCCTACTCATTGGGGGCTCCCTCCCATCTTTCTGGTCGATCTCCTCATCAAATTCATTAGGAAAATAAGTGTTATTTTCCTATGAGGCAAACATCCTCATATGAAGAAACCCATATATCTAGAAGATTTGAGACCTTGGGGTGGCGTCCCCCTCCAATGTGTGGAGCGAGGAGTCTGAAAAAGATGGATCTTTTCCCTGGGGGCGCTATTTGCCAAGATCTTCGCTAGGTATCTGGATCAACCCAATCACATGAGTTGTTGGTTTTGTATTTTGGTGGTATTTTTATAGATGTATTTTTCTAGCATCTTGTCAATTAATTACCTGTCAGGGGTTGTATTGTGAAAATTAATGGTGCATAGATGTTTCAATGGTCCTACTGACGTACATACAAAGTGGCTATTCTTGTCTACAATGGATTTTGGTAGTAAAATTCTAGACATCCCTGCTCAACCACCGAACCTCCCACACAGGCACGAAAGCCAAGTGTGGGGCATAATATTTTTGTATATAAAATTAGAGGGAAGAAGGAGAAATAAGAGAGAGAAAATTGTTTCTCTCATAACTTTCAATCTATATGAAATTTTTTGGTGAAATAAAAGGCATTAGATTCATGAAAAAAATACTTTCCAAGAAGACCAATGTTGATATATTTGAAAAAATGAATAATATAAGAGAAATATAGTACTCATGTTTTGGGTACAATATCCCAGTTTGGGGTAGAATACCCGTATTTTGGGGTAAAATACATCAGCAAGTAAATGTTCATACAATACCCTCAAAATGGAAGTAATGTACCCCAAAATACAAGTATTGTATCACTCTTATTTACCTATACAAGTATAGCACTAATGTTTTGGGTTATATTACTCTTTTTTGGGGGTACATTACTATCATTTTGGGGTTCAATACTTGTGCATTGGGTATAATACATCAACAAGTAACATTCATATTGCACACTCGAGACAGGGGTAACACCAGTGTTGTACCCCTCTTATTTATCTACTTGAGTATAGTACCAATTTTTTGGGATACACTACTCTCATTTTGGAGTAAAATACTATTGTTTACTTTCTAACGTCGTGTATACCCTAAAAGTTTGGTAATACACCTCAAAACACAAATGTTTTACATCAAAATGGAAGTAGTATACCCCACAAGTATGGATAATGTATCCTAAAACATGGGATTACCAATGTTTTAGGGTATGATACCCCTTATTTTAAGATGTTATACTTTTTACACTTTCATACTCTATTTTTTGTGACTTCTCTCATATTTTTCTTTTCTTCAAAGCATTTAGAGGTTGATAGTATTTTTTATGGATCTAATGTTTTTTGTTTCGATAAAAAAAATTTAGGATCAAATTTTATGAACAAAACATTTTTTTTACTCTATCTAATTTTTCAGCCACATCAATAGTTGACCGCTTCCCAACAACTGGGTTGGTGATCCGAGATGGGAGGGGTGTGGGTAGCTAACTCATTTTGGTAGGTAATATCTCATTTTATGCTCATGCTCGATCATTATTTTTTATTCCTTGGGAGGATGTTGTGTGGACCCAAATAACGATGATTTTTTCTATAAGCCCTTATACAAGTTTTCATAGCGGCATCTAGAAATAGTGACATGTTGTTGAGTTTCTATGTGGAGGCCAACCTTGACAACATATATGAAGCAAACTTATACTTCTTCTCGGTTCACAATTAATGCCTACATTTTGTGAAAGTCGTACATCATAACCCTAATGCCCTTCAAGCACATACAATTGTGAATAATAGAGGAGTCATGCCATGAATGGGGGGACAGGTTCCCTATCTGCTCCCACACATGATGTCTTATAATATATGGTGTGTAATTTGTGTCATATCTAAATGAAAATGTGGAACTATTGGAAAAAGTATTCCTGCTAGCATGTAGTCACAAGACCTTGATTACTGATTCTATTCCTAATGTTGTATGCATGGATTTACCAATTTATGTAAGGCCAAATGCTCATTTGTGTCATATCTTCCTCATACACCAAATAAAGACATAGACTCCGTGATGATATATTGAAGTAATGCCCATAAGTATCTTATAAATTTAAAAGTGACAAGTCTTTCATATAATATAATTTATTTGCAATTCCTTAATTGTACTACAGTTCAGAATTCAAACTGATAATAACGTTGGTGTTGTATAAGAACATTAGAAGGACCATTATGATATAATTTTTGTTTTTTGGTTACCAGCATCCCTACTCATAAAAAGCCACTTTAGACCCATACATGGAGATAACCTGGGATGCCGATCAAAATTTGAGAAATGATAACATTGTTATGTGCTACAAGGCTAGTTACCTGACAAGTGAAATTCATTTCCCAGGAGGGTATTTCTGGAGGTCAAAGTTGGGTCCTTTTTCTTATCATTCCTAAACCACACTTGAGTCACTCATCATCAATATTGTGAGAAAACACTTTCCACCAAAGGTAAGTAAAAACATAATATCTAAACACAAATTTAACTTTTTTAGGTCTTAGTACAAGATTGTGTATGATTTTGTCTCCATGTATGTATGTTGTAGATATTTGTGTTATTTATTCCCTTCTTTATTACAAGAGTCTAATACAATATAAAATTTATAGATATGTAACATATGATTGAGTATCAAGAGTTTAAGACATTTGAAAAGTATGGATATGCAACATATGTTTGTTTGGGATTTATTATTTTTTCGTGTTTAATTAGAAATATAAAGTTATTTTCTAAAAATATATTTCTTTATGCAATTGCACCCTATCAAACAAGGCCCTACCTTGAATGGTTCCTTCTCAAACTAAAATTCTTTACTTTGCCATTGGAGGTCAATCGTGTGAAGCATAACCAAGAGGCTCTAAAAGTCGAGAACATTGTGATAGTTGAACATCATTGATCTAGAATATATATAAACTCGCTCACTTAGAGTGACCTAACCGTTCTCTCCCACTATGAAATGCAACCATCTGTGTCTAAGAGTTTTTTTCATAGTGTTTAAGTTATTATGTTCCTCGTCTATTATTTGTCTTGTAAATGGAGGATAGGATCCTTCATTAGGTAGGTATGACATTTGATCCTTTCATGTTTTTCTGATGAATTATGGAAGAGACTGCATTCATTGTCTCAAAATTTGGCTTACATGTTGATGTGGTAAATCAATACATGCCATGTTATAAATGTGATCCATCTATTGTGGCCTGCATGGTACACACATCAAACTCTGTGCGACACAACATAATCGGTTGTCAAGAGAGTTCCTTTCTATCCCTTTTGGATTAGAGGACGTATGTTGTAGGTTATGGTTTGTGGAGTTTGATTGACTTCTACATTAGAGTTTTTAGTCTACAAGTATGTTCTGATGTTTGGTTGCATACTCAAAATTTTTCTAAATATCTACCCACAATCTGGATCTCAAATTTCCCAAAGTATTGTCTTAGATAAATGCTTAAATGGATTTGGGTCGATTTTATATTGTGATCATCTCTAAAAAATAGTGTCGTTGTAATAGTATATGAAAATTATATTCTTAGAGTCTATCATTCAATTATCAAAGATGGTGTAGTATAGGCGTTTCTTTACAAGAGAGTTTTAGGTTCTTGTGCAGGGCTATTGATTCTTGATTTTTATGGTTAGTGCTTTCTGATTAGTAGATGTATATCATACAAAAATAGGAAATACTTGTTGACTATATTTTTTCACATTGCTAGACACATGTCATCTTTGTTGGCATTGAATTTAGGGTCATGTATTTATTTGTGTCGACATGTAGTTTAGAAATTGACCATATAAATTTTTTTTGTTCTGTAATGGGACTCTTTCCTCTTTTATCAAAGCATGAACCATACAAATTAAATGAAGATGAATTTCTGTAGTCAACCACATTTTGCGTCATCTTTAGAGGTTGATAATTTAGTTTCTCTACACCATATATGTTTGCGGTAGTGCTTGGTCTGTCTCATGATTGGCGTTATATCATGGACATAACATTAGTATCTCATTTTAGAATTATTCATGGCCTATATAGCTATGAAGACCCAACTTTTAGCTTCCATGATGCCTTCATTTGATGTAATCATACTTTGATTTCTTGAAAATGTCGAGCATCAACTTAATCATGTAATATAAAGTTTTAACTAGAATTGGATGAGGACTCTATTGGAGACCTTGTATGGATTTTACAATCAAAACAAAGCACAATGATGGTCATATAGAAGAATACCTACACAAGGAAAATATATCTAACCAAAGATGATCCCAATCATGAATCACCCTTGACGATCATAAGGTAGTCTAGTGATGACAACATAACTTATAATTTTCACATGATTAAATACATAGTGAATGTTTCAATATTTAATGATTTTTTATAACATTTCAATTATTGTAACAAGAATCTGATTTTCTAACAATATAAACTAGTAATGGATCAGAATTTTCTTCAAACAAATATGTGGAATTGCTTTTTCATTATGCTTGAAACATCAATCATCAACTTTTAGTGGTAGTTATCTTTCTTATATTTTATTTTGTCTATATTTTTAAGTTTCAAATTATATGTAGTGCATATTATTTTAAAATCTTATATGGTTACAATTAACTAAAATAAATAAAAGGGGTTAAAATCTTATTGTGCAAACAAAACCAAATATTTAAGCACTTGGATTGTAAAATTGTTATGTTTTATGATATTCAAAGAAAATAAATATATATTGCTATTCTAACTTTGGTTTACATGGTTTGTTAAAATAAAAAAGCATATAACCACATCACAATGTGACTATTGCATTCACAAGTGGTATCTATTACAATCAGTACATTATGAACTAGGTAAAGAGTGCTAATAAACACCAATGAAAGGTCCCATGTTCAACCATGTGTGGGATCATTTTCTAATAATTGTTTGTTCATTGTGTAAGTAAATCAATTTTGATATTATCTTCTTAGGTGGGTTGGGTGATCAGAGCCCCAAGTGATACACCATTGGGTAGGTCACTAAGTTGTTTTTTCAAGGAGCATAGTTCTCATTTTTTTAATAGACATTTATTTTGTGAAAATTTTGGTATGGAAATGAAGTTGTCTAAAATAATATATTTTATCATTACAATGTCATATTTTTAACACTTGAATGCAATATCTTGATCCCTTAAGCTCCTTGTCAAAGGTTCACGATATTGAAACCACTAAATACAAGGAGTATTTTGTTTATTGTCAGAGGCATACACTGGCTGCATCACACATTGGCAAATGAAACAACTTGTTTGAGAGGTTGGGATCTAAATTTAAGGGATGGAATTGGTTTACTAATTACATGTTGAAATCCAAAAAGTGAAGAGATGGAAAAGAGGTAAATTATGTGTATACAAGAGAGAAGAAACATGGGTATATTCTACAATTTACAAGTTTGTAACTAAATTTTGAACATGAAAGAAAGGGATGGTAAAATATAAATCTAAACAAAAAGAAATACATCATATTTCCCTACCTCCTGTTCTTCACCACAATTTGGCAGGAAGTGAAAATGTACATTGATCTTACCCCTTCTCCTCTTAGATTTCCCCATCATCGAGATTATGTAAATATAATGATTTCCCCCTTATCCTCTCATCCTCTTAATTAAAAATGGACCAATGATACTTTTTTTTGGAGAATTAGATTCAAGTTAGTATAACTTTGTAATATAACTAAATATAATCACTTGTACAAGAATTTCATATGAATATTCACATGGTAACTTATTTAAAGTAATTCAAGACATTTACAAAGATCTTTAGTTATGCATACGTTCAATATTATTCTAAGGACTAAATATGTTGTTGTATAAAAAGAAGAATGTATAATTTCCATATAATATAAATTGATAATGTTAAATGACTATTTGGTCACAACCACAACTATTTAGAACCACAAATACCATATTGTAAAAGTGATAAGTCACTTTCGTATGATATGATCAAATAATATACATGGTCCAATTATGAATACATTATATCAATTAATTAATTTAACATCTAAGAAATAAAAAATTTCATACTTTGTAGCTCAATATTATTTTTTTCATGATTTTATGACTATGAAAAGGAACGTTTGTTTAATAGATCTTTCCAATCCTTATGAATTAATTTGGCTTGTTAACTTATGCCTTATCACTTGAAAAAGAATCACATCCACCGGTAATTCTTCACATCTTTAACTAGATCTTGTGTTGAAAATATACTTATAGGAACACTCGTACAAGGTAAGTAATCACTGCCACATGTTAAGGATTTTCTTCTTGGTGTGGGAGCGGGTGATTTCTATCCTCCCACCCGTTGGGGCTCTTTCCTATCTACTCTACGGAAATCCATCTACTAGACGCTCCATGTAGATGCCTTGACTTGTGACTTGTGTCCATATATTTAATTAAATCGATAAATTTATTAATGTCATGATGTCCCAACAAATATCTTCTTTTCATCTACAATATGTTTAAACAAAGATATTTTTTTGCCTTAAAGAAACTGTTGGATCATGACTATGCCATTAGAAGGTTGTGTGAAAAGGCCATTTTTGCATGGGAACACAGAAGTGTAATACACTTTTGATCGGTATTATTGTGATTGGAGAAAAGGTGATTTTCAATGGTAATAATCTTCCTTATATATGATACATCATGGGATATTCAATGTTAATAATATTCCTTATATATGATACATCATGGGATATCTTTGTTGGGTAGGTCCAAAGTGGCCCTACATGGGTGCGACGTCCCCAATTATAAAACAAAAATAATACATATATGTCACTAAGCAAAGACATGTCTTTTTATCATAATGTATATATTCACATTTTGTCATACATCATTTATAAATATAAGCTACCTATTATTTTTTTAAAAAATACCGTTTTCACGTGCAGTTACTAGTTATATATTAAGAATCGCATGCAGTGGATGCGGTAGTCAAGAAGTATCGTAGACGTCACTGGATTTCATTTGCAAGGTTTCTTCATTTTTAACACACATATAGTTAAGTACACCGAAATATTTTGCAAATGGAAACAAAGTATATATAATTTCCAAATGAAGAAGAGATGTACATCACAGATCCACCGCCATGATGTATCAACTGAGAAAGAAAAAGTAAAAAAACAAGACGATCTCTACCGTGTTTCCAGAATTCCTTTTAAACCTCTCCAGTTTCTTTTGCACTGCATCACTGAGCAATTTCTATAACGCTCATTATTTTTCACTATTATCTCATTGAATACTCCTTCTCCTTCTCCCATATGAAACTGAGCAAGCATTGCAGCGCAGGTTTCTCGCTGGCCATGAGCTCCCCCGTGACCTCTGCAGGAGTGACATTGACATTATCGCGAATGAGCCTTTCGATCTCCAGAAAGAGCTCGTGATCCTCTACGCCATGGTAGTTCTTAACCAAGGTCATCCTAAACATCGCAGGAGTGCAGTAGGACATATGGATGTGTAGGTCCATCGGCCCCGGCCGCAGCAGTGCCTCGTCAGACTCTCCCTGTAGTTCGTAATAAACACAATGATCCGTTCATTCGTGCAGCATGAAAGTAGGTCATCCAACACACCCCGGACAGCGTCACTTCTGATTTTTTAATTCCCCCGTCGGCCTCGGCCGTCAAGCCACCGCCGTCAGCGAAGGTTCTACTCCGTAGATGGATGGAGCAGTCAATGTCCTCAAACACCAGAATGGACGGGGTAGGGATCTTTATGAGGTGGGCCATGAGGGTGGTGTTGTCTAGGAACTCACTCAGCTCCAAGTTGTACACGCTGAACTTAAGGAAGTCAGCCATGGCAGCAATTAATAAGGCTCGATTTGCCTGTTACCCTCTTTTCCACGCCTTCCCCACTCGATGGTAGTAGTCTTGTTGGCTCAGGAACTGCCTGAGGTCCTCCATGACCGCCTCCTTCAATTCAGCTCGGGGTCCATAACGACAGTGTCGAACTAAGACCCGTGTTTGAAGTCGACCTTGAATGTCCGGTTGCTGCGGCGGAGGTAGAGCCGTAGCTTCTTCTGTTTCTTCTTAATCATTTTCCCCTGTTTGATAACGTGGGCCAGGTACGTCTCCAATGCGCTCTTCTGGAACCGGCGATGGAAAGTCAGCTCGAAGAAGCGCACCTCAGATGAGTCGTCGATTTGGGAACGTCCGGGATCCTTGCGAGACGTCAGACGCCACTTGTAATGGACGCCTTCGAACTCGTCGTTGACCTCTTCTCCTCGATCGGCACTGACAAGCATGGTGCTGTCAGACGCCCGCTTGGAGGCTGAGATCCGCTTGGTACAGGGGGAGATCTTGCCGGCCAAGTAGGCGGTGAGGGCCTCGTAGATCTCGTTGGAGAATCCGTCGACTAGCTCCTCGACGACGAGGGTGAGGGAGTCGCAAGACGGCGGTACTAGAAAGGACAGGAGCTTGGTGATAGAGGTCACGATGTAGTCTCGCACCTGTCGTGGGAGATACTGGTACAGTATTGAGCGGGCTACCATGACTGATGCCGCAACGGAGGCCGCCATGGAGAGAGCATTCTTGGCGAGGTGGATGCCTAAACCTACTACTGCTAGAGCCATGTTCGCTTTCGCTATGAAGAAGAGCAATGGCTACTCGGGCTATAGCAGAGCTAAATAGCTACTCCGTTTTCATAAGAAAAAAACGATTAATGAGATTACCTGCTGTATATCCGGAGAGACGTTCGAAATCTCGGGGTGAACGGGGTCACAACCGGAAAATGTGCTAAGATAGTTAGACGGGTGCATGACAAAACGGAAGGGAGAGAAAGGGGGTGGGGCAAGGGAGAGAGAACAAAGAAGAGCTATAAATTATCTTAATAATCTCTTCGTAACAAACAACTTTGTGCAAAAAGAGAGAGAGAATTACTAGAAGAACAACTTCTAACCCGTACATTAGTCTATACTTACTATAAAAAAAAGCGAGTTTGATGATGCGCTCTCCTTGATTCACTTTCTTCTCTCATTTCTTTCAAGAAATTTTTCTCCTACAAATATTTATTCCCACACTCTCCTATTAACTTTTATTATCTTTAATTCTGTAATTTTTTCTCCATCCCACAGAAACGGTTCCTTCATTCTCTCATTTCAAACAACCAATACAAATATCTTTTACAGAGAGACCCTTTTACGGACGAGTTCCCTCCCCGCACATTTCTAACAGATTTTATATGTCCACGTGCATGTGCACATGTGCGTTCACTAGTAAAGTGAAAAAGATTGATGAGAGAGAAGAGGAAAAGAAAGGGAGTAAATAACAAATATTTGTCATACGATTTGATTTACAATATACAAAAATGCTTAACATTATATATATAGAAATATAATATCGACGAACAACCTACAGGACTTTGTCTCATGCCTTTGGAAGGGAACCTTTATCGCAACTACTTTGTCGAGCATATCATAGAAGAACTTGATGAAGAACATAACTAAACCCTTTGATGGTCACCACCTCTTACTGTACAGATATGATAGACCAGCTTCATTCTCCTTTATGATTCAGAGCAATATTTATGTTTAAGAGGGTAGGTACCTGCCCCACGAACCTCAGTTTGCTATCACTGTTTGTCTGGTTTTTAGCTATCCTTAAGTCCAAACCAATCGAGTTCAGGGTACTTCTTGTACCTAAACTTAGAATAATATGACCAGCACATCCATGTATCTTAACATCGCAGTTGTGATGTTAGGTCTATTTTCCTATTAGTTCACTGAATTTTTATATTAGAAAAAAAGTATACTATCCAGACAACGAGATTGCGCGAAGACAAACCCTACGAAAAAAAAAATTCCCTCATGCGTCGCCTGCGTGTTCATCGTTTCCTGTTAACTCTTCCAACGATCTCGTGGGTTGTTGTCAGGTCTGATTTATCTCCGCTTTCTGATTATTCCTCTATAACAGCTATAAATCTTCCCCAGTTTCAGTTCGGCTAGGTTTCAGTCAAGCGAGGGTGTTTAATACCTAATGATGCTTGTTTAATTTTTTATCCAAGCTAACTTCGATGGTTCCAGGTGACGAATCTCATTGACTTGTCTGAAGGTGCCTAGCAAAGAAAAATATAGTGGCAGATACTCCACGAACGATATAGTAGAACATGAAAAGACTAACAAATATATACAACAATGCACGTATAAGTTTTTATTAAAACAATAACGGTTCACGTAAGTTGACAAAAAAACAAGGAGAACAAAGCAAGAGTTATAAGTAAGACACCCAATATACCTAGCAATGGTTCTCGAAAAATGGCCCACGAATACACTTAATGATGTAAATATACTAAAGAATATATGTAAATAAAAATTGACACAGATTCTCATAACAACGATAAAAATATACACATGTTCATAAGAAAGTGAGATTTAATAAAACAAAAGTTGCAAAAACCATGTGAATTGAATAATACGTGCAGTTGTGTAATTTTCAATATAATATAGTTTGTTGTATCTATTATAATTATCTCTCCAATTCACGATCGACTAGATTCAATAATATTGTATTTTAAAACTATTCATGAGATTGATCTCTCACACAACAATGTATAACCCTAATTAATTATGATTGATTCTTCTCACTCTCTCTCAATTACCATTCCTCTATATATCTATTTATCTATGTTTGTCCCGATTGCTTAATTTTTTGTGATAGAAGGAATACCCTTCCCTCACCATGCTTCGTGCTTTTTTTTTACTTTTGATAAACTAGTCCACATTATATTGAAAAAAAAATCTACACACATTAAGCATTACTAAAACTTCCCTCTATATCAAATTAGAGAGATCTTAGAGGTGTGCTCAACGAATGGATGTGAGGTAGGTAGGAAATAACACCATCAAAAAAGTCAACAAGTGGATTTTCTATCAAATTAACAACCCAAACAATATAAGAGTAAGATGGGTTAAATTTAAATGAGATGGTTGGGATATACTCTATGAAAATCCACTAAAGAAAACAGAACACAATAGAAAACTAAATGTTTGGATGCATCGCTAGAGGAGGAGTGTGTAACATACCAAAACCTAACCTCGTAACCCTAGAAATCCTAGTCCCAAGGTTTGGATGCCTTTGAGCTTAGTTCTGGAGAAAATTGGAAATATGGTATAACTTGCACCAACCTAAACCTAAATATGGTTAACAAATAAGATGATAGGGATTGCATTAATCGTCATAAAAATGATATGTATAATAATTAGAATTGGTTTGTTTTATTGAAAAAATTAATATCGCTAAATTCTTTAAAAGGAATTTAGAATTGAATACTTAGTGTTAAAGAAAATCAATTATTTAGAAGATGGTAACATAAAGAGATTCATATATCCTCACTTGAGAAATCTTAATTCCCTAATTACGAGGTTAATGTGCTTAGATATTTGGATTGAGCCAAACAAGGATAGATAAAAACCCTCATACAGCTTGCTTAATGAACATGTAATGTTTATAACTTGAATCACTCACATAATTAACCTTAACTATAAATGCATATGGTCCTCACCGTGACATGGACCAATAAACTCTATTGAGATGATGAGTTAGATGAATTGAACCTAAATCTGATCTTTGTACTTGTCATTGAGGTTTACGTGATGTATAGTGATCAGGGTGATGGAAACCCTACACGCTAGCTGAACAACCCTAGCATCTACATGTTTGATAACCGATATGATACAATGATGATTAGGTGCTTAATCACATAGTATAGCCCAATACACATGACATGGTCCAATAATCTAAAGCATGTCATAACATGATAGTTGATCTCAAAATCATGTCCTACATGTCATAATGTTCACTAATACACATATGATGACTCAAATATAGTTTATAAGTAACTTGTTAACATAAAAGTGCATACATGGTTGATGTGGGGTTCAACGAGTATAATTAGTAATTCCATGTGAATGAATATAAATGAATGATTCATTTGGACAATAATGTCACTAATTTATATCATGTGAAAATAATTAGATGCTTAGTGTAAGTGGGAGTTGTTCATGTGCCATTATTTAAAGTTATATTGACATTAATGCACTTATTAACTAATTAAATAAAATAACCTATTTCTAGTTAGATAATCTAATATAACCCTAATGGTGATAAAGAGGGAATTAGAACCCTACATCCTAAATATTGAGGATAATGGTAATATATAATAATATATAATGAGATAATTGACTTAAATCGTAATTGTTTTAAAACTTGTTCATGATAATCTCAAAGCTAAATCTAATTTCATAATCATATTCTATTTTCTTAGATACAAAATTTCAACTTAATCAGATAATGTTTGAGTTCCTAAATTGTCAAAAGAAGATTTAAATAATAAATAGCCCCTATTTGTATAAGACTTTATTTTAATCACTAGATTTTTCTGATTAAAATGTCACTCTACTATTTCCTTGGGTCGCCCAAAGATCCATGCCATGTTGTCCTTTGATACCCGACTCCTATCATCACCATTGGATTGGGTTCCAACTGCTCTGGGTTTTCTTCTTACTCGCGTCCAAGAACCTCTAGGCTCTATAGTCCACAAGTTCCCTATCTCCTCTTCCCTCAGTCACTCTTTTTCTTCTATCTACCATGACCCTTTTATCTCCTTTCCTTCACATTTTTTGTATCCTTTCAAACATGAGAAGCCCTGGTTTAACATATGTTTGTGATCTCCAGAGTTCTCTCATACTCGAAACTCCTCCAATCCCTTATTTTTGAATACTTCTGGGGGTCTCGACCACGCTGGGGTGTCACGACTATATATAGACCCACAAAAACCATTGTGGTGTCTCATGTGAGCATTCCAAAACTACAAAGTGGTGTGCACTAGTCACTAGCCCAGTTTCCCTACTCCGATGAGTGTTGCATGTTTGTGAAATTCATTGGCGTGGTGCGGGAGTTGGTGATTCTCCGTGAAGGTGTTGACAGGTTCTAGTAACCTCGAGGAGGCTTCTCATAGCTTTGGGTTCTTCAATCGTAGTATGTCTAGTATTTCTCCATCTTTAATTACAAAATATACTATTTTAAAAGTCATGGTGCAATTTGGCGATTTAGCTCTCGTTCTGATCTCCATTTTCTCATCAATAACTTTGTTGACCAGTATGAACCTATTTAGACCTTTAGATTGGTCATGTTCTACTTATTGTGAGTATTCAATGCTCTCACTTGTTTCCAATAAGGGCGATGATCAGCTTCAGGTCTTCGATCGCTGCTTGATCCAATTTCAAGTTTGCTTAATCCGTGTTGATTCATTGGAGTCACTGATGATCTTCACAATTACTCAGTGTTAGTGATCAATGATTTTTTTTTTGTTTGAGAATTTGTAGGGCAGTGTTCATTGTGAGAAATAATGAGTGACAAAGAAGTTCATTGCTCGCTGATTTATAATTTTTCCCTCATTCATATTTAATATGCATCACACTGATCATGGGCTTTTCAGCCTTTTGACATTTGATTTCAGTGGGAGTTGTAGGTTTCATTCTGTTCTTTGATTTTACTTGGATGCCCTATCACACATCAAGATTCCTATGCACGATGCAAGGGTATTTTGGTAACTCTGTAATCCATTTTGTTTTATAAATTCAATTCTTGATACTATATTAGAAAATTCATAATTAATTATTTACTACTCAGAAAATTATGTAGAAGTATGTTCTTGAATGGAAAAAAACTCCATCTGATGGTATAGATTTCAAAATTAAAATCCAATGTAATAAGAAGTTGATATTTTTAGGGTTTGTAATGCAATCATTAGTTAATTATCTACATTTAATATGTTAATTGGTGAAGAAATGCCCTAATTGGATGTATGGTTGAACTTTGAATTTGGAGACACATTTTTTAGGCATGTTTCATTCTGTTATGACTCATATAGAACATTTGTTTATTTTATCTATCTCTTGGACTTAATTGTTATATATTATCGTAAATGTCACATGTCTACATATAGTTGAACTGATTGGTTCTAAATCTTGAAATTAGTCGTATGGACTGTTATAATTGAAAATTTAGCCATGTTCTTGCGTTACAGTGTTGTTTCATTCAGTTTTTACCTTAAATAATATATTGAACCATATTCAATAGAAACCCTAATTTTCCTTGTGTTGGCCATGATAGCATATTTTATCATGTTTATACATCTTTATGATGTCCTTTTAATTTGGGAAGTGTATTCTTGTCTAACTAAATTGATGCTTGCCTCTCTATTTATATGTATGTTTGCTTGAATAACTTGTATAATGTACACACTAGGTGGTGCATCCCTATGTGTGTATTACTAACAAAGGGTGAAGATGGTGATTCATGACCCTAGGTAACAATATTGTGATGCCATACTCCCTCGAAGATTGTGATGGTGATCACATAATATGTGGTTATGGAGGTGATGCCATATACCTTAAATGTTATTATACTGGTTATTATTATGATAATCTGTAGGCATTATTTTGATTATTTATTTGTTGTTCTCTAATTTGGGGTTTATAGGAAAGATTTGTTAATGGTAAACTTGGTTGTTTCTTCATATAATATCTTTGTTGTACTATTTGAATATTTCTTTCAATATCTAATTGGATGATTCTTTCTCTTTTATTTGGGAGCCTTGTTATATATTTTTTGTCCTTTTTCCCTAATCTTGTTCAATCCCTATTATATGCACATATCATATTTTATGCTGAAAACATCCACTTTGTCTTCACTTGTGGGTATGCTTCCAACCCTTTAGGTAGAGAGAAAGGAGGAGTTGAACAAAGTTAACCCGGACTATCCAAGAGTTAGCTAATATTTCTTGGGAGGTAGATTGAAGTAGTTGATTTACCCTTTGTGGCTTATTTCCCATCGTATTCTTTTATGTACACCCTATATGGTGAAGAACAATGTTAGATATAAATTCCATAATAGTTAGATTATTATCTTATGCTGCTAAACTTTATGGTTAATGATACATTACATACTTGAATATAGTATATCATCCTTTGTGAAAAATTATTCTCAAATTTAGCATTGGATGGTTTTTCATTATTCCCTCAAGTAAGTTGAGTGGATCCTCTCTCGAATCACACTCCATACAAAAATAGTCCTCAAACGAATCACATGTCAACAAATTTTTCACAAATATATTTATTTGATAAATAAATACGACAATAACCTATTATATCCCTAGTGCATTGGATGACATAATTAATGGTGATAAAAGTTGAAATTAATATGATAATCCTAGGTGCCTTAATTTTATTAAGGAAAGAGAAGAACTTGTCAAACTTTATAATATTAAATGATGTAGCATATGTCTATAAAGTGGAAACTATTGTCAAATTAATTATCTACACCCTCAAATCAGTCTAGGTTCCAAATTTCATTTAACTAGAATTAATTTGATTATACAAATAGAATAGGAAAGAAAAGAGGTGTAAAAACTAATCATGTTGATTATTTAATCAATGCAAGATATTTCCCTAAAGTTCTCTGGTTTATTGGTCGTTACACGCTATGTTGTTTTCCTTGAACTTTTTGTATCCCACTCCTCAGAGTCGTGCAATGTCGATCGAGCTACTTGGAACTCATATCCTACCTTGATGACAAATAGGAAAGCGGATGAATAATACCTCACCTTCTATTTATGGTTTTCTCTATCTCAGTTACATATTTCTCTCTCTAATTTTCTTACTCTTATCTTCCTGGCATCCTTTCATATCTGTGGACCCTATGTTTGCAAGGGTCTTGTAGTCTTCACACTGTAGTCGATGAGAAGCTATCTCATCTCCTATTTTCTTCCACTATTTCATTCCGTTTTCCATCTTATGGCATCTCTAGGTCATCAAACTCTTACAAAACCATGCTTCAACCTACGCCTCACCCATTATTTTCCAATTTCCTATTTTCCTTTGCTTCAATTCATCCTTCAACCTAAACCCAAACTCCACATGTTGTTTGGTACCTTATTGGGTTTGGGGCTAGCTTTTGACCATGGACGACTTTGGAGTCCACCCAAAGCCTCTCCAAGAAGCTTTGCAGAGGTGATACATCCTACTATTATTCCCCTGACTAGTATAGATGAAAATCCCCTATTTTGTTTTATCGTTACTTATTATTCAAAGTATCAATGTAATTGAGTATTTTTTACCATGTTTTACCTGGATAATTCCTTATCCATATGTGTTGGTCATCATGAAATCTTGTAGGGGTCTTAGTTTCTAAAGATTTGTACTTTTTCTTTCTTCACTTGTTCCTTCACATGTCTCACCATAGATGGGTCAATTCATTAGTCATTGGTTCCCTCAATATCCATACTTCATGGTCTCCATGACCTTCAAGGTCTAAGTACGGTGGAGGAAACCTCCTCCACTGCTTCTCAGAGATTGATAATCCTCAATTTTCACATAGTGTGTTTTTTAGTATTCCAGGTAAGGCACTGAGAACAATCGGTCTATCACAGTTACATTTTGGGTTTTCCCTTAGGTTTATATTTGTCACATTAAATGAACTTCTTTGGTGTCAGGGTTCATGTTTCAAGTTGCACATATTTTGATAGGTCTAGATGACTAGTATATCCTATGACATGATAAAGTCTGGGAATTTAGTACAGGGGGGTTATCAGCCAATTGATTTGGATTTGTAATATTAACTACATGAACATACATTTTAATAAATAATTCATAACTAATTATCCATATATAAAAAATATTATAACTAATTTTTAATTAAGAAATTATTCTCCATCCAATGGCATAAGTCTCATTTCCTAATTCCAAAATTATAAATATATGTTTTTAAAAGGTTTTCCTAATTGGATAAAATTTATAAAATTCATACCTAATAATATATATGTCCTAGAAAAAATAAAATATGGTATGGACTCAAGAAAATATAGTCTACAAGATGGTGTGACTTTGATAACCTAATTTGTCAATAATAAAAATGAATGTTAGGATGTATGTAATTAATGTGAACTTAAGTTTAATATATATGCTTAAATAGGTGGCTTGTGAATGCAATATAGAACTAAGGTTAAATTTGGATACATTTAGTCTTCATATGAGGTATGTTTCATATTTTTGATCATATTGAGAAATGGATCAAATTTCCTTCTCTCTCTTGATGCATGTTGCATCCCGTCTTGATTATACTGAGTAATAATCCATGTATACTCTATTTTGGTCCTCTCAAACAAATAAACCTATATACATTCCCTCTCATTTGAGATATTGATTCATGTGATTGGTTGTTGACCTTTTGATCTTTGTAAACTGTTGGTTTTCAATTAAATTGTTCAATTTGAGACATCAAATTCTATTTTCAAGTAATAGTCTCTTTTGGTCTTATGTTGCATCTTTATCGTGGATATGGTTGAATACCTTTTCATGGTTCCTCTGATCCAACTTGATATCAATTGGATGTTTTCATCCATTATTTCTAGTGTGACTATTCTTTATCTTGATTGCCCTATTTGCATGTGTGAATTGACTACTCATAACTAGAAATAGTGACACCATATTTATTTTAGGCACTGAGGTTTTAGTCCTCCTTGTAGGATCTCTAGAGGGGGGAGAGCAGATATAATGTAAAACTTTTGAAATTTCAAACACAAAGAGGTTAGATTGTAAGTTTCTTAAAAAGATAATGCAATGAAAATGTAAAGTAAGTTATATGGACAAAGAAGTCAAACCACAAGAGACACATGATTTAGAGTTGTTCCATCATATGACATCACTACCTGGTTGATACCAACCGGGATTTTCAACTTGTATTTTATTCCTTTTATCAACCAATACAAAATGCAAAAATCCATCGATGTCTTTTGTGGCTCAAGACAACCCTCCTTTTCTAGCTCAAGGAGAACTATCAACTTGGAGTAGATCTTTATCCTCCTCCACATCTTGTTCATAGCCTTCTCACAAGAAGTAGCTTCAAATAGCTTCCCGAAAGCCTTCTTGCAAGAAGTAGTTGGAAGCAATCCAGAACAAATAACCAGAATGAGAAAGGAAGAAGAAGTTACAACTCTCTCAAGATATATAACTAGAAGATGTCGATAAACAAGTGATAACCAAATTGTCCACAAGGAATACACAAGGATATATTTAATGGAGTAGGACACTAGCTTAGATCAGAAAATAATAATATGTAATTTTAAGCATTGAGAAAGATATCATGTAATGGATTGCTCAAGTGTGTGTCCTAAGCATTCATAAGTACTCCTATTTATTGGAAACACTTAGGAATGGTCAATATAGATGTTGGGAGTGTTTAGACCAATTCAAACTCAAAATTGGTCACTGGGATATAAAAAAAGTGAGTTGAGCCAGATAAAAAATAAATGTTACAAACTGCATCTTAGTCAAAAGGAGTTTGATCGAAATATTTTGGTACAAAAGAGTTTGACCAGATGTCAGCCTCTTTGCAAAATTATGATGACTATTTTCTACAACAAATCTTTTTGTACAAAGGATAAATCTCTGTCCAAGCAGGGTTTGACCAAAATGAATTCGGTCCAAGAAGAGTTCAACTGAAAAGAGTTTGTAAAGACAATTCAAAATTTAGAAAACATTTTAATTGATTTTCCTTGTGGAAACTAACTATCCTAAAAACTTGATGTGAGATTTGAAAAGAGTTTAGTATAGGATAGGATTAATTATCACTTGTTCTTACATCATTCCTAGAAAATTGTACAAAAAGTATTAATACGAGGTATATTCATGATATAACTTGATGTGGAATTGTCTAAGTTCCTTGATACTAAATTCACATTGTTAGTAACATTAATGGTGAATATTTCCATCATTCAAATTAGACTGTGGAATATCCAAAAATCTAACACTCCTACCAATACATTGAGGTGTTATGCCTCTAGCTATATAATAAATTATTGGCACTAAGGTTTTAGTCCAATTGTAAACTAGATATTTATTTGGCACTGAGGTTTTAGTCCTCCTAACCTTTGGTATGGAATATATAGGTTCCTACCCTACTTTTAAATATATGCTATTCTGTTTAAATACATGAACTTTTTATGATTGTGATTATTTGTTGTGATGTTTTTTAAGGAAAGAAATTGTCTTATTGATTATCTTGTTTAACATATTCTCTTTGATATCCATTTGTATGTTGTATTTTCCTATTAAGTTGTGAAGCCCTAAAAAGTATATGGTTGTCATTTTTCACTATTATTGCTCAATCCCTATTTGTATGTACATATTGCAATATTTATGTTGACAACATCTACTTTGTTTTCTTTGTGGGATATTCTTCCAACCCCTTAAGTGATGAACATGGAGAACTTGACAAGATTACTTTGACTTTTCCTAGTGGAGCTAACTTTTGTGATATAAACTTGAAATATCTTGGACATGTCTCTACTTAGTGAAGATATTAGTTCTTTCATATAAACCCGAAGTGGAGATTATTGTATGCAAAATTATAAATAGTCATTGTATTTATTTTTTCTTCTACACATTAATCCTTATGATATCCATTCATGAAAGATTTTAACTAAAAGTTATGAATCCATTACAAAAATTTAGAGCATGTTTGGTTATATAGTTTATGATTGTTATTTTATTTAGTTAGGATTGGATCTCCTATCAAGTCCTACTTATTATTAGATGGTATCAGAGACATGGCATTTGTATTTTGACTATTACAATAATATCTCCCTAAGTAGAACCCCTACCCTACATGGAGGCCCTCTAAGCAAGGTATGTATGCTAGAAGTTTACCTATTTTGTTTATGAGATGATGAAAGAAAGATGTAGAATCATATGAGGTATAATAACAATATATATTAGTAAACCCTAATGTGATGGGACCCATTATTTCATACCCATTAAATTAGTTAGTTGTGACTTATCTCTTTGAATGTTAAAAAAGTTGAAATTTGGACAAAGTTAACTAACAAATATTTTAAAGTAGTTGATAAGGAGATCTTCAATCTCAATATAGAAAAAAGATGTGTCTTGGTTACCACATTGATTTTGAGTTCATCATTGATTTATATGGCATTATTTCTCGAATAAAAACTTGTTTTTCATTATACTACTATATATACTAAATGATTATCTTATTTTACCGATGTGTTCTTGAAGAAAGTCACAATAAAAGAATGTATGATGTTCTAGTAGAAAACACCCTAGAATTAGTTAATAGAAATATTAAACCCTAGTTTTGAGTATCGAGTGATGATTTAGGCTTAGTTGACCTACCCTTTTATATCCATTGAGTTGTATTACGTTTTACCCAATGAGATGCTCCTATGAACTTAGGTTTGTTAGGTCATAACTTCAAGTACCTAAATATCAAATCTAGGTGGTTATGACCTTTTACTAGGAGGCATGACCTATCAATACGTAAGCACACCCTAGGTTTAATCCATAACCTTGTTTCATTTAAGAGTTGTTTTGTTTGACATATTAGTTTAAACCTACTTATGGGATGGAGTTAGTTAATTTCTAGTTGATGCACATGATTTCTATACCAAAACTGGGGAATATTTAGGCATTGTTTTAGAACAATTTCTCTCATATTCATGTGTTCTATGGATATTTTGCCTAATTTTCCTAAAATAGCCCTTGTGCATCAAGATTGTTCATTTTACATGTAGTTGGGTAGGGTTCAAATCCCAGTTGCCACCTTGATTTACCTCCCTCCCAGGTGTTCGGCCTCTGCCACATGCATGGGAGAGGGGGGGAGAAATCTTTCTCTCTTAATCCCACGTAGTTGGGTAAAAATTTATTTTATTTTATCAATTGCCTAATATATCGTTGCTTTATTGCAGACTTTACCAAGAAAAATTAGAAGAAAGTTGGTACCACCGACTTCTGTCAATAGCACCAACTTAAGAAGGATGGAAACTATGAATAAGAATGGAAGAATCTAGAAGAATGTGGGATAGTCATCTATGATAAGATCAACAGTTTGTATATATGATGATATGGGCTAAGTGGTGCCTTAATTCTTCTTATATAAAGAAGGGGGGGGGAGTCATCTAAAGGCATCACATTGGGAGGCAAGGCATATTTCACATATCAAAACCTTAACCTCTGAGCTCTAAAAAACCTAATCTTAAGTTTTTGTTGCCCTTGGGATTAATTTAAAAATAAATCCCAAACTGGTTTAAGTTATAAACTTGGACACTTAAACATGAATAATAAAAAAAATTGAAATGAAATAGTATATGATCCAAAGTCCATAACAATAATGAGGAAGCATCCTAAGGGGCATAAAAAGGATATATATGCAATAATGGATGGTGGATTTGTTATTAATTAAAATATGATATCACCAAATATCTATAAAAGGAAAACTTTATTTGAATAATGATTATCAGTGCATGTAGGAGTTCAAGAAATTTATTCATTCAAATATAATCCTAAAACAAATTTAATATCAACATATTATTTAGAAATGTACTTATTTGATGAATAATTATGGAAATAACACTCTTTAACCCCCAATCAATGAGATCACCTAATAGTAGTCTCAAAAGAATAAGCTAAACCCATATTAAAAATCATCATCCCTTAGTTGGTTTATGGGCCATGTTTAAAATTCAATGATAAATCCTAGTTGCTTTAATTTCAATAAGGAATAACATTATAAGTTAAACTATAAAATATTAAATAATATAATGGGTTACCCAAAAAGTATAAGTTAATGTTAAAATTGGAATTTGCATATATTAATTAGTCTATATATCATTTTCCATTTTGTTCTGGAATTATTTTCTCCCCTTGTTTGATTGGGTAAGAAAAATGAATATGTATTTAATATCACTTTATTTGAAATCCTATTTATCTAAATTTTCTTGAATATGTATTAGTCACCTAGGATTTTCTCACATAGAAAAACATTGACTCACTCGTGTTGGTCTGATCTTCATCACATGTCCAGTTAACTTACTTCCTCCTCTGTTTGCCTTCCTATTTTGCATCAAGATATCTTACAACCTTCTCTTCTGATTTTCTCTCACCACCACTTAATAAATTCTCATGATTTTTCCTCCACTAAATTCATGCTTCTTTCCCGATTCATTTAAGCCATAACATGTCACCTCCTGTATAGTATAAAGGAAACCCATATATCTATGCCACCCGACCCCCTTCCCTTTGAGTTGTAGACTCTTGTATGGAGCCTTCCATGTATACCTAATGACTCAAAATAATCTTTCAAACTGCAACAAACCCTCCCCGAACCTCGATGTCTCTTGGATACCCCCTTGTCATGGATTCCAACACTACTTCATCTCTGACAATGAGAAATTCTCCCTGACGCCTCTGACCACCTCCATTCAATTCCGTGCTCCAGGACCTTCATGATATCATCGAGATGTTGTGTTTTCTTCTCTTTGTCTAGTTTTTGGCTAGTTCGTCTCCCCAACTAATAGTTGATGCGTACTAAAAATCATTTACCATGATGTTTTTGACCTCCCACCCAAGTTGGGAATGATGCCACAACATGAAGGAAGCTATCTGAAGCTTTTCCCATCTTTTGTTTCTTAGATTTCTCTATAAGACTTGATTCCTATTTCTCCACCATCTGTATGTTTTCATTGTGCTTACACTTTCTTGTTTCTAGGATTTTTATTTTGTTTTTGGTACTGTTCCCTTTTGGAAGACTTGGTGAGTTCAGGGTTTTGATTTCATTTTGTTTTCCCTTTGTGGATTATCTTCCCATATCATGGGAATAGGATCATCATGCTTATTTTTTAAACCTTTCCATGAATCACAAGGCAGGGGGTGTTATTGTCAATTTCTAGTTTTAAAATCATTGTTCACTTTCAGTGTTCAGATGACTATTCACTTTTAGTGTGTTTACTATGTTTATGTTCATGTTTACTTTCAATGTGTTTAGATGATTATTCACTTTCAATGTGTTTGGTATGTTTATGTGCATTGAGTATGTGCCCTAGTAAGAACATTAAATCAAGTTAGGAATGCATCCTTAAGCCATATTTAATGTTTATAGAAGTTCATAACAATTTTAAGATCATTTAACTTATGTTCATTTACTCTTATCAAACCCAACCACTTAAAATAGTTTTGTCAAATGCATGGATATATGTGGATGCACATAGGTGGAGGATAGCACTAGAAACAACTGCAACATCAGTAGTTGCAAAAGGTGCAGTTTTTGAAGCTTTTGGATCCTACCCTAGTGGGGTGTCATTCTATTGTGTTACTCTTGTTTATCTTTACATTCATGTTATGTTGCAGTTTTCAAATTCTATTTTGTTTTGATGTTTTCATATGAAATCCTAAAACCCTAATTTTTTAGTATCATGTTAATCAATTGTAGCTAAATCAATAATATTCAAACCAAGATTTCCAAATTGGAATAATCTAATTAGTAACCCCAATCTAAATTACTTATGCATCTAAACATTTTACTCTGATGTACTCAAACCCTAATTTGATCTAGGATCAATGTAAGGTTTTGATGTATGACATTCAATGATTACTTATAGGTGTTTGCAGTTAGATCAAGACAAGGCAAGATTTATTTAGGTTTTTTTCTCCATGTTAATGGGTCAAGATGATGTGGATAGTTATTCGTGGTTGATTGAATGTTATATTTAAAGCAGAAATTATGATTTCAAGTTTAATTCTATAAAAAAATTATTGTATAAATTTCTTGATGATTTCTATATATAATGAATTACAGTTACCATTATCTCTAAGATTAAAGATTATGTTCAACGATTAATGAGTTCAAACTTCAAAATTTTAAAATGGAGAAATCCCATCTATAGGGAAATACGACATTAGAAAGGAAATAGAAACAAATTATTTTGTCTAACATATTCCCCATAAATAGAAGATTGCATCAACAACTATGTAATGGAAAAGATAGTTTAACGAGTTCATACCTAGTCCCAGAGAAAGTCCATTGACAATAACTTGATGCAGTAGTCATGCACTGCTAGTTGAACTGTGACTTGTCAGCTGTAGCTCCTGGTCTCCACCATTGACAACATACTTGGACGAAGTCTGTAGTAACTCCACGAACTATAGGCTGATATTTTCCACCTAGCGACGGGCTACTACCACCTCACCTCTATGGAAGTCCAGATGGACCCCCTAGAACTCCAGTCATTCTACTAAAACTGATAAGAAGGAGTTGTCCCTCCTATTGGTGTACTAGTCACCAACTTGCTCCCCCACAATTGTTCTCCCTTGTTATTCCTCCCTTTATCAGGTAGGACTTGCTCGAGTTCTCTTGGTTACCACAATCAGAGAAGGCAAACAATTGTTAGAGGAAATTGATGTGTATGTGAAACCCTTGGTACCCCTCTATTTATAGGAGGGGTTAGGGTTAGGGTTCTCGGTCTGTGTGGGAGTGGATGGGACCAAAATCTCACAAATTTTGCAACCTACAAATGGCAAAATGGTCTGTTCTCTAGGTAAACCAATTGGTTGGCATGCAATCTGATCATTTCACCTAGTGAACTTGTCAGTTCATCATGTTTCCTAATCATAATTGTACTGGCAATTCGAATCTAATTAATGCACACCATGATGTCAACACTAATCCTTGATGTAATCGAATGTCAGCACTAATCCTTGATGCAATTGTATCTCCCGATCCGGTCATCTAACAAACTGAGCCGGTCAGTTCACAAAGTGAACTGGTTGAGTGCCTCCCCAATTTAGGAAGAACTCATCCAATTCATTTTCTAATCAACCTGAGACTCCAACTTGTCAGTTCAATGCTTGATTCAGTCGGTTGGGAGTTCAGTCAGCTGATTTGTTGCTTAAATTGAATACCTAAAAGCTTTAGTAATCAATTTAATTATCGTTCATGATTAAACTCCTCTTCAAGGTGTATCCTATCTGTGTGATGCCATAGGTTCCTATTTATGCTGGAAGTGAATGTCCATAACTGATTTATGACATCACAAGCAAAGAGCGGTGCCTTGTCACATATCAATGCTACCCAAATAATTAGGAAAGTTTGAGAACAACTTCAACCTATGTTTTGTGTTATGTGTTATAGTGATTGTCCAATTCCTTTGTGACTGATATCCGAAATGAACTTGAGACATGGAATCATCTTCCTTTCAATGTCCAATCCATGTTCCTTGATCCAAGAGCAAACTATGTGAGATATATGTGACCTCAAAATCATATATTGATTCACATGTTCATGTGAATGCTTTTCTCAGTATCACTTATTAAGTGGCCTTGATATCATATTCTAGTAGGAGGGACAAATCCCATCCACATCACTCACATTCATCCCCACGTGTCATAGTGTCCCAATCACCACCTTTATGACAACCCTTATTAAGAATCATATTGGATGATGTCAAAATACATCGAACGACATGTGAGGAGTGTAGTGACTTTAGGTCTAAGAACCACAATAACCACCTTCACTTTTAGATATGACTACGATCACAAAATATGGTTTTCATGTGTCACTCTCAAGGTGAATCTATCTGATACACTATTCTCTAACAAGCATCTATGTTCTTGGTTTGATATCATGTATCAAGACCGATGAGATTCTGGTATCAACCAACACACACTCCAATCTTTTAGTGTTACTAGTGTCTATCTACCCTTCCACAATATCATCTGACCAGTGAGATAATAAGAATGTACATACTCTTAAAGTTTGTATCATCTCATTGTTCAAGTCACATACTTGAAGACATACACTATTGAGTAATTGTCATTCTTTAGACATTCATTATGTTTCCTCATTATCTAATAACTGAGTGAAATAGAATAAATTGGAAGCTTTTCTTTATCATTAATAATCAAATATTTTATATGATATTCCATCACAATCATCATACAATTTTCTCTTTGGGCATATATACCAACAAACTCCCACTTGCACTTAGAGCCAATCATCCATGAATCTCATTCATAGTGATCTAAAGATGTCCATCATGTTTCTGCTGTGCAAGTTCTAATACAACTAGTTAGCAACACTTTGCTTTTAGTTTGTATATTTCATGTTTCTCATCTCTTCATTGTATGACATTTCGTATGAGATGGAACTGCTGAATATTCTATCTGATATATTCCTTGCCTAACCAGTAGCTCCATTGTTGTCACAATATCTCTATTTATCATCAATAGTTGGAACATCTTAAGTGCATCCATATGAAGTTCTAGATCCATATAGTATCCAATCCAGTGTTCACAACACCAGAATACTCAACTTCTATAGTAGAATTTAAATAATGGTATGTAGTTCATAACTCTTCCAACTTACAAATTATAAGTCTTTTCTTAAAACTAAAAAAATACTATTTTATATTGTGATCCTTCTCTGTCATCTCGGAAGCTTTCATCAGTGTAACCCTTTACAATCAACTCTTCCTTGTTTCTATAATCTAGCAACTAAACCTTTAGTGCTTCTTTAAGTATGAATGGATATTTTTAGTGACATTCCAGTGTACTTCATTGGAACCTTACTAATATCATCTTGTCATGTTCAACACATAAGATTATGGGATGGTTACATCACATAGCATATATGATATATCCAATTGTTGGTTCATATGCATCTTTCCCAGGTTATTCCATTCTTCATAAGAATTGGAATACAAGTTTCTCGAGAGACTAATCACAAAAAGAGATTATTTCTCATTAAATCCTTTCATGTTGAACCCTTTCAGTATCACGCTAATGTAGGTATTCATATTTTAGGTCGTGAAACTTTCCAAAAATATATACATAGATCTCAATTCCTATCACATAGGATGTTTCTCCTAATCCATCATTGATGAAAGTATAGTCCATGCCAGGTCTCAATACTTATAGTATTTATATGGTATTCCCCATCAATATGTGGAACATTGATATATTCTCCCACTAAATCTATTTTAATTGCATATTTGATCTTTTAAATTGACTCAAGTCAAACTCTTTGACTTTTTTGTCAAATAAATGATTTCATCTTTGAGATTCTTGCTTCAATCTTTGGATTGATTTGTGTAGCTTATAGACTTTATTTGCATTCTTGAAGTTATAAAACCTTTAGGTTGTGTCACATACACATCCTCTCTAATATTCCTTTTAAGGAATGTGGTTTTAATCTTCATATGCCAAATCATGTAGTCTATCCAAGTTGTAATAGAAATCATGACAATTAGTAAAAGGGAGTCATTATGTTCAACATTTTGAACTTGTTTGAAAAACCTTTACAACCAACTTTTTCTCTTAGGTTGTCCATTTCCGTCTTCCAATGAAAACCCAACCGCACTATGACGCCCCATGCCACACAAAGCGAGATTACTCAAAACATAATCGTGGAAGAAAGATTAACATGTGTATTATCAGAATCAACATAAATTAAAATTGTTTCCCTAAAACTGCCAAATAGCAAAACCTTCACATATAAGTCCTTTCATGCCTCAAAGCATACACAAGGCATGTTGTCAACCTGTAACCAAAGAACTATTTCTAGAACACACACACACACACACACAGATATATATATATATATATTCCATCTATTTTTTTAGATTTCTATGTCAAACATTTCTTTTGTGGAACCAGAGCCATTTATCAAGCATAATGCTTTTGTTTTACTAAGAATAAATTAAAAAATACAAACAAGAGTGATAGAATAAGAATGAGAAATTTATGTTTGTTCCTGAAGTAGGAATAATTCCATCTGTTCTTTAATAGCTTCCTTCAAAAGCGCTTCTGCCTCTTGGGTGAATATATATATATATATATATATATATATATATATATATATATATATATATATATATATATTGTGTGTGTGTATATATACATGGTTCCACCACATCTGTACATAATAGGTATATAAGCCAACCAAATAAATAATCTCGTCTGCGAAACACTACAAAACATTCCCAAAGACTCAAGTGTACAAGTACGACTCTAGGACTCCATCAACAAAAGGCATCCAATAACACTTCCAACCTTATCAGCTAATATTACTCTTGTTGCTCCTCAACCTCTGTTGCACGATCTCTACCTCTTCATGCTAGTCCACCTAAAAGGGTGTGGGAAACCCATAGGGTGAGATTCCAAGTCTCATAGGGAGATATAACTCACCACCAACTCTATTATTATCACAGATAAGATAAAATGAGCAACAACATAAATACAACTAAGATGAGCAAGTAATGATTATTAACAAGAAGGGCAATTAATGTTGAATTATGAAACATCTTAATAATTTAAAAGAAATATGAAGAACATGTATTTTTCTGTCAACAACATTATATAAAGATCAAGAAAGGCCTCAACCAATGCATATTTGATCCTATACAATTATACTGCATGGCTGATTACATATTTCATGATGCCCCGCGGATTTGAGTCATACCACCCAAATCGAACCAACCACTTGATAAGTCAAAATCAGTGCAATACAAGGTCTAGTGGACGAGCCGGAGTCCACGACCTCATCCTCTCAGTCAGTATGAGAACATTGGTAGTGACATCATTAGTCAGACTGCTAGCAGTGACTTATAGTCTTGCTGTACACAACTACCCCGCCTTGGTACATCTCATGACGCTAGTGAGTTATGACTGCATCCATACTTTTTATTAGGATATGACCGCAACCATTCATGTATCTTAAATTGAGTTACAACCACATTTTTACTCTTTATTGGGGTATGTTTGCAGCCAATCCCATACATATACATTCAGGACACAAGGAGATACCTCAACTTGTACCCCACATATTCAACAATATGCGCTCCAAGTTAAACTCGTTTCACCATTCAACAAGTTTTGACACTGAATGAATCTATGTCACAGGTCAAACTACACTATTAAATTTCACTTGATTAATTAGACCAATTTAAACATCTTTAAGCATCAATCAAGTTACAATGTATAACCTCTAAGTAAGATCTACATAAATAGGGCATAACTCATCATTAGAACAAACTGAATCAAATTAAGTATGATCTCATCACATCATGTCTCTTTATGCTTGTTATTCATCATATGTCCATCTCAAGGACCAATGTCCATCACAAGAACCAATGTCCATTACAAGGACAAATGTCCAACAGATCATAACCATCATAGCTCATACCTGGATATGTACATGAATTAGTATCACCTACATGGTTAGAAATTGATTTCAAGAAGGCAAATCATCACCATCTCATAGGACTCATGCTATACATTTACATCATACATTTTACATCATAACAATTAGGGTTTCACTTTTCCCAATTAGGGTTTACAAGGTTGGATCAACAATCACCCTTAGGTTATCATTTTCCTTATCATCATGACACATGTTATAAGATAAAGGTTATATGAATATAACCCTCACATCATACTTACAACTACTCCATAGAGTGTCACACTTTACCATGTGGCCCTAACATCAACATGGTGTGTCTCAACCACCACCACAAGGTACGGATAAGGGTTTACACCTCTGGTATCAATTAACCCTAAGTGTTTAGGGAAAACCCACTAAGATAGGGTATCATGCCACCATGCCAAGGTAGAGTATCATCCTACCTACCTAAGATGTGTATCAATTTAGGTATCATGGGCTATCGGGCTGTAACACCTCAGGGGAGGGTGACGACCAAGCCCTTTCTATGGGGAAACACGTCACAAGGGTGATCAGCGTCATAGGGATAATGGAAACACTGGTGTGTTGGGAAAAACTCAAGCCGTGACAGCTGCTAGGGTTATTGGGTTGCAATACATTGGGAAATGCATAACAAAACACGCTTCCCTGGAATGTAACGCCCGAGCGTGAGGACCACATGTATATCATGAAGCAACACCCAGAGAGGGGTATCATAGAGTATTTGGAAACATCTATGTGTATGGAATCACAAGAGTGGCGGCTAGAGTCCAGACGGGCAGTGCCTCTCCAAGCAACACATAACATTTCTCCCATATCGGTTACTTCGTGCACAAGGCATGATAACCTAAATGTTACCAAGGTGTGTCGACCCTGATCTCCCCAGGGATGTGATGACCATCCAACTAAAGGTGTCAACCTTGACCTTGCCAAGGTCGTGACAAACTACCACAAGGATAACGACTAGGGGAGTCATAGGTCGTGACGGTCATATCGCATATCATCCTACCCTACCTATCAGCTTCCACAACACATCGCCCCTCAAGCATGTCGGCCACTAGACATATTGACCACTCCATCTTCAACCTCAAGGAGACATTAATAAAAAGGTAAAAGAAAGGTGCAATCCCTGGGCAACAACTAAGCCATGCTCTTCTACTAAAATAGGTAACAAACTACCCAAAGGAACTACTAGCATGCAAGCAATAATGAGTAATAGATCAAGAGCCAGATAACAAGTAAAAGGTGGTAAAAACAAAAAGGGTTTAGAGTTATATAACCCGCCTCAAGGATCACCACCAAACTCTAATCTCCAAGGTTAATCTCCAAGGTTCACGAGCTCAAGGTAGAAGAAGATCCTCCAAGCTTGATTACCACAAAACCTCTAAGAGAGAAGAGGGAACCACGGTTAAGAGAGCATGAGAGGGAAAGAGAAGAAAAAAAGGTCCATGGCCAAGAAGAAGAAAGAAGGAGAGAAAGTAAACTAAGGATCATGGCTTACCAAGGATGAAGATGAGAAGAGAACACCACAAGCTTAGGCTCATCTACCAAGCTCCGAGGAAGACCACTCCTCAAACTCAAGATTGTCCACCAAGGAATAGGAAAGTAAAGATGGCCAATGGATTCTCTTGAATGGAGAGAAAGAAATATATATACAAGAGAAATGAAAGAGAGAACAAGGGGAAAATGTCACCACTTAAGAACCCCAGATGATACATTTACATGAAGAAAGATCCACATGCAACACCATATAACAAGGTAATAAGAACCATGCCTCGCCCACTAAGCCTCCTTCCTAGGCCAAGGTCGATACACACCTCCTCCTCCATTCACAAACCAATAGGGATGAAACCCTAGAGAAACAAACCAATATGGTGCATCTAGAGACACCTCAAAATTGATAGGATGTCCCTCAAGACACCCAAAATCAATACAAGGCCTCTCCTAGGCTCTCAATCCCGAGACCACACCCCTAGGTGTAAGATACACCTCAAACATGAGTGCAAAACATCACCAAGGATGTAACCACTCAACCAAGGATCAACCAAGGCTCAACCAAGGTGTTCATCTCTCTCTCACTTCTCTAGATGATGATAAGATAGAGAAGGAACACTATGATATCTAACTCATCACGCAATTTCTTCCTCAAACTCCACGTAGGGTTAGGGTTAGCATCATCCTCAAATGATGTCCCAGGTCTCTACCTCTTCCTAGAGGCCTCTGCCTCCAAGGCTGACTCTCTCCTCGTCCTCCTGACAAAAAGGCCTAACCTCAGTGCTCTCCTGAGGGCACAACAACACACGTCATGAAACCTAAGCATGTAACTAATCTTTAGTTTACGCTTAAACTATTAAACATATGTCCATGGAATCTTGTGTACATCTTTTTTGTTGATTTGGTGGAGGATTCCTTAATCCTTATTGTACTTACCCTAACCTTAAGAGGATGGGTAAGAGAGAGAAAAACCCTAAACCTTAGAATCATTAATTGAATTAGGGTTGAGAAGGCACAAAATAGATGAGAGAGCCCTAAAGGTATCTTATTTTGAGTCAGAACCTCAGACATTGGCCAGGTAGTCACACTACATCTGGGAGTCCTCATGACCGACTAGCGGGGTGGAGGAAAATATTGCCAGCACCCGGACTGTGATCCTTTCCTAGACACCTCCGTCTTTGGAAAATCCTCTAATAACTCCCTAGGTTCTACAGAGTTTGTAAAATTTAATAATTACTAAGGATTCAATGAGAAACCAAGGCTCTGATACCAAATGTAATAACCCCGCTTCCCGGTAACCCCCAATCAAGGGAGACCAAGAGGTTGGAGGCGTTATCCCAAAATTCAGGATCAATGGTTTAACAATTTAATCAAAAATAATTACTAAATTCTATTAACTAAACTGGAAACCTGGTATAAAATAAAACTTGTGCATACCTTTTCAAAATAGGATCTCAGACTTTTATCCACAAAAGAAATCTAACTATCTAATCCTCTTTGGATTACTTAAAAATTCATCTTCACAGATTTCACTTTACTATTTATCCTTTTCAGATAATACCTAAAACACTGACAAACAAAGTGTTGGTCAGTGTATTGCTATACTGGTATGTGGGGGACAATCACAATTTCACAAATAGTTTCTAACAACCTATTTATCATAAATAATTGATTAACAATCCAAATTACTCTTTTAATGTAACTTCTCAACCACTTTTGCCCTAAACCTTAAATTACCCTCTCTTAGGGCTTCATCCTTGCAAGGGACATAAGGCCACCTTCTCCATCCTGAGCTTGGTGCCTGGGGTCACCTCTCATGGTTCCCTATGGTCTTCCCTCGAGGGCTTGACCAACTCAGACATTCCCTCTGAGGATTGGTCTTACAACTTACATTAGGGTGGCATGTAGGTTCGAGACACTCACACTTATACTTAGTTGTTATACCAATAGTAACTTTATGATATTGTAGATTTGAAACAATCAATAGTTTAGGTTTCATAGCAATCGAGAAACTTTGTAAAAATGTCAAGAATCATAAGCGATTATTCCTAATTTAACCCCAAACTTGTCCAGTCGAATCAACAAGCTAATAGTAATCCAAGCAAGAAAGTATTCGGGCAAGCAGTTCAATCCACACACACATAAGCAAGAATCCTAAAATATACATGTAATCTAATTACTATTCACTTTCTCAGATTCTATTCATTTGAACTCACTTCCTATGGTTTCCTATTTCCTTTTAGGGTTTCATTAGGGTTCATCTTCATTATTGACACCGTAAACCCTAATATAGAAAAACTGATCACAAACCCTAACTAGATTGTTACATTCTTCCTAATATACTTAGGATCAAATCATAATTACATTATTTTGAGGAATCTCAAATTAACCTCTTTGAACATTCTTCACCCTAAATTAGGGTTTCTATGTGAATTTTAACATATCCATGGGTAAAAACCCCATGGAAAGCACATTATCATCTAAATTAGACTCAATCTTTATTGTTTCTCTCAACAGGTTACTATATCTCAAAATAACCTAATTAAGACGTTAAATCTAATTTCCAAACACAATTAGGGCTTTCACATTATTTAATGCATAGTAATAGTTAACTTAAATCACTTTTAGAGATACGATCAGATTTAGGCTATAAAACTATTTTTAGTGGATTTTTCACGTTCTCCTGATCAATTTTCATATATTACTTGTCTTAATCGGAGCTACCAATAATTAACCACAAATTTCACAAGATTTACTTACTTGGACCAATGAGAGGCTGACTCATCAGTCATCGCATGGGTTGTCTTCTGTATAGCCGGGTCGAATTAAAACATAAATGAATGTCAATTTTACCCCTCACGCGACGACCTACTTCATCACCTCTCAGAGGGCATTTTCATCTAGAGCCACATGCTCCTCTTCTACCTCGTGAACCCTCGTGTTGCCACCGACTGAAGCCGTCCATGGGGTCATCTCCCCTTCCCCAAGGCCCAGAGGTCACCAAAAACAAACCCCCTACCTCTGCCACCCTCTACTACACCCAGCAAGGCCTCAACCCATGGCCGAGATGACCGGTTTCAAGAATGCCAATCCTACGATCCACAGTGAGTTTGAAGACCTCCTGCAGGTGCTCACAAAGGTTAGAGCATGGAGATGATGATCGAGCCTCTTCCCAATGGTGTGGGAGCATCCGTCCTCCTTCGTACTCCCTTCCACGGCTCCATGTCACTCCAGGGGTTGCACTCATTCTACCAACCACATGGATGGTACCTCACAAAGACTAAGTTTTGCAGCATGCTCCTCCCAGTCCAAAGGTGTTGAGAACGGAGTCTCGAGGGTAAAAGCAACACCCTATATATAACTCCCTAGGAGTTGAGATCTCTATACCACGAGGAGAAGGAGATATAGTGAGATTGGGAACCTCCTATTATGTGTTTCCTTCCTTGGTCATGAAGTAATCCATTACTTAATGATATTGAATCATATTAATCAATATTGATCCTGCTGTGTGGCATATTGTTGCCTTTTCCAAAGTTAACCTCTTAGATGCCAATTTTAGAGTCATTATACAAAAGGGAAAGTGACTTTTCCTTATGAACAAGTTATCACTTATCCATGCATAATTTATGCATTTTCTCTCTCCTATTCTTTTATATTCTTTATTTGGATCCCTTTTTACCATTAGAAACCATGTGGACTCAAAATCTCATCCCTGGGGATTTCATTATCCATATTTCCACATATTTCTTAATATTTCATCATTATCTCAACTTTCCTTCTTAATAATGCTTTATTTGATTTTATCTTAGTTATTCCGTTATTAATTGATTCCTTTTCCTTTTATTTCCTTTTTCTTGTTATTGGGCCCAATAGAAACAAGGCCCATGGAATCAAACACACAAGGCTATTTATCTAAGGAAACCACTCAATTAACTTAAATTGTAAAAGTTTACAAAATAATAACTTTATTGGGGAAATATCATTTCCAGCCAAAAGAACCAAAAAATTGAGGTTGTAACATGATCAGTCGAATAGGAATGAACTACAATTATGAGAGGTTACCAGTCAGTGTGCTACTCCTTCCTTCCACGAATGGTCGTCTGAATTGTCCGCTCACTGAGGTCGGACTCTAGAGCAGTCGAGGTGTGCTTCTTCAATTCTTTAAGTTTCATTGTCATTTTGGTTCGTTTCACTTCAAATGGATGTCGGTGGGGGACGATGCTCAAGAACCAAGGAATATTAGTTTACTCACTAAGATTAGGGTTAGATTAAGTGGTAGGGGTATGTGGCTAGGGTTTAAACTGTGCTCCACTTTTACTTCTCATACGACTTGTAAAAAGTGAGAGGGTTGGGCCCTCTTTCCTTTCATAGAAACATGTCTTTAGTTTGGGGGGTCCCATTGTGACCATCGTCTGGTTTGTATCGTACTAAGAACCAATGGGTTTTCTGACTCCCAAGTTAAAGCAACTAGTTTCTTAGAATTGATGGCTTGTCAATGAATTTCATTCAATGACTTGGACATGTCATAATCTAATGGTTTCTCAGACATGAATATCTAGTATATGAGAGAAGAACAATTCAATGACTTTTCTGACTTGGTCTGAGATAGGTTTTCTTCATAGATGTTCTGATGGGTCATCAGTGAGGTGCCTTAGGCGATCATATAAAGTCAAACATCTGATGGCTTGGTGGTGTCTACCCTTTGATGCCCTCACTGGCTTCTGCCTTAGTCTTCTAATGGTAATATTAGCCATTGAAAGAAATCTGATGGTTTGGTAGTGTAGACCAAAAATTTTCATATATTCAACGTCTGATGGCTGTGTAGAAGTAAACATTCCATGGTAAAGTAATATGGAAGGAATCAATGGGATTTTTTGATGGTATCAAGGGAATATGGGAACCAATGGTTTGATTGGTTGACAATCTTATGGCTCTTATAGACTTGAACAACTGATGGATGAGTGAATCTTTTGATGGTGGTACTAGCCTCTAATCATGGCTAGATAGTTGACCAAAACCAATGATTGTTGTTATGGGATTAAAAGTTAGATTTCTAACTTTATTCTATAAACACTTGAAATTAAGAAACTAAACAAATTACCAAAAACCAAAATTACAACCTAAATTAGAAATTAAAAATATCTAGATACATGGAAATAAGATACTCAAAATTCATTAAAAATTATTAAGAGGTCCTTGAGTTGCCTCCCTAGAAGATCCAATTTATAGTCTTTAGCTTGACTTTATTTGGTTTTCTTCACTAAACTTCCTCTAGTGGTGCATGTGGTGGTTCCTCTAATTGGACTTCTTCTCTTCTGGTGAATGATTCATCTTCGTAATATCGTTTGACCCTATGTCCATTAACCTAAAGGTTCTAGTCTTGTCACTACAAATTTTCATCATTCCTGATGGATGCATCTTTGTCACGGTGAAAGGTCCAGACCATCTTGACCTATTCTTGCTAGGGAAAATACTGATAGTTGAATTAAACAAAAGGATCGTGTCCCCTTTTGATACATCATTTTTCTTTAAGTGGGCATCATGCAACACTTTCTTCCATTGCTTATAAATTCTAGCATTTTCATAGGAATGTACCCTCAGTTCTTCCAATTCTTATAGCTGTAAAATCTCTTCTTGCCAACCAGTGTTGGGTCCATATTCAAGAATTTCATTGCCCAGAAGGCCTTATTATCCAATTCAACTAGTAAATGGTAGGACTGCCCATAAATCTGACAGTAGGGAGTAGTCCCTATCCGAGTTTTATAAGTAGTATGGTATGCCCATAATGCATCGTTTTACTTCGGCGACCGGTCTTTCTGAGTGAGACTAACTATTTTCTCCAAAATTTACTTGATTTGTCAGTTGAAACATCTACTTTTCCAGATGTTTGAGGGTGACAAGGTGTAGCTACCTTGTGTCTAACTATGTAATTATTCAGCAAGGCTTCAAAATGTCTCTCCCTAAAGTGGGATCCCCGGTCACTAGTTAAAGTGTGTGGGGCACCAAACCTAGGAAAAATGATCTTTTAAAATAATTTTATCACGACTTTTGAGTCACAAGTGGGGGTAGATACTACTTCCACCCACTTGGATACATAATCTAATGAAATTAAGATTTATTGGTTTTCCTCGTGTTGATGAGAAAGATCCAATGTATCCAATTCCCCAAACGTCAAAAATATTCCACTTCTATCTAGTTGGATATTGGCATTTCATTTCTCCTAAAAATACTTCCCATTCTCTGCTATTCATTGTAATTTTTTACATATGCATGTGCATCCTTGAAGAGAGTAGGCCAGTAAAACCAAAATTCTAATACATTTGTTCTTATTCTTTCTCCACCAAGATGAAGAATGGAATTCATAGATTATCTTGGGTACTTCTTCTAGAATACATCTACTGTATAGGTTTCTAGCACGTCTCCTAAAGAAGAGAGGATCATCCCAACAAAAAATTTTCAAATTTGAAAATAGATTCTTTTTCTTATTGTAGGTGATGATGATAGGTAGTTGCTGACATGCTAAGTAATTGCAAATGTCTGCAAACCAAGGAATTTTGGGTTCAACTGATCCCATTATCATTAAAACTTCATTTAAATAACTATCATTGATAGGAAATGGAACTTTTTTAGTAACCATGATTCTTGACAAATGATCGACAACGATCTGTCCCTTTATTGTCTAAGATTTCATGATCAAATTCTTGTAACAATAGAGCCCATCGCAGGAGTTTAGACATGGTGTCTTTTTTCTGCATTAAGTATTTGATGGCACCATAGTTTTGTACACCTTGACTTTCGATCCTATCAGATAGGACCTGAATTTGTCAAAAGCAATTACTATCACTAGAATCTCTTTTTCTGTGGTGGTTTAGTTAACTTGGGCATCATCTATATTTTGATAGTACAATAGATTGTATGGTATTTCTTATCCTTTCTTTGTTTGACTATGGTTCAAATAGCATAATCACTTGCACACATTATCTCAAAAGGTAGTTCCCATTATGGAGCTTGCATGATCAGAGTTGTTGTTAAGGCATTTTTCAAAGTCTCAAAAGCTTCAAGACATTCATCTGTAAAGTTGAACGAAACATATTTGATGAGCAGACAAGATAAGGGTTTTGCAATATTAAAGAAGTCTGTGATGAATCTTCTGCAGTAACCTGCATGTACAAAAAACTTCTCACCATAATTATAGATTTAGGAGGTGGGAGTTTAGACACAACTTCTACCTTGCTCATATTGAACTCGATCCCTTTTTCATAAATCTTGTGTCCAAGAACAATCCCTTCTTGCACCATAAGTGATACTTCTCCCAGTTCAACACTAATTATTTCTTTTCACATCTTTTCAGAACTCAAAATTTGTAAAACGCAGTTCCATTGATAAAAAAGTCATCCATAAAAATCTGTATGATATCTTTTAAGAAGTCAGCAAAGACCAAAATCATGCACCTTCAGAGGATTGCAGGTGGGTTGCATAGGTCAAACGACATTCATCGTAAGGCATAAGTACCATAGATGTAGGTAAAGGTAGTCTTCTATTGATCTTTGGGGTAAATAGGAACTTGATAGAATTCTAAGTATCCATCTAGAAAGCAGAAATATGAATGATGAGCTAACCATTACAAGACTTGATATATGAATGGTAGTGGAAAATGTTCCTTCTTGGTGGCGAAATTGAGCTTTCTATAGCCTATGCACTTTTATTACATGGTCACAGTTTGTGTAGCTACTTCATCTCCCTTTTCACCTTTCACCACTATCATTACTCCTTTTTTAGTGACCATGTGTATCAGGCGTACCCAATTGTTGTTTCTAATTGGGTACCTAATACCTGCAACACATAATTTTTATCCCCTCCTTCTTGACCTCCTCCCTCATCATATGGTTTAGCTTTCTTTGAGGTTGGGCCAGAAGTTTAGCATTTTCTTCCAAATTTATCATGTGCATGAAAACAAGTGATCTTATCCCTTTGATTTCTTAAACAAAGTATCATATGGCCTTTGTTTTGAGTTTGAGTTCATTCAACAATTTCTCTTCTTGATCATCTGTGAAGGCAGAATTTATGATCACTGGATTCATCTCTTCATCATCTAGGAATTCATACATTAACCCTTGAGTAGCTATTTTAGTTTTAGTTTCGGCTTGGGTGCTTCTATTTCCTCTAGAGTCTATTCTAGGGAGGCGTACTTTACATTCTCATAGATTTCTTCTTCATCATCACTACCATCCTCATCTAGTTGATTCATATAGTCTAGAATTTCAACAACTTCAAGATCTTCAATATTTGGTCTAGGATTGATTATGAATCTTATGAGTTGTTCAACTATAGTGTTTTCTGCTTGGACCTCTTCCCAAAATTGGTAGTAGTTGTCCATGAAATAAACTGACTCGAAGAGAGATGTTCTCTCATGGATTCTTGAACATGAAAATCAATATGATCATTTCCTACCCTGATGGTATCAACGCTTTCTAATGGAGAGGAATGGTCTTCCAAAAATTATTGAGAATGTAGGGTCTTACACAGTCTAAATCATGACTATGTCGCATGGTATAAATAGTTGTCCAACGTGGATTGGGATGTCTTCTCCTACCCCTATTGGTTTAGTGAAAGAATGATCTACTAACTGGATACACATTCCTATATTTACAATATTTGTTAGTCCAAGACTCTGAGACAATTTAAGAGGCATGAGGCTAATGCTTGATCCAAGGTCTTCCAACCCATGCCTTACCTCATTCTCACCCACATTGAATGGGATCGTGAAGGCTCTATGATCTTTCTTCTTAGAGGGCATATTTTCCTGTATGAAGGTGGTGGACATCTTTGCAAGCCTGATAGTTTTGACATGGTTTTCTTGCCTTCTCTTGATAATTAGGTCTTTGAATAAATTTTCATATGTGGGAATCTCCTCGATGGCATCCACAAATGGAATATGCATGTGCAGTTTCTTAACAGCTTGCATAAATTTCTTGTATCTTTTTTTTAAATGAGCCTTAATCATCTTGTAGGGAAAGGGAAATCTAGGTGAATAGGGATCCCTATTTGTGAAAGCTTATTCAGTTGCTTCAAAGTTCTTTTCCTTTATTCATTTATTCCCTTTACCTTTATCTTTTTCCTTAACCTTCTTGGTAGGTACGTCCACCTCAGGTTCTTCTTCTTCTATGGCAGGTTTAGGTTGGGATTTAGTAGTGGGATTTATTTCCTAGGTGGTATTGCTTATATGTTCATCAAATACTTTTCTATAGTGTAGGGTTTCCATATCTATGCTTTTAGTATTGGAAGCTATCTATCCTTGTGGGTTCTTTATCAGCTCTGACAGCTATGCCAGTTGTTGATCAATTTTATTTGGTGGGTATGCATGTCAGCCATCTAAGATGTCATGCCCCCAAGTTCAGTCTGCATAGTGTTTAGTACACTAGCATCAATGATAACATGGTGGTTAGTTTCTCATTCACCCATACTTATCTGTTTGCAAATTCAAAAAGTCCAGACATCATATCTGGTTCATTGGTGTTTTTGTTCTGACTTTGGACTTGACTTCCCCCTATTCAATTTCTATTCTAACTAGGGCCTTTAACTTAATAGTTATTTCTATTTTGCTGGTAAGTTTTGTTGTAGGTGAACACAATTTCTCCACCGCTTCATCTGATACATAGTGGTCTTTTAGGTGGGTTTCTCATCTGATGAGCATTTTCAGCAGTATCCTTGTTTCCAAAGGTGAAACTAGGATGTCTAGTCTCTTAAAGTTAGCATAAGAGACATTTTCAGCTTCATCCTTTGCGGGTTGGGTGTAAATGTAGTTTTCAATATCATACCCCCACTCTTCTCCATAGGTAACACATTTCATGATTTTTCCAACTTTACCCTTTCCCTTGCTTCCGGTGTCCTTTAGTTGTTTCACATCTAAAGCTATCTTCTAAATTTGAGCAGTAATGGTCTCTAGAGATTTAGACTCAATAGTGGTACCTTTAGACGATACCTTCTTTGACGTTCCTCTATCATAATCCAGATTGGCTTGTAAGGAATCCATGCTGTAACTAATCTTCATGGTCTTCTTTGGATTCTTACCAAGGAAGTCACATCTTGAAGAAGAATTCAATGAAGTCCTTTTAGATGAAGTTAGCCTATTGTAGAAATTAGTGACTAGAAATCCATTAATGTAGTTATTGTGAGGGAAGTACCTCTAATATTGTTAGAATTTCTGCCAGGCTTCACACAAGTTCCCCCTAGCTTCTGTATGAATCCAATACTCTTGTGCATGTTCCTGAGGGTTTTCTCAACTCGGTATAACTTGGTGACAAAATATTCATCCAAAGACATCCATCCATCAATGTTCTTGTCAGGTAGAGCAAGGTTCCATGACAATGCTTTATCCCTCAGTGAGAAGTTCAATTATAATATACCACTTTGCATATCACCTAAGAGGAAGCATTTTACTCAATGTGGGTGTCACAATATGCCAACCATACAACTAAAGTAAATGAAAACACTTTGCATTGATTTAGAACTGATTCATAGATAGTTCTTGACAAAAGAAAACTAAATAATGATCATCTGTGAAATCTAGTCTACTTGGTGACATGGCAAAGCATGATATATGTGACATCTAATTCTTTGGACCAGTTTGGTTAATGGCACACCACCAGGCAACGCTTGAAGATATTCTAGTCTTGATATTCCATTTTGTCCTTCACTTGCTCCAAGTCCTACGGACATCTTGTCCCCAACCATACAAAATGAACATCACATCAGTAAGCGGTATTTGGCATTTTATATGACAGAAACTAATAATTTGACGAGTAAAATTGACATGACATAAACTTCAACATGGATTTTACTAAGCATTCAGTGAATCATAAATAACAAGAATAATTGAACATTAAATATATGAATATCTCTATGATGCCCATTTAAGAGCACATGAATGGTAGGAAAACCCTTGATGCTAAGAAACCTCATAATTGGCACAAGTGCCCATGATTTGGCTATAAAAGCCTATAATTAGCATGAATGCCCATGATTTGGCTATAGAAGCCCATAATGATCCCTTGAGCTTCATGATTCAAGAAGCATATAAAAACTAATTGAATTTGAATTATCTTAACATTAACATTAATTTTAACATTGACATACATGATCTTTGAACTTTAACATTATGGGATTTCTCCCCTTGAATCATAATGGGTTTCCTCCCTCATAAACCCTAATAGGGTTTCCCCTTCTTGAGCATAATTCATTAATCTTAAATCATAATTAATAATCATAATTAATATTTTACCATAGACTATAAGTAATCAACCAATCAAACAATGATAAGTGTACATGATGTCATTTTGAGAGAACATTCATAATTCATGAAATCATAGAAGGTGTGTAATCATAAATAGAAATCAATAAACCAAAGTAGTTGTGCCAAAAATCCATTACCCTCTTACCTATATTCGTCCTCCTTAGCATCAAGTCCTCTGACTTGATTGAGCCTCTAATCACACATAATTTGATTAAAATAATAAAGTGTATATGAATTCACACTCCCAAAACCTAATCTTTATCTTTGAATTATTGATGTGATTGGATATCTATAGAATTATTTGAAAATAGGTTAGATTGACAGAAAATCAAAAGAAATTTCCAACAAATATTTTTGCATATTTTTTTTGTGCTCATATGTAAAGTTATGAATTTTGCATTTTGGACCAATCAGAAATCAGGAAAACTTAGTGTGACATTGATTTAAATCTCGAGTAATGCCTATGCAAATAGAATGTGAAACACCATAAAGTACCATGGTATGCATGACATAATCATTGAAATCGTGGGGTCAAAAGTGACATTTAGTTATAAAATACATCTCGCGGCTGGAAAACAAAAATCATGGGTCAATGGGAAGAAATGCCCATCTGATTCTGATTGTCTGATTAAAAGGCCAGGGGAACCATGGTCATTTTGTGACCTGGGACCTTCTCCTCGCATCCATGGCTAGAGGGCCTCTCCTAGATATGTAAATTGTGATCAAAATTGGAGCAAGATCGATCATTAGCAGTAGATGAGATCTCCAATGCCCTCGCCACTCCAAGTCGAGGCCAACGAGCCTAAGCTAGGGTATCAGGATGGGTTGGAGCACCGACTCCCTCATTGAATTGGTGGAAGAGGAGCTCTTCTCAGACCCTATCAGTTGCATCAAATAGGAAAGAGGAACACCATGGATGCGGCTGCAAGTCTACCATGGAGAGGGAGTGAAGCCCTAAATTGGGCACTTCTTATATGGGGGAAGATAGGTGGTGGGTGATAGCTCACTAAAATCGGGAGGAGGAGATGAAACTGATGGTGAAGAAATCTCAAGAAACTGTCATGAGATGAGAGAGATGGGGCCAGTGAAGCAGAGTGCTTGAACTTGTTCAGACTTGCGATTCTGTCAGAGGTAGAGGATAACCTGATGGTCATTAGATTAGGAATGGATGGCAGATGCTCCACACATAAAAATAAAAGAAAGGAAGAGGACATGTGAAATGGAAAATAAACTACACTATAGGGAAATCAATGTAACTAATGTATTTCATGATTAATTCCTCATTCAACTTATATAGAAACTTTCCTAGTTGAATTAAATGGTCAAACAAGTCTGAATTTGGACCACACACTAATAAGGAAGTGTAGATCCTTCCTAGTCAATAAAATTTGAGTTTCTCATATCCTTTTCCCATAATTTCTATGTTAGTCATTCAATTTAATTTAAATGCGTTAATAAGTTAGATAAGTGGCAATGACTTTCCTTAATTGTTCCTTGAGTCCAAAATTAAGATGAAAACTTATTTCTCTCTTAATATTCATGTCCCCTTATCTTTTATGCTCTTTTTAGAAACTTTTTTGGGGTATAGAGAGAAAAAAGAGGTTATCTATAATTTCCTTTTATTTTAAAAGTTAACAAGGAAAAAGGTGGAAACTCTTTGCTCAAGAAATATAGTACATGTTTTCATATTCTAATTCTCTTAGCTCCCTCTTTTATTCTTTTTAAGCATACTCAAAGGTAGGAGAGAGAAGGGAAAACGAGCATGTGTATATTTGAGTAAATTTTAACAAATAATGCAAATAAAGAGAGGAAATGTATTTTGAATCCCAATTTATTCTTCTTACTTCAATTTCCTATAAGAAATACCACTTTCAGATCTTTTTGCATTAAGGCCCTCAAGTATTTTTATTTAAGAAAAACTAAACTCTAAGTTTTAAATTACTCTAGAAAAATTGGAATGTTACATAAATCCTTTGCAGTAGATCACCTCTTATGGAACCCTATTCATCTTAATAGTGTGACAAATGTTTTTGAAGGCATCGAGGTGGTGGTAAGGGTTATTATCATAAGAATTTCCTCCAAAGGTTTTGTTTTGGATCAAGGGGATGAGTGTTGGCTTGAGTTCAAAGTTTAGAGCATTAAACCTAGAAATGATGCCTAGGCATCTACATTCTTTAGCCCTGATGGCGGCAAATTCACAAAGGAATGGGCCTCTTTCATCATTGTCATCTTCATTGTTGTGATTTCTCCTATCCCATCTACATATATCATGATGTCCTTCATCATGACGTTCTTCATTGTGCTCCTCGTCTCAACCATCTTATTTATGTTCTTCATCGTGACGCTATCTGTGATCGTGTCTGTCATCACTTTCTCCTTTTGAACATTCTTCTGCATGTTCTTCTTCACGCTCTTCTTTACATTCTTCATGAAGGTATTGAATCCTCTCATTTTGGTAGAAATCATGGTGTCCTCCCCTACAAGCAGGCATGGTGTTTGTTGGTGTGTAGTGATGCACTAGATAATTTTCATTTTCACAAGCTATTTATTATTATTTTTGTGAACTTATTGTTCATTTTGATATTAATTTGTGCACTATTCACTAGCATTAGCCTGTGATACTTAATTGCATCAAATAAATGTAACTTTAATGTTCTTGAATGATTAAATAAATTTCAAGAGCTTATGTTTAGTTTTGGTTAATTTTAGGTAAATCTACAAGAATCTACACAGCTCGGTACTACCGACTTTGTTGTGGATGGTACTGACACATGCTTAATTTAGAACATATGGAAATCAAGAAGACTCAATAATATTGAATTAAAAGTCGATACTAATGACAACATCACAAGGATGGACTCAGAATTCATTGAGGAAACTCTATACTATCGACTCCAAGCTCAGTAGTACTGATAGATGCCCATGCGAACACAACTATTGAAGGTGTTAGTAGTACTGACACCCTACTGGTAGTACCAATACAGTGAGATTAGGAAGATCTAAAAAGTAAGTCTAATCCTAGTCTGATAATTAATGACGCTCTAAGTCACTTCTATGACTTAGGGGGATTTAGGCCAAACCTAATCATCTCATTCTATTAAATTGGACGATAGCCGAGAGCAAGGAGAGGAGGAAGCATAGAACAAGGATACCTTTCGAGAAATTTCGTCACCTCTAGAGGACGGATTTGCAGTCAGAAGGTAGAAAATTGTCACATTTGTTAGAGGAGATCATCCAAACCATCTTCTTTAGGGGTTCTCGAGTTATACTAATATTTCCCACATTTTCTTCTTCTCTTTCATGTATTTGACAATGGAAACCATGTAGGGCTAAACCCCTTATTCCTTCGGACCAAGGAGTAGCCCGATTATGCAATGTAACTAACTTTTATGCATTAATATATCAATTTCTCTTAATTTCTAGACTTATTTCTATAAGATTGTCATGAGATATTCATGCTTGATCACCATAGGTAGTTAATTAGACCTTTAATTTCTTTGAAAAAGGGAATTAATGGTTGGAAATTCATATAAATACATGTTTTATATTGACCTTTGAGAAAGGTGGTTTAGGAATGTGAAGAGATTGCCCAGAGTTTTAAATAAATCACCTGACTAATAACATGGTTGTTATGAGAGTGGGATTGGTATTAGATTAGGTAGTGAATTATGCCATGAGAGCGGGTAATTCTTGCTACATGTTGCTTAGTCTACAATTAGGAGAGATGTTTATTAATGTTTTGATGTTAATTTCTATGCTAATGGAGGTGAAACCATAATATTAAGGAATTCACTCTAATTGAGATCAACAATCAATAATTTTAGATTTATTTTCTACTTTAGATACTAAACCTTCAATCAAGTTTTCATCGGCCTAGTTGACCGTGTTGTAGTTAGTAGTACTTTCCGGATTAATGTTTCATGGAGTTCAACATATGGTCCTCTTAAGGCCTATATTACATTGATACACTTGTGTTTGATATGTGGTTTACTCATATCAAGTTCTTGGCACCGTTGCCATGGAAACAAAAAATCTGGCACTATGAGTGTTGTGATCGGCCACTCTACACCACACATTTTATTTTTGTTTTTATTCTTTTAAAGCTGAATTCCAAATATCATTTATTCAATCATTAGTACCCACTCTCACATTATCTTCAACAATTTTAGGTACTAGTGCATGGTGTGCACTAGAGCTGACGACTATGAAGAGTCGTCTCTACAAGGCTTTAGTCAGGCATAGCTCTCACATCAAGGAAGAGAGTACACTAACTCTAGGGGGATGGTTGATTCAAACTCCACTACTAAATATGAATACACCTCCACCAGATGAACCAACTGAGATGGATAACCCGGGAGAAGAGCAGACAATTTGGGAGAAGATCAAGGCATCTTCCTAAACAGCTCAGCTAGGTCCAATAAAGAGACAATCAATAAATGTGGGCAGTTACAAGATTGATCCAGGGCCGATGGCATTGACCATGTCACAAGCTTTTCAAGGCCATAGTAATGAAGATCTAATGACGCACATAAGCAATTTCATGGAGAGTTGTGATATGGTAAAGATATACAAAGTACTGGCTACTATGATCTACATGAATCTTCCCCCCTGTCATTGGCAGATAACACTAAAACTTTGTTCTATAACCCTTCTACCTGAGTCGATTGAAACATGGGACAATATGATATACTCATTTTCTTTGAGCATTACTTCCCACCTCAGAAGACAAATGCGCTGGTAAAAAAAATATACAATTTCATACAACATGAAGAAGAACCCTATTTTGAAGCATTAAAGAGGTACCAGAATATGTTGAGGAATGTCCTTCATTATGGGATCAGTCTGTATGGGCAAGCAAAGATATTTTAAAATGGTCTACATCAAGGGGAAATGACCACTTTTGACAGTATAGGTAAATGCTTCTTTCTCAACAACAAGCCATATAGGTGTCATGAGATCCTAAAGAATATGGCTAAGAACTAGTCTTGGGGAGAAGAAAGATAATGTCTAGCATCAGTTAAAAATGTTGGAAAGTCTAAGGAGATATCTGCATTAAATGAGAAGTTGGACTTGATTGCTAAGAAATTGTGTGCCAAGTATGGAAGCCCTTTTGGAGGAGAGGAAGATGAGTGCATGTTTGCACAATAGCAAAATTACAAGGGCAATGACTATTCTTGGAGGACAGACCCCTTGTTCTCATGGAAGGACTCCAACAATTTTCAGTAGGATCTATCACAAGCACAACATCAAGCAAATCCACAACAACATGAGAGGGCTCCTAACAAGATTGATCACATTGAGTACATGCTAGGTAAGCTGGTCATCCAGAATGAATCTATCATTGGAAAAACTTAGAGGGAACTATAAAATCAAGGAGTATAGATTGTAGTATATAGAATCAAATCTCTCATATTATAGTACATGTAGCTTCTTTGAAGAAGCCATGTCAGTAAGGATTCCCAAGAAACACTAATATACCAGTCCAAAACCAACAAGTGAAGGTTTTGCTATTATGCAGTGGGATGAAGTTGTTGAATGAACAAAACATAGTTCCATAGGCTAAGGGTAAAGCAGTTCACATAGGATCATAGGTGAATACTATTACAGTTGATCCAATTGAGCTGGATATTGTTGCACAGGACAAAGAAGTTGTTGAAGAAATTGAGAAACCAATGGATACAAGGAGGCATACATTCAACCACCACAAAGGAAGTGGGTGAAGCCAATGTCCTTTCCAAATAGATTGAAGGAAGCCAAGGTTGAGTAGCAATTTCAAAAATTTCTAGATAGTTTCAGAAAGTTGCATGTCAACATTCCTCTTATAGATGCAATTGAACATATTCCTTCATACAGAAATTTTTTGAAGGACGTAATCAATAAAAAGAGGAGAATAGATAACTCTTATGTAGTGGTATTGAAGGAATAGGTTAGCGTTTTTATTTTGGGAACATTGCCACCAAAAAGCAACATCTAGCCTGCTTTAACATATCATGTTATATTAAGAAGACAAAATTTGGAGAGGCTTTGTGTGATTCAGAGGAAAGCATCAATCTTATGCCCTTGACTACTTTCAAGAATTTGGGTCTTAAGGAGTCTAGAAAAACCAATATGACCACATAGCAGGTGGACAATTTAGTGGTTAGGCCATATGGTATCTATGAGCATGTTCTTGTCAAGGTGGACATATTTGTATTTTTAGTAGATTTTGTTTTAATGGAGATGCACGATGATCATGACAATGAACTATTGCTTGGGAGGCCATTTCAAGCCACATCTGACATGATACTCAATATGAGAATAGGAAGATTAATATTGTGAATTAAAGAAGAACACTTTGAAATCAAGATGCCCAAATCTACACAAGCAACAAAGGATAAGGCACAATACCACATGCTTCAGTAGGTACAAGGAAATATGTCTTTGTTTCTTGGGAGTTCATTCCTAGATATGTCTCATGAGATGACACAGGTTCATAAGGGCACACCAGCAGTTGATATCTTATAGAACACTAAGTAAGTTTCATTGGCAAAGGCAGTTCAATTTCTAGATGATGAAGAGGAGGAACATTGCCTAGAAACAATTGAAGAGGCAGCTCCTTCATCATTTGTGCAAGCATATCCATAGTTTCCTTTAGAGGCATGTATCATGAATTTAGTGGATGACTATACTCGAAGATGTTCTTTGGTGGAGTGCATCTTGTTTCTCAAGGCACTACTGTGTTAATACACCAGACACTTTGAGGATCTACGACTACCTTCTCCACCTTTGGTCCCATCTTTACTTAGTCCTCCAGAGCAAGAGCTAAATCCATTTCCTCCTCACTTGAATTACATTTTTTGGGCAGCAGAAAAGAGGCTTCCATACACTATCTTGGCTTCATTAAGCATTCGAGAAGAGGAGCAGCTACTTGTGGTTCAGAAAAAACCATCACACAACATTTCAATAGTTGGATGCAGACATAATTGGGATCTCCCCTAGTTTCTTCTAGCATAAGATGAGATTGGAAGAAGGAGCAAAGTTGATCATGCAACCTCAAAAGAGACTCAACCCCATCATGACTGAGGTAGTGAAGTAGGAGGTAGTAAAACTCTTATCTACAAGTATAATATATACTATCTTTGGCTCTAACTAGGTTAGTCTAACCGAGGTAGTTCCTAAGAAAGGGGGGATACCGATCACAACTAATTCAAATGATGAATTGATTTCTACTAGGATGGTGACTGGGTGGTGAGTATGTATTGATTACTGACATTTGAACACCACCACTTTAAAGGACCATTTCCTACTCCCCTTCATTAATCATATTCTTGAGCTAGTTGCTCTCACTTTTATTTTCTAGTTGGTTATTCTGGATACAACCAAATTTCTATTGAACTAGAAGATCAAGAAAATTCAACCTTCACTTGTCCTTATAGCACATTCACATATCGTCGGATGTCGTTCGGTCTTTGCAATGCATCATCTACCTTTCAGCGATGCATGCTTGCCATTTTTTTATATGGTCGAGAGATGTCTGGAGGTATTTATGGATGACTTTTTAGTGTATGGGGAATTGTTTGATGTTGCCTTGACAATTTGGATAAGGTTTCACAAAGATGTGAGGACACTCACCTAGTTTTGAACTAGGAATATGTCACATGATAGTGAGTGTGGGGATTGTTCTGGGACACAAGGTGTCCAATAAGGGAATGGAGGTTGACCTGATAAATATAGAAGTCATCGCTAAGATACCTCCACCATCAGTGGTGAAGGGAGTAAGGAGCCTTTTAGGACATGTTGGATTTTACCAATGATTTATAAAATATTTTTAAAAAATTGCCAAGTTACTCTCTGAGTTGATGGAAAAGGACGCTCGTTTTAATTTTGATGAGAAGTGTTTAAAGACATTTGAGGTGTTGAAGGAGAAACTGGTCTCTGCACATGTTTCCATGATCCATATTGGAGCCAACCCTTTCATTTTATGTGTGATGCATGAAATTATGCATTAGGGTCTGTTCTAGGATAACATCAAGATAAGGTTCCCAATGTCATCCATTATGCGTCTAAAACCTTAAATGATGCCCAAGTAAACTACACAACCACAGAAAAAGAGCTACTGGTAGTTCTTTTTTCTTTCAAGAAATTTCACCAATATTTGATAGGGGATAAGGACATTGTTTGGACAGATCATGCGGCAATCAAACATTTGTTGTAGAAAAGGATGCAAAGACTAGGTTAATTAGATGGATCTTGTTGTTGTAGGAATTTGATATTGAAATAAAAGCCAAAGAAGGCACCAAGAATATAGTGGCTATTCACCTATCTAGGCTTGAAAGAGTGGATGAAAAGGACATAGATATACCTATAGTGGAAGAATTCCCAGATGAGCAACTCTTTGCTATGAAAAGCAAAGATATGTGGTTTGCAAATATTGTAAACTACTTGGAATGTGGACATCTTCCAGAGGATAGGGGATATCAGGAGAAGAAGAAATTCTTCCATTCCTTGAGATATAACATTTGGAATGATCCCATCTTACTTAAGCAATGTAGGGCTGGTATTATCAGGAAATGTGTGCCGAATTATGAGTTTGAGAGTATTTTGACACATTGTCATTCCTTACCTACAGGAGGTCATCATGCTAGTTCTAGGACAGTGGCCAAGGTAGTAGAATGTGGTTTCTATTGGGCTATGCTTTTAAATATGCATATAACTTTGTGCTTCATGTCAACACGCATGTAATATTTTGAAAAAAGACATGAAATGCCCTTAACTTTTTTCAAGAAGTTGAAGTGTTTCATTTATGGGGAATTGATTTCATGTTCCCTTTTGTGTCTTGGAATTCTAATTTATACATATTACTTGATGTTGACTATGTGTCTAAGTGGTTGTAAGCAAATCCAACCCACACCAATGATTTCCAAGTTGTATGCAAGTTTGTGAAAGATCACATTTTTGCAGGTTCAGGGTGCCTAGGATGATAATCAATGATGGTGGATCTCACTTCACCAATAGGAAATTTGGGGCATTTTTGAGAAAATATAGAGTGAAACACAAGGTAGGTACTCCATATAACCCCCAAAGCCAAGTACATGTTGAAGTGTCTAATTGGGAGACTAAAAAATCTTAGAGAAGACAGTCTCAACCCATAAGACTACTTGGAGCATTTTGCTCAATGATGCTCTTTGGACATATAGGACAACATATAAGGCACCTATAGGAACCACTCCTATTAGGTTGGTTTATGAGCAAGCTTGTCACTTTCACATGGAGTTAGAGCATAAGGCTAGATGGGCCCTGAGAAAATTGAACTATAATTTAGACAATGTAGGAAAAAAAAAGGATGTTAGAATTGAATGAGCTAGATGAGCTTAGGTTTGATTCCTATGAAACCTCTTGGATCTAAAAAGAGAGAATAAAAAAGACCCATGATTGCCACATCCTGCATAGAGTTTTCACTCTAGGACAAAAGGTGCTTCTTTTCAATTCTAGGTTAAAGTTATACCCCGCTAAGTTGAGGTCTAGATGGAGTGGGCCTTTTGAGGTAGTTAAAGTTTTTCCCCATGGGGTGGTAGAGATAAGAAATGGGGATGATCCATTCCTTGTCAATGTCCAGTGGCTTAAACACTACTTTGGGGGAGATATGGTCAGGAAGGAAGAGGAATCGAAGCTCATTGACAATCAATGATCTTGTATGCTTAAATCATCACTAGTACATAACCAACCTTTAGTGTCGGTTATTTAAGGCCTTTAGTGTCGGTTTCTAAGCGACACCTATGTGGGCGACACTAAAAGCCCAGCCGTTACGCGTCGGTTATAAAACGGACGCCATAACCCTTCGTGCGACACCGAAAACGCGCCAGCAGGGCACTATAGGCGTCGGTTATTAGATAAGAAACCGATGCCGTATACCTTTGCGCCATAGAAAGGGTGCCATCTTGGGCACTATCAACATCGGTTGTTAGATAAAAAACCGACGCCATATGCCTTCGCGCCACAAAAGGGCGCCATCTTGGGCACTATCAGCGTCCGTTATTAGATAAGAAACTGACGCCATATGCCTTAGCGCCACAGGAAATAGACGCCGGTTATTTATATAAAACCGACACTGTAACTATGTGTGTCGGTTTTATACAAATAACCGATGCCTATTTTTTGTTTTTTTTTCTTCTGTCAGTCTGCAGACCTGCTGTATGGCTAGTCGCAGGATGAGAAACCTGCAGTTCAGTTATGAACTGCAGGTTTTACGCCATCCATTGATATCAACCAACAACAGGCCACAAACCTGCAAAATTAACAAGAAAGATATTCACACATTTAGCAATGCAACCTGCAGTTCCATTTGATTTTCACACATTTAGAAACATTCATGTAGCTAGCAATATGTAGTTCCATTCATTTTCACATTCACATATAGAAACATTCATATAGAAACCAACACTTTCATTCATTTTCACTCAGACACATGTAGAAACATCCAAACATGTAGAAACATTCACACATATATTATAATTCAGAAATTCATTTACAAAATATCATTCTTTAGTCATTATTCGCTATCAACATCCCAATTATATCGTAAATCCCCCACTACTTGTATGGCTGTTTCCCATTCTTCTCTTACTTCATTTAATTCTCCCGTCGTATAGGGAGCATGTACATCTGGTAAGTCATTTCCTGTAGTGTGGTCAGTTGTAAACACCTATAAAGAGAATGACGTATATATATAATTAATGAGCTATAAATAAGATTGATATATTTCATATTATCTAATGAGACTATATAATACCTCAGAAATACAATCGATGTCCATTGCGGCATATTTGATAATCATGTGAATAAATCGTATCACGTAGTATCCACATGCCCATCCGTTGTCTTGTGTGGCACACTATAAATTCAAACATACAAAATATTAAAAAATACAACTAATTAAGCATTGTTCACATAAATAATATATACATATATTGCAGTCGGGAACTTACTTTCACATTCTTCCAAATTATTGGCTGGTTCTTTTTCGTGGGGACCTTTCCTCCTGCCTTTTTGAACTCATCAAAACCCCTACATGTTAATGTAACACAGTACATTGCATAATTAAATAGTAATGTAATAACATATGTTAACGAATATGAAAATAAAATATTTCTCACCGGAATAATGCCATTTTCATTATGTGTCCATATTTTGTATTCAATTTACTCCCCTTAGGATCTAGATAATAGACAGTGAACGTCTCGGGGACAATAACCAGTAACTCCCAATGCATACCACTAGAGGTAAAAAAGTTAAAAATTAATAACTCAAAATCCACAATAAAAATGTAATTTTCTTAACTCCAAATTATAATAAGCAAAGTAAACTTACTCTACATTGAATGGAGCCATTATCATCGTCTTCTTATTTTGAGCAAAAATTGAAAAAGCCTCACAGCAGTATTGTTGAACTGACGGAGGGTCTTTAGCTACTAGACTAATCAAAGATGGAATCAAAAATCCTACATGTTTGAATGCAAAATTTGCACATATCTTGTCTAAGTAGCTGCAAAATATGTATTAATTACGCATGCATTAATAAATAAGAAACCAGATCACCAGATCCTACACAAGGTATATGGATGTATAAAGAAGATCTCACCTTATCCATAGCTCTATCATAGATGTATTTATCCAATCATATCGAAACAACTCCAAAATATCTTGTATAAATAGTTTGCTTTCATATAATTGACCTGCAACATCTGAATCTATAGAAACAGTTATAGGGCAGTTTATATCATGTTCGCCTAACCATATTGCCATACCCCTACAGTTAGGACATAACGGGACAGTTAGGTCCTGTGGAACCCAACTGGGTAATGTAGGAGGTGGAAGTGGAGGCCTATATGTTGTGGGTGTCTTCTTTTTAACCTGTATATATATATAATAATTTTAGATCAACTGACATCATATACACACACTAAAAATTTAACGTAATGTAAATTTACCATACAATTTTAGTAAAGATGACATCCTCTTTTAGCCACAATATCACTCCGCCTAAAGCCTCACCAAGTGTTTCACAATCTGGGTGGCCATATGGCAATGTAAGATCCATCCACTTGGGGAATATATGTACCGGGCTCACACGAATCCAACCAGCTAGTAATGGAGACCCGTGAAACATTTCCCCTGGTAGGGATGGGTAAGCCGACGCCTCTGCAATGACATATTCATTAACTTTTAGACGGCATGGCTTCAACCCCTACAAATTTTTGTGTAAAGAATGTTATATACATATATACATATCATCTTGAAATAAAAAACTAGTTACTATGTCATAAAAATACTTACAGTGGATATGCATAAAAAGTTGACCAACCTAAATCGCGCGTCCTAAAATTGGAGGCGGATTTGAGGTAGTCGAGATTTTACATTTATAAATCTGAATCCTTCTAGGCCCCCGCAACTTTGTTTACGGGGTCGAACACAGGGACAAGGGGGGTAGTGTTGAGAACCCAGAATCGACACGCTACACTCCGGCAGGTATAAAGAGATGATAAATTCCCAAGGAGGAAAGCATAAAGATGTCATGAACAAAACAAGAAAACTATCTCCAAGTGTAGTTACTAGAAAGATTTAAGGTTTTAAGCATTTAGCAATTTTTAGGGGTTTTTGTGCAACAGAAACAGAAGAATATACTTGGAGCTAAGGCGAGGTACGAGGGATAGAACTGCGGTAAAACAAGCGGCGATAGAACCAATCCTGTACCCCTCCTCTCGAAGCGGGCACCTCTAACAAGGCATCGGTTCCACTCTCGGGGTCACCAGACTCAAATTATAGTAGAAAGGTTACTAAAGCAACTCCGTTCCGGGCACTCTCATACTCCAGAATCGGACCAAACACTAGAGCCACAACACAACTCTCGAATTTGTTGCGACGGGAAAATACGATTCGGTAGCTAAGCGAAACGCAATCCAAAACATGCAAGCTAGAGTTCAGATTTCAAATCATAGCAGTCATCCAAAATATTGCACCAAGCGTAGAGCAGCAAGTAATAAGGCTTTTCTATTTCTATAAGCATTAAAGGTCTTAATTACAATGCATAAGTAAAGGAATTAAATAACATAATTGAAGATATGTGTCGCCTTCTTGATGTAGAAGGACGACGGGCTACAGTTACCATCCCGCCCGATATCGGACAGGGGCCTAGCCCGATACAGCCGTGTCGGGCGGCACACTCTCTCAAGCGGCATACCGCGACGGGCAACTGCATCGCTCAAGGACCTGGCCGATACGCTCAAGTCAGGAGGCACACCCTCTCGGGCGACACGCCTGACGGGCGGAGCGTATCGGGTTCGTTATCGTGTCAGGCATGGAGCTGCATATCCTACTGTCGGGCACTCATGTCGCGTATCTACATCGGCCGATATCGGCTCCCAGTGTCGCCCGGTACAGTCCTAGGTGAACCAATCCTCTCCCTCTCGGGATGAGTAAGAGCTCACGTAGTGTCGCCCGGTACGAACACTGGAGCATGATACGCCTGCTCTCGCAGCTTCCTCCGAAGATCACTCGACTATCCGAAACCTGAAGTGACCAAGCTTGTCCGAATTGTCTAAGCTATCTTTTTGGCTCCCTGTAGCTACTATTTATAGGCAGCTGGTCGGGATAAGATATGGTGTTTGAAGTGCCACGTATCCTCCTTTCCGCTGTTCAGTTGGTGGTCGGCTGACGCAGGTATTGCTCGGTATCGCCCGGCATCGCCCGACACAAGGAGGTCGGTTGTCGGGCGTCGTGGCGAGAGGCGCCTGTCGGTGGGTGGCCGATATCATGTAGCATATGGAGTAGTTCCGGCGCGCTTGGCTCCCTGTCGGGTAAAGAGGCGTGTCGTCCATCGGTACCCTCTCGCGCGACATCCTTGTGTCGCGCGTCGTCGCGTCGCGCAGCCCTGCCGGTCAGCGTGTGTATCGGGCGTCAGGGGGCCGGGACAGTCTTGGACTTATTTGCGGGCCGGAACGGCCTTATTGGTGCTAAATGGGCCAAAATAGGAGGAAACTCTGCAAAAGATGGAAATATTGGACTGAGAGCATTGCTTGGCCAATTATTGTGAAAATGCATATTAAAAGTGAGGAAAACAACAGAAAAGGGCAGTTTTGATAACAGAATAAAGGTCAAAAACATCACAAAAATTGGTGTTATCAACTCCCCCAAACTTAGCGTTTTGATTGTCCTCAGTCAATATTTAAACTTTATTTGGCGATGCTTCTTCTTGCGTAGTATGCTTCTCAGGCCAAGATGTAAAACAAGTATCGTAATGCCTTTAGAGATAATGCTGCCTCATTACGAACAAAAGACTTCGTCTTTCTTGCCTTATTATTTAAGTAAGATTATTTCTCTACAGCTTCGGTGAGACGTTGTTGTATGATTCCGAAGTTAGCTTCCACACCAAACAACTTTATTTTCGGGGCAAAAAATTGTGTATATTGTAGGCTAGGGCTTTTTGGGTTTTCTTCTTGTTTCCCATCAGTCCATCCAGGTAAGGGTCCGTTAACGGGCAAGTGGTCCCTGCAGTCCAAGCCAGTTGGCTTTAGAGCAGTGATTTCACATCCTACGTACCACTGCCCAAGATCTACCATGCCTAAAGATGGGTACTTTTGGAAAACAAGTGTGTATTTTTTTTTCTTTTTTCTTTTATTGGGCACAACTCTCATGTTTTTATTCACTCTCGTAAGGTTTCTCTCTCTTTTTAGGATTTTTGTTGGGTAAGGGAACAAAGAGATTCTTGCTGTTTGGGCAGCTTTTTCCTTCTCCATACTTGTCTCTTAGCTGTTTGTGAGATTATCATATTTTTGAAATTTTTTGACATGGCAAAACATATTCTTTTTTTCATTTGAAGCAGCATTGTCAAAAAGATATAACAGGACTTGCGTCACATTTAGCACAAAGAAAATAAACTTGGCAAGCAATTGCATCAGGGTTTTTACTAATATAGCGACTTTGTACATATGCATGAGAACAAAATTTTAAAATTTTATATGAACATGTGTATGTATCCAAGAGTTTTATATGAACAAGTATATGCATACATGATAGACAAAAGAATCAAAAGATTAAGTTAGAAAATTTGACATAATTTTGTACCTCCCTCACTGGTACCATGGTACCCCCCCAAACTTACTCCACACTCTGTCCCAGAGTTGTGAAGTAGATTAGCCAAGGTAATGCTAATCCAGTGAGGGTTAGTCGATGAGCGCGCCTTCGTCAGATAGAAGCTCCCACACATATTATCCTCTTTTGCTGTGGTAATCGATGTGATGGAGCTGGTCAGGCATCTCTTTATTCGCTATCCATTCCAAGACGTGGATGCCGCAGTCGTTGGATAATGGGATCTGTTGTGGGATGCAGTGGCAGAACTGAAGCTCATGCCATTTGTTTGCTTGTGTGTCCAGGAATGGTTGTATCATCTTTGTCACCCTGTCATAGTATTTCCGAGTTAAGTGTTCGATGGATGACAGCGGTTCCGATGTACACGGCACTGGATGGTTCTTGTTGCCGTCCGAGCTGTTGTAAAATATTCCTGCTCGTTGCCGGGTGTACACCGTCAGGAGCGTCCAATGGTTATAATGAAGAATTGGCAGAAAGATTTGGCTATGGACTCCGCTTTCCAACTCTTCTAGAAAAAGTTTCTGTGCTCCTGTTTCGTCGGCTAGGCAAATGTCGTTAAACAACATAGGATGGGCTATATACGCGTGGTCGAACTTTGGTTGTAATATTTAGACGCAAGCGGTTAATACAAATATCGCCAAACATCCTCCTTCTTTAACCACATCCCTTAGCTCATCAATAGGGACTACGACATTTCCCGCCTTGTAAATGACATTCCTCGGGGTAGCATCTGCTAACTTCAGAAGGATTACATCTACCTGCTCCTGCGTGAGCATGACACACGAGAAACAGTCGAAGTTTTTGATCATTCCTTCTGTGGCTTTAGGCGAAGCAGTTTCTTCCATCCCGTGCACTTTATTAAGGACCATTAGTTCCTTGCCTGCCCCATGTTTGACGGTCGCCACTTCTTCTTCTTTTTCTGAGGGGCTGCTGGACTAAGAAGAGTCTTCACCTAGGTCACTGTCCAGCAGCTGCTCCGGTACCCCTGCATCCCGGAAATAGCGCTTGTCCTTCATCAACAACATGGCGTAGATGCCCCTGCGTTGATAGAAACAATGGCCCCTAAGGGCCCTCAAGTTGCCAAATGTACTGAGCACCTCAATGGCACTTAAGACGACCAAGGCGCTGTTTCCGCTTCCCTCTTCAGCCTGGACGGGGAAATCACGAATAGAAAAGAAGTTCCAAACACCATTGTGGTGTTTGGCTCCTCGCTTTATAACTCTTTGAAGACGCACCGGTAGAAGCCTCAGGTTTTTGTCTTCCGGGCGGATGAAGGAGATCCCGAAGTGCGGCATTTCATTGTGGCTGCAGTTTAGGAGCCGGACTTCGTGGTTCCTTAGGTCTGCTACGTAGAGCAACCATATGTTGTGGTGCTTGTACGGTGCCAACACGAGGTTAGGGTTATACTCCTCAATGTGCTGCATCATGTTGGACACCGCAGAGGAGTCTAGTTCTCTGCACATCAACCTTCTCGCCAAGGTCGGGGTGGCACAGTATATTTTCCTCTAACCTGTCCTACTATCGATATTTTCTATTATAGCATTCTCGAGGACCCTGAATAGCCTTTTTCCGACGATGGCCGGCGAGCGGAACATGTTGCGGAGAGTTCCCCATTGTACGGAGAAGTAGCTGTCGCTCCAGACAACGTCTTCTTCATCTGCCTTCGATCTTAGGACCTTGTCTAGCAGTTTCTGGTCTCTGATCGACAGGTAGCCGATGGCCCTTCTATCGAAGTCGGCCATCTCGAAGGAAGGTATCTCTGATGGCTTACGGAACCTGTCCACCATCGAGCGTCTTCCTCGAGGGAAGTGTCTTTCATTGGCTGCGTACACCTCCCCCTTTTCTCCCTCCGACTCGTCAGAAGAGTCCGTCCCGATGCTGACATCTCCATTGTCATCTTCAATATCGTCCAGGGGGATTGAGGGATTTTCTTCCTCGGGAACTACGGAGCTCGCCTGCCCTGCTGGAGGTCTTTCGGTGGACTTCGGTTGCGTCCCCTCCTTGGGAGTTGAGGATCGCCCGCTGGATGAGGAGGGTGACGCTGATGTTTAGGGAGACGCTGACGAAGATGATGGAGAGTCACGGCTAGGGGGCGACGGCGACCTTCTCGACTGCCTTTGGCGCGGATGGTCGTCCCCTCTATCCAGCCTCTCCTCGATCTTGTTGAGGCGTTGGAGAACTTGCTGAAGTGTAGCATTCAGAGTCTCTAGCCCGCCGGGAAGACCGGCTAGAGTCAGCAGCTCTCGCTCTTGGTTATTCAGCCTGTCTTGGAAATATGCATGTTTGCGAGTTAGGGAAAAATAGGTAGCGGAGTTGTTGTCTGTTACCTCCCACAAATGGTCGGCTCGTGACCTATCATCTTCCCGAGCGACGGAGGGGTTCCTGTGGGCCTCCCTCCCATCCTCACGACATCTTGCCCGCGTGATGGCCCACCAGACGAGGTGGAGCGTATCTCAATTGTTTGTGTGGCAGATGTTGCTGGGCGAGGTGTTGGTCCTCTTGCGGCCGCCTCTGCCTCACCTTCATATCTTAGTGAAGATGGTCGTGGTGTGGGCGGATGCTGCTCCACCTCTACGTCCTCGGCGATCCTTCCATCAGCTTTGACAGAGGACACCGGTGTCGGTGTCATCCGTGCACCTTCGAGCTCCCTTCCCAGGATCTCGGCGAACACCTCATTACTGGTGTCCGGCTCAGGTGCTTCTTCTGCCTCTACATGCCCTTCAGGGATGTCAGGGGCTGCGGTTGCCTCTCCCGTGGCAGCTCCCGAAGTTGATGTCTCAGTGACCTCTACGATCACTGGTTCTTTCTCAGCTACCACCGTCCTTGCAGGGATGGTAGTTGATGTGGATGGAGTGGCGACAATTCTATCAGCATCGGTTGTTGGTAGCTCTGTAGTTGTCCTCTCTTGGACTCTTGTGGTGGCGGCTTGGGCTGTGTTCGCCGCCACAGCTTCAATTTCTGCGACGGTGAAGACTAGTTTTTCTGCGTCGTAGTCAGCGCAACGAGGGAGTGGGAGGAGTATATTCGTCCTTGTGAACTTATAGAAAAAGTCTCTCCCCTCCTTCCTGATGATACTGGCCCTGATCAGGTACTTGGTGTCGATTACCTCGTCACCCTGCGTCCTCGAAAGGCTGCGTGGCTCTTTCGGGTACCCGAGTCCCTCTGCAATAAGGTTAACTATTCCGCCCATGCAGTAGTCCTTTGTAGCTTCCTTCATCGGATGTAGTCTGTTCATCAAAAATCGTCCGAGGTTGATCACTCGGCCCTCCATTATGTGCCACATGACATGGAGTTCCTTTGTGTATATGTTGCTGGATTCATACTTGCTAAACAGGAGGCATGCCACCAGTTTGTGCACTATCCTCCAGAAGCATGAGTGCATAGCAGCCACCTTCTTTCCTGACTTGAACGAAGATTCTCCGGTTAACTTGTTCCAGAGCTTCACGGGGTCGAACCCATCTCCCTCGGTGATTCTCTCACCGCTGTCCATCAGATTCCTCTCCTCCTCGCTTGAAGAGAAGATCTGGTTCAGAAACTTCTCAGAAATTGTGTACTCCGAGTTGTAGATTCGGGCTTGGAGTTTGTCTGGCCCTCCGAATTCTTTTCTCTCTGTCGGTGAATTTCTTACCCGGTTGAGGGAAGACATGAACTCCATTGTCAGCCTAGTGTATGAGGAAGACCTGCTGAAGTAGATTTTCTTTAATCCTGCCGCGGCGAGGACGGCCTTCAGCGTCCTCTTGATTCCCAGATCAGCGAATGAGGCTTCGTGGAAGAACCTGCTGGGGCGGTAGATTTTGGGCACCAGCTCAGCATACCGGCGAGCATGCTCATCGTTTCTTGGCTCGAAACTCTCCGCCAAGGCTTCTGGGATTGCTGCTGCTACTGGGGGAGTTGGAGTTGCCGCTTCTCCAACCTTGGCCCTCTTTTTTGTTGTAGAGGCCTTGACTGGTCTTGGATTCGGGCGCTTCCGCCCGGCGTTGGAGGTTCCAGCCGCAGTCTCTGGGTAGATCCTTCTACCCTGAGAGTCAACGGGGACAACAGTTATCTTGGTGCGGGCCATCTCTGTAAGACAACAAAAGAAATACTTTGATTAAATATGTTGGCTTTTGAAAGAAGTATACAATAAAGAATAAATGTGTGGCCCGATGTTTTTGTACAAAGGTTGCATGCTCCCCCCCAGTATCGGGTGACACACAATGTTCTGAGGTGAAGTCATGCGGCCGATACTAGGGACGGGTATCGCCCGATACAGACTAGGCGATTGGGCGACAAATGCTCGGCCGTGTCAGGTGATAAAAGATGCCCGATACGGCTTGTATATACACAAAGGAAATGACATGTCGCCCGACACAGAATATTTGGGACGATATAAAAATGGACGACACGACTCTCGCCTGACAGGGCATATCGGGCAATAGTTACTAAAAGATACGTTGCACGATATGCATGTCGGGCGATGCGAAATCGTTAAGCTAACAAGGCCGATAGTCCATACATGTAAACAGAAAACATGTCGGTCGGCAAAGACTGCTGCGCGATAGATCTATCGGGCGATAGGTCTGTCGGGCTGTACCTCAGAGAGCTCGGGATTTCTGCACGTTACGAAGGCAAGGGGTGTCACGCGACACGGGAGTAAAAAGCACAAAGTCCTTTGCACGATACGGGAGCACGAGCACAGTAATTCAGGTAGCCCGACACGGTAAAACATGTTCGTATATATATAGCGAACTCAACCTTGGTTTTTCGATACGGTGAAAACACGGCAAGCAATCCTGGGCATGCATCGGCCGATAGGGCATTCCATTCCTGAGACGGGCAGTCCATCCGTCGGCCTAAGGGTGATCAGTCCTTTGGCACGATCGTCACAGGCTCATGCCGTCCAGGAGCGTCTTTTGTCATGGCTTTAGCGATGCTCGAAACACTCTTTGCATGATGCTGTGCATATCCTGCCGGTGGGGTTGCTTTACGTTACGACCTTCAGAGAAAAAGCTAGAAGAAAGAAAAGGAAACTTGAAAACGAAAAGAGGTAACAAAAGCGGTTGAGGAGTAAAACATCACTGGCCCGAAACTAAGGTCCCGGCCTCAGCTAGCATTACCCATCCCATCCTATAGAATACTTCGGTGACCCATAAAACAGAGTCAGCGCATGTGGCGCATGCACTGACTCGGGCCTTATTACATCCCAAAATGTTTGTAATGTTTCTCTTGTAGGAAAGTAAAACGTCCTATTCTAGGAATTAAAAAGACAACTCGGGTTCCCTCCCGAGTAGCGCTGTGTTTCTCGTCTTCAGCTGGACGCTCAAAGTTTCTTCATCCTGCATCTTCATTCGTGCTCCTGCGGTTATTGTCCCGTTCTTTTCTCCGGTTCGGTATTTGACGGAATCCTTCCTGATGGGTTCTTTACAATTTCAGCCAATTGAGCTAGGTGCTGGTCGATCTGGCGTTGGTGCGTCTGCATGTCCGCCAGTTGTACCTGAAACGAGTTCAAGACACCGAAATTTGATAACACACTCTGCGCTAGTTGATTGTTGATCGTATCTTGCTTTTTGACAAAATCAAATAACTGGCCAACTACGTCTGCCTGGCCCGTGCCCTTGCTTTGTTCTCGGTTAGGCCCTTGATACTTCCCCTGCGCTTGGAAGTTCCCTTTGTTTGATGGGAAAAGAGTGTTTTTGGGGTATTGGCTTGGTCCTCCCCTTTGCTCAAAAGCTTGAGGTTGCTTGGAGGCGCTTTGCAGCTGATGCACATTTTCAGCTGCATCCTTGTTGCCATAGCTGAAACCAGGGTGGTCCGGCCTTTTGAAATTCATGAAAGCCACCTTCTCAGTTTCCTCGTCCTCAGATCCAGAATCGCTCGATGCGTCTGGCTGGGTGTAGATGCAATTGTCTACCCCATGGCCGCCTTCTCCACACGTTACACATTTCATTACGTTTTCAACCTGCTTCTTACCCTTTCTTCCAGATTCTTTTCGCTGTTTTACATCCGTAGCTATCCTCTGGATCTGAGAAGTGATTGTCTCCAGCGCCTTGGATTCAAAAGAAGACCCTTCACTAACCTTCTTAGCTTGGCCCCGGTCAGATCTGTCATAGTCAGTGCCAGCTTGCAGCTCGGCCATGTTCTTGATGATCTTTTCAGACCTGCTCGGCTTTTTCCCTAGGAAGTCACTCCCTGCTGCTGCGTTTAACGAAACCCTTTCCTCGGGAGTCAGGCCGTTATAGAAGGTAGTGATCAAGAACCCTTTCTTGTAGTTGTGGTGAGGACAGTCCCTCTGATATTCTTGGTATCGCTCCCATGCGTCATGGAGATTCTCATTAGGCTTTTGCATGAACGACGTTATCCTTTGTCTGTTTGTCACTGTCTTCTCAGTTGGGTAGAACTTATTTACAAATGCATCCGCCAATGCTCCCCATCCGTTCAGAGCCTGGTGGGGCATCCCTAGGTACCATGATAGAGCTTTATCTTCCAGATAAAAGATGAAGCCCTTGCAATAGATTACCTCCTGGGGAACTCTCCTCATCTTGATAGTATCACAGATGTTCTTAAAAGCATCCAAATGGTGATAGGGATTGTCATTCTTGGAACTCCCTTTGAAGCTTTTGTTCTGAATCATGGAGATGACGGACGGCTTGAGTTCGAAGTTTGCGGCGTTGAATCACGGAACGACGATAGGGCATCTGGAATTATTTGCCTTAGTGGAGGCTAGCTCCCTCAGAGTCTTCTCTTCTTCATCTGAGTCGTTGTTGTTGCTGCCTCCCTGTTGTTCTTGGCGCTGGTGTCGCCTGTGTCGATGACGGTGACGACGCCTGACATGGGGGTGGCCTTCCTCAGAGTGCTCTGATTCCTGATCTTCCTGCTGATCATTTCCGTCGTAGCGATCGTTGTCGCTTGGCGGAGGTGATTCATCCCTAGGCCTTCCCTTCTGTTCCCCTTCAACGTGTTGCGGGTTGACGCGGGGAGGCATAATGTCGATGATTGTGCTCTGTCGATTGGTTGAATGGTGTCGGAGCTCAATGGAACAGTGATCTGTTCTTCAAGGTTCCTAAAAGAATGGCATGAAAAATCAAGTCAGAAAATTGAATTATTTAGCTTAGGCTAAGAATAATAGCAATGAAAACGAAAAAGAAAAAGAAAAAAGGGTGTTGTCAAACTCATTACTAAGCTTGAGGCACGGGAGTGTAGTTAGTGGATTCGGATTCGTCAACAGTACCATTTTTGCCTTGTCCCCGACAACGGTGCCAAAAAGTCGACCGGCCTAAATCGCGCGTCCTAAAATTGGAGGCGGATTTGAGGTAGTCGAGCTTTTACATTTATAAACCCGAATCCTTCTAGGCCCCGACAACTTTGTTTACGGGGTCGAAGTAGATATACGGGGTCGAACACAGGGATAAGGGGGGTAGTGTTGAGAACCCAAAATCGACACGCTACACTCCGGCAGGTATAAAGAGATGATAAATTCCCAAGGAGGGAAGCATAAAGATGTCACGAACAAAACAAGAAAACTATCTCCAAGTGGAGTTACTAGAAAGATTTAAGGTTTTAAGCATTTAGCAGTTTTTAGGGGTTTTCATGCAATAGAAATAGAAGAATATACTTGGAGCTAAGGCAAGGTACGAGGTATAGAACTGCGGTAAAACAAGCGGTGGTAGAACCAATCATGTACCCCTCCTCTCGAAGCGGGCACCTCTAACAAGGCATCAGTTCCACTCTCGGGGTCACCAGACTCGAATTAGAGTAGAAAGGTTACTAAAGCAACTCTGTTCCGGGCACTCTCGTACTCCAGAATCGGACCAAACACTAGAGCCACAACACAACTCTCGAAGTTGTTGCGACGGGAAAATACGATTCGGTAGCAAAGCGAAATGCGATCCAAAACATGCAAGCTAGAGTTCAGATATCAAATCATAGCAGTCATCCAACATATTGCACCAAGCGTAGAGCAGCAAGTAATAAGGCTTTTCTATTTCTATAAGCATTAAAGGTCTTAATTACAATGCATAAGTAAAGGAATTAAATAACAGAATTGAAGATATGTGTCGCCTTCTTGATGTATAAGGACGACGGGATACAGTAACCATCCCGCCCGATATCGGACAGGGGCCTAGACCGATATCAGACAGGGGCCTAGCCCGATACAGCCGTATCGGGCGACACACTCTCTCAAGCGGCATACCGCGACGGGCGACTGCATCGCTCAAGGACCTGGCCGATACGCTCAAGTCGGGCGGCACACCCTCTCGGGCGACACGCCTAAAGGGCGGAGCGTATCGGGTTCGTTATCGTGTCGGGCATGGAGATGCGTATCCTACTGTCGGGCACTGGTGTCGGGCACTCGTGTCGCGTATCTACATCGACCGATATCGGCTCCCAGTGTCGCCCGGTACAGTCTTAGGTGAACCAATCCCCTCCCTCTTGGGATGAGGAAGAGCTCACCTAGTGTCGCCCGGTACGAACACTAGAGCATGATACACCTGCTCTCGCAGCCTCCTCCGAAGATCACTCGACTATCCGAAACCTGAAGTGACCAAGCTTGTCCGAATTGTCTAAGCTGTCTTTTCGGCTCCCTGTAGCTGCTATTTATAGGCAGCTGGTCGGGAGAAGATATGGTGTTTGAAGCACCACGTATCCTCCTTTCCGCCGTTCAGTTGGTGGTCGGCTGACGCGGGTATCGCTCGGTATCGCCCGGCATCGCCCGGCACAAGGAGGTCGGCTGTTGGGCGTCGTGGCGAGAGGCGCCTACCGGTGGGTGGCCGATATCGTACGACACATGGAGTAGTTGCGGCGCGCTTGGCTCCCTATCGGGTAAAGAGGCGTGTCGTCCATCAGTACCCTCTCGCGCGACATCCTTGTGTCGTGCGTCGTCGCATCACACAGCCCTGCCGGTCAGCGTGTGTATCGGGCGTCAGGGGGCCGGGACAGTCTTGGACTTATTTGCGGGCCGGAACGGCCTTATTGGTGCTAAATGGGCCAAAATAGGAGGAAACTCTACAAAAGATGGAAATATTGGACTGAGAGCATTGCTTGGCCAATTATTGCGAAAATGCATATTAAAAGTGAGGAAAACAACAGAAAAGGGCAGTTTTGATAACAGAATAAAGGTCAAAAACATCACAAAAATTAGTGTTATCAGCTAGGTGGTGGGTCTATATGATTACTCCCAACCTCTGCAGTAGGAGTAGAGCGGGATGCTATGATAGGTATTGTCTGCTGAGTGGCAGTGTGAGATGCCTGCCACTTTTTCAGTGCTTCTTCCAGTTTCCTATCAACTAGCTTATCTACCTATACATGGATAAAAGAAACGTTAGCTTCTAATTATTGAATTCTCTTTTTACAGTAACATTATAAAGAAAGAATATGTTACCTCTACTTATGAAAGTCCCACTTTTGGGACATGTTTGCGCTGGGATGGCCCAAAAAAAGATTTGATGCCCACACCAGCGCCTGCAGCCCTAACACGTCCAGGATGCTCTGGGTTACCCAGAGCAACTGTCAATTCATCCCTTGTGCCCTCAGGGATGAACTTGCCTTATTCCTCAGCTCGTGCAGCTCCCGCTAATCGCCAAAACTAAAATTTGTAATTAAGTAAACACCACAAATAATCAATATTTGAACGATTGCTGTAAGAGTTGTATTTTACCGTTTTTGCAGCCGCCTCAATAGTTGTGGGCTTCCTTATTTCTCCCTTCTTATTTTGCCTCCCAGCTATCCAGATATCATGGCGAGGCAGAGGTGTACTACCTACAGTGGAGGACTCTTGAGTAGTAACAGACTGAGCAGTAGCCTCAGACTATAGTCTTTGGCGAATGCCTGCATACCCGTTTGGACCCATTGTGTGGTCATGCACATTCAGTGCACGCCTTGATCTTTGTGCCTCACTGAGGGCCTAGTTAGTATGCACATTAATGATTTGGTTAGTAACAATAAATGTTAATCTTGAATAGGTGAATACAACATATATTAATGAGATTGGGACTGACGCCTAATGCCTTGAATTCATCTATTTGTCTTGAAGCAACAAACGCGTCCCATTCTTCTTTGTCCAGGAAGTTCCACTGTTCAGTGGCTGTCTTCTTCCTCTTGTCAGCTTCTTTTATGTATTCTCGGGTGAGATTTGTCCTATAGTTCCTTAGGACTCTCCCATAGCGTTGCATCACATATTCACGATGCAACTTTTCATCCAATTCAAATATACTCTACAAATTAGAATTGCTATTAACTAGTATCCAAAAAATTAGTAATCTACAAAATAGAATTGCAAATTAATAATAACTCACACATAAATCCTTCCATATTACGTCTTTCTTCTCCTTAGAAACTTTATGCCAAGAATCTATCTTACAACCGCAATGGCTACGAGTAACATACCCAAGATATGAAACAAATGAATTGCGATTCACACCAGATGCATTTCCCGCATCATCAAAATCCACAACAAGTTTGGGTCCATTGCCCTTTTGTGCTATTAACTTCTTCATCATAGTGATGCCCCTTCTCCTGTCAACTTTTTGGTGTTGCTGATCAAGTGCCTCAAGTGCTTCAGATGGTACATGTGCATCATCAACCTAAAATTTGACAAAATAAACACATTTACAAGATATAACTATAAATGGACATATAGATATAAATATATGATATATTTTTAAAACTTACATTGTGAGGCGGAGCATTGATGTCCTCACCCTCACGGTAATCATCAGCACAGTCATCAGGAGAATTCTCAACCATCTGAAAATTCACATTCACATTGTAAAGTTTACATTGTAAAGTAATTCAAATTTTAAAGCTCACATTGTAAAGTTCACATTCACATTGTAAAGTAATTCACATTGTAAAGTTCTCATTATAAAGTAATTCACATTGTAAAATTCACATTGTAAAGTTCACATTCACATTTTAAAGTTCACATTATAAAGTAATTCACATTGTAAAATTCACATTGTAAAGTTCACATTCACATTGTAAAGTTCAAATTTAGAAAAATAAAACATATAAAAAAACATTGTATAAACATGCCTCTAATATTGCAATTTTTTATCAATTAACAATCCTTCATTGTGATCTTCGCGCACATACAAGTCACCATTAGCTTCAATATTTGCTGGTGTTGGCAACCCAACTGAGAATGGACTGGAGTCATCATACTTATCATAGTACTGTTCTTCATCTATAGGATCTTCAATGAACTGTCTTTTACCATAAAGAACAACCGACCATTTATCATTTGTAGGATCATCGATATAAAATACTTGTTTTGCATGTGATGCCAATATGAATGGTTCATCCTTCTCACCAATCTTTTCAAAGTTCACTAAAGTGAAACCCAATTCATCCACTATAACTTCGTTGGTGTTTTCAACCCAATTACATTTAAAGAGCAGAATTCTGAAATCTATGTAGTCAAACTCCCATATGTCTTCAATGACACCGTAATATGACATTTTAGCTTCACGTGGACTCTTATCCTTTACACTTGCAAAAAACATAGTCGATGCTTGAAGGGTGACCCCACTGTTTTGGACGACACTCTTATCATCTTGGCGCTTTGTGTAATATGTGAATCCATTAATGTCATACCCTTCATAAGACATAATAGTCAATTTTGGTTTAAAGGCGAGGCATTTGATAGTTTCAGTAATATCATCTGGTGTTTGAGATAGTTGATGTAAGACTTTATTTTCAAACCACTTAATAAATGTCTTATTATGCTCTCTAGCAAGCCACATTGTATTGGCTCGAGGATATTGTCTCTTGATGAAATTGGTATGTTCCTCGATATAAACGTTCACTTCATCCATGTTGTGTAAAATATACAAGTGACCTTGTTCCAACTGCTCACGGCTGATTACTTTCACACGTGATCCCAAAATTCCTTTGCCAAATTGCTCGTCAATATTCTTGTCATTATCAGGAGTGTCATTACCACTGAGAAAGTCATTGCAAAAATCCATGACCTCTCTCGCCACATAACCCTCGATAATACTCCCTTCAGGCCGATAACGGTTTCGAACATCACTTTTAAAAATGCTCATGTATCGTTCAAAGGGATACATCCAATGCAAGAAAACTGGTCCCAACATTTTCACTTCCCTAGTCAAGTGGACAACAAGATGTACCATGATATCAAAGAACGATGGAGGAAAATACATCTCAAGCTGACATAGGGTAACAACCACTTCTCTTTGCAATTTATCGAGAGTATCAGGGTCAATAACTTTGTTGTACAGACTGTTGAAAAAGAAACAAAGTCTGGTGATTACAAACCTTACATGCTTCGGCAATATAGATCTAATTCCCACATGCAATATTTGTTGCATTAGAGTGTGACAATCCTGAGATTTAAGACCTATCAACTTCAGATCTTTCATTGATACCAATCTACGGATGTTGGATGAGTAACCCTGTGGCACCTTAACATTTACCAAACATTCACAAAAAACTTTCTTCTCCTTTCTAGACAATGTGTAACAAGCGGGAGGTAAGTATGTTCTCCGATTTCCCATTTCATAAAATTCTGTTAATTCTGACCTTATTCCCATTTCACGTAGGTCCAGTCTGGATTTTATCCCATCTTTAGTCTTACCTGGTATATTCAACAAAGTACCAATGACACTATCACAGACATTTTTCTCAACGTGCATGACATCGATACAATTCCTGACTGTCAAAGAACTCCAATAAGGAAGATCCCAAAATATTGACTTCTTCTTGAATAAAGATTTGTCACTCCGTGTGGCCAATCTCTTACCAAATTCATTGACAAAGTCTTTTACTCTTTCATAAACAACCTCCCCTGGTATAGGTTTAGGTGCACTCCGTTCCTCATTCAATCCATTGAATGCTTTGCGCTTCCTACGATACGGATGAAATTTTGGAAGAAACCTTCGATGATCGAGATATACAGTCTTACCGCCATGTTTTAGTCTTGTTGAATCAGTGTTCTCTTCACATATAGGACACGCTTTAGCTCCTTTGACACTATATCCAGACAAATTCCCATATGCTGGAAAGTCATTAATAGTGCAAAACAACATAGCATGCAAACGAAATGTCTCTCTTCGTGAAGCATCATAGGTCATCACACATTCACCCCAGAGTTTCTTTAAGTCATCAATCAGAGGTTCAAGATAAACATCGATGTCATTTCCAGGTTGTTTAGGGCCCGATATCAACAACGACAGCATTACATACTTATTTTTCATACACAGCCCGGGAGGAAGATTGTATATAACAAGCATGACTGGCCAAGTGCTATGTTGGCTGCTCAATGTCCTATACGGATTCATCCCATCTGTACAAAGCCCAAGTCTTAGATTCTTGACTTCTTCACCAAATTCAGGGTACAATAGATCAATCTTCTTCCACTGTGGGGAATCAGACGCATGTCGAAGGATCCCATCATTATTTTTCTTAACATCTGCATGCCACCTCAAATTCTTCGCATCTATTGGATTGGCAAACAAGTGTTGAAACCGTGATATTATAGGTAGATACCACATCACCTTGGAAGGAGAACTAGTTTTGGACTCCCCCGAAGTCGTCAATTTATACCGTGACACACCACATTTTGGACAATCTTTCAAATCCGCATAGTCCTTTTGAAATAATACACAATCATTCGGGCATGGGTGTATCTTCTTGGCATCCATTCCCATTGAGCACAACAATTTCTTTACCTGGTATGTTGAGATTGGCAGCTCGTTTCCTTCAGGAAGCATTTCTTTCAACAAAGACAACAATGACGTGAAGCTTTTGTCGCTCCATCTATTCTTAGCTTTTAGCTTATACAATCTCAACACAGCGCTAAGCTTCGTAAACTTAGTACAACATGTGTATAACGGTATCTCAGCATCATGCACAATGTTTCTAAAAATGGGAGGTGGATCAGTGTGCTCTACCCCACAACTATCCAGCATCACAATAACGATGTCTACTGGAACTGGTTCATTCACATCTACGTCATCGTAGGCAATTTCTTCTTCTACACAAGCATTGCTATCGACATCCATTGGTTTTGAGTTTGAAATCTCTCCATGCCAGTGCCATTCTGTATAGCCTTGTATAATCTCGTTGCACATGACATGACTTTTGATTTCGTCACCAATGTTGACTTTCAAGTTGTTACCGCAATGCCTACATGGACAATAGAACCTATCTCCAGGTTGTTTCCTATGTTCCTCGGCAAATCTAATAAACTGGTCAAGACCAGAAATAAACTCTGGGGTGCAGCGATTGCGAATGGACATCCATGATCTATCCATTCTATGATCAAAGAGAAAACAAGTATATATTACAACAAGATTAGGGTCTAGGGTTAACAACTACATGTGATGTCATTATTATATATAATAAATGTGTACCACCTATCCCATTCTTGAACACCTAATCTCACTAGTAAGTGTATAATGTGTATTGGGTTTTCAAGAAAATTTCGGCAGCATTTCCCCGCTGTTCTCCAAGTACATATGTACTTAGAGAACAAACGGGGAAATGCTGCCAAAATTTTCTTGAAAACCCAATACACATTATAAAATTACATCCTAAGCGAGATTAGATGTTCAAGAGCAGTCCCAAACCGGGGACTATCCAAGATTTACTCCTAATGAGTAAATCTTAGACGGGTTTCTAGGCCAACAAATAATGTGTTGTCATTCTTATACCTAAAATCCTAGTTCTTCAAGTTAGGGTGATTATTGATGTCTTTAAAAGCATGAATAGCAATTTAGGGAAAAGTTCATCATTTACATTCCAAGCATGTCACATGTGTGCATTATAGTTCATCATTAAGCAAGAAGAGTGATTAGGATTCTGACCAAGAACGGGTTTTGATTTTCTATACAATTTTATAAAAAAATGCACATGTATGCATATATATACTATACTTTTTGGAACCTTTATACATATCTGAACACCGTAAATAACCATACTAAACACCCAAATACTTTATAACACAACTATAAAACAATGATTATAGCTAAACTATTAAACAATAGACTTGTCACACATAAAACATCCTATACAACTATAAAACAAAAAAGTATTAAGATATGCATGATACAATAACTATTTTTCATCACATTACAGCAGACTTATCATTGATACCTTACTAACTTATTGCTACATTTACATATCATCACTTGATCAAAAATTATAGCAGTACATTTAACCAAAGTATGCATTCTAAAATCTATGTCATGATTAGTTACATGTAATTTACTTGGATATACAGCAGTACCCGATTACTATGTCTTACATACAAAGTATGCATATTAAATTAACTAAGGCTTATCATAGAACATGTATTGTATATAAGTTCAATATATTACAGTCAATAATTATTCTACTTTCAAAAATTACTTAATGTTACAGGCTTGCAACTCTAATATAAAGAGTGATCATCTAAGGCATTGCCATAGATCAGTGTATATGAGTTATTTATCAAGTTACCAATAAGTAAATAACTTAAAAAAAAATGCCCAGCAGCAGCCTGGGCGTGCATTGGCACCGCCCAAGCAGCCGCCTAGGCGGAGGAAGGAAGGAGGAAGAAGGCAGTACCTGGCCTGGAGCACAGAGGGCCGACGAGCACGGAGCACTGGCGACCAGAGACCAGAGAGGGAGAGGGAGAGGGCCTTCTGACGAGCACGGCCGTCGGTGAGCACAGAGGGCCGACGAGAAGAGAGGGAAAGCGCCGGTGAGCACAGAGAGCACAGAGGGCCGCCGGTGAGCACGGAGGGTAGGGAGCGGCGAGCGGCGGCGACGGCAACGACGTTGGGGAGCAATCGGGGGAAATCGCCAGACCTAGCGCAGAGTCGCAATGAAACAGAGACAATGGGGAGGAAAAGTTCTGTTTGCGAGGCTATTAACTGTACCATAGGCGTCGATTATTCAAAAAAACTGACAACTAAAACTAACAGTGTCTGAACAACAACCGACACCAATACTTGAATATAGTCGTCGGTTTTAACTACAAAAAAACCGACGTCTATATTCATATGCCGATTAAAAAAATCGTTCTCGATTTATGACCAGAGTCGTCAGTTTCTACTTAAAACCGACGCTTAAAGGGTGTGAAAAATTCCCCGCGGACAGCGCGGGAAAACTCATAAGCGTCGGTAGTTGTAGTAAAACCGACGACCAAAATGTGTCTCGCGAATAACCTTTAGTCGTCGGTTTTTTATTTATCAACCGACGCCATATGTCAAATTTTGGAGGTAATTTTTTTCGCTGGAAATTTTGGATATGGCGGTTAATTTTAGGTGTCGGTTTTTTATTAAGTAACCGACACTTAATAAAAGCGGTACCCATGTCTGGTCGCCCTTCATAGATTGGATGTCAGTTTATGTTATCAACCGACACTGTAGAGTTTAGGTGTCGGTTTATTTATACAACTGACACCTTGAAAAGTGACTTTATAAGCCATTTCTGTAGTAGTGCATCGATCCTATGATGTACAATAAGGGCGCTTGTTGGGAGTCAACCTAACCATCATTTTTATTTTTCAAATTTTAGTTTGTAGTTTTCATTACTTTAATTTGCATTTGATCCATTTTTTCTATAAAAAAAGTACCTTGATCAATTTTGTGTGGTTTGTAGGCTGAGTACAAGTCGGTAGTACCAAACCTAGAGTGGGTAGTATTGACGAGATCACAAGGATAATAATTGAGTTTCACAAAACAACTCGGTACTACTGTCCATCAAGTCGGTAGTACCCACAACATCACAGGGAGGCCAGGTGAAAATTTAAAGAAATTTGTTATTCCAACCTCCAATTTGGTAGCATCGACATTTTTTTGTAGAAAATGGGGTTGAGTCACTAATAAGTACTCAGTGTTATAGATCTCGACTTGGTAGTACTCACAGAAATGCAAGCTCCAATTTTGAAACACTGAGATCCCGCTAATAAGAATGGATAAATCTGAATGACTCAGTACTACTGACAAAAAAGAAGTCGGTAGTACCAACACTAGAAAAGATAGAATCTACATGAGAAACATTGATGATTGAGATCTTTCATATACGGCAGTCGGTACCACCAATCCATGTCACAATTTGGTACTACCGACTCCATGTTGATACTACTGACACATGGTGATCCGTGTTTATTGAGATTGACAAATCAGAACCTTGGGTACAGACAGATGGTACCAAGCACACAGATTATGAAGGAAAAGTCGGTACTAATAACTCCAAGTCTGTACTATCGATGTGTGGATAGTAGGTTGGCTAGATCCTATATAATGAGGGGTTGTGATTAGGTTTTCTTCACACCTTCTTCATGCATCCTCCAAGAAAGTTTGAGCAAGCATCCCTGGGTGTTCAGAGTCTATTTAGAGCATCTTTTCTCTCCATCTCCTATATCACTGTGATGGCATCCAGGAGAAATGCTTCTTCATCGATGGGGAATCCTACATTGATTCCTAAACCAAGTTGTGTCGCTCACCCCAACCCCGATGTGAAATAGATATATGAAGACCTACAAAAGAGGGAGATAACTACGACACAATATAGCAACTATGAATTCCTTGCCTCCTTGGGCTTCACCAAGAATATGCACCAAGTTTGTGAGTGTCAAGGGTTGGTTAGTGATAATCTATTCTTTAGTGACTGACTCACTTTCTTAGATCTAGTCTATGATTTCCTTGCCTCACTATAGATATTCATCATCCTTGAGCATGGGTATGGATGGATGGAGGGATGAGTCAACTTTCATTTTTACAACTCTGACTATCATCTAACGTTGCAGCAGTTCAACGCCATATGTGTATGGCCGATGGGTGAATAATGTTTCGTTTCCAACATCTTTGATTTTAAGGAAGCATGGGAGCTTTTGTCAGAGGTGCCAGAAGGCCACCATATTAGATGGCACACAAACTCTATCACCGAAATTGAGAACCCTTTTACTCGCCTCCTTACCAACACTCTCTTCACCAAATCAAGACAGGGGTAGGGGAAGACTAAGGTGGTTGACATCTACTTCCTTTACAAGGTGCTAGAGTTAGGAGGAAAGAATGTCGACTTTGGTTCTTTCTTTCTCTAGTATATGATGGGTGTGAAGCACTGGTACAGAGTACTTCAAGAGATCAATCCTTCTTAACATATGCCAGGGTATAGTGTATGCATGTTTTACAGTGGGTACACAGTACAAGGAGAGGGATTTCCCTAATTCTATCTTCGACTTGCAAGGACTCCACCTCATGAGGTGGCATGCAGATAGCTCCTCGGATGATGCAGAGGAATATGATGACGCAGTGCAAGAACACCAATAAGAGTAGAATGAAGAAGAAGAGGAGGAGGAACCCACCATCCCCATCACAAGGAGGTAGGTTCCACACAAGCACCCTCGCACATATGGAGCCTCCAAATTTTCTTCTCCACCACATTCACGGGAAGAGGGTCAATATTCCATGGTGGGCATGTATGGAATGTTGTAGGAGATACAACAAGGGTAGGAACAACAAACTGCTACACTAGTGGCCATATATGATGTCCATGGAAAACTCTGTCACAACCAGCAGACGATATTTGAGCATGAGTGATTTCTCTTGGCCAACTAAGAGAACATGCACACACACCTGCAGGAGATGGAGGGATACTGACAACCATTCTTTGACAATTATTGGAGCCAGGGTTACTTTGAAGGTTATCCACAACTGTCAGATATGCCACAATAATCGCTGAGTTTTCATGGTATGTTCTTCCCCTTCGATCCTACCATGCCACATCTTACACAACCACCCATGTGATCAGTACCACTATTCAACCTCTTAAGTTGGATTATGACTATGTGGACATAGTTAAGTTCAAGCTTAGGGGGTGTTGGACCCGATCTATCCTTAGTCTTTATTTTTATTTTAGTCTTTATTTGCTTTTTAGTTTTTATTTTTCCAAGTTGTTGGAGCCATGATTTATCTAGTGTAAAAGTTGAGATTAATTCATGATTCCATTCAATGTCATGTGCTTTCAAGTGTTTGCATTGGAAAATAAAATGAATATATATATATATATATATATATATAGATATACATATATATATATATATATATATATAAAATCTTTGGCTTAGTTGCAATTTTCTCGAGTTGCACCAGCTAGAGGAAGTGTATGGGCTAGTCAGCTTAAGGACATTTGATATGAATGGACACCTTATTATTCATGTAATGTGGATGAAGATGGGTTTTGAGCCTAAACGGATAAAACAATCAATGAGATCTTAAATTTAAATTTAAGAAAGAAATCCTAAGGTTATCATGTACACAGGTCATTAGAAAGGGACATATGATAATTCATGAAAGGCATTGTCTCTTAATAATGTGATTCCATTCATTTTTTCCATTCATTTTGACCCACCATCTTAAGATGATCAAGTAATCCAAATTATTTCCTCTTGTTTGCATTTCATAGCATAATAAGTGACATGATAGTTAGTTTCTCTTTAGTGCATTAATTACCAAATGCAAAAAAAATATGCATAGACAATTCTTGTTCATGTCAATCTAGTTTCATAACAATTACATGTAGATAGCATGCATTTTTCATCATTTCTTTTCATATCATGTGGTTACATTATTTTCCTCTAAAACAAGAGTGTAGTGATACACATCCATACCCTTAGAAAAAAAATAAAAAAATTAAATGAATATGACATGTTAGTGAAGCCCAAGCATGAATTTCCATCATGCTAAAATAGTATACCACTGAAAAAAAGAACAAACAAATATTTATGTTTTGAAATAAATTGGGAGAAATGATGCCCTAAACTCTTTACAAAAAATGGAAACATTCACATGATGTAACCTCTTCTTTAATTCATTGGCATTCATTTGATGAGATCTTTGATACATGCATCATTTTATCGATAACATTAGGCATTACGATTCATACATAATTATGTCATCTTCACCATATAGGGTCATCATGTTTTATTTTTGCAAAAATAATTTGGATATTACTTGTGAATCTTCATAAGTCACTTATTTCTTACCATCCATTGCTCTTATCGGTAGGCCACTTAAATGATTATTCTCCTCATTCATTCTTATAAGGAAAACTACTTCCAAGTAGTTGGTAGTTAGGATAGAGCAATGTTGAATAGAGAATCAGGAGATGCACCAAGTGAATGTCTGATTGACTATGATATTAACTTCTCTGTTGATAGTGTTCATTGATCTAATGGTTGACAACTTTTATGGATATTTTTGGTTGCTATAGAGTAGTTGATTATTCAGTGTTCAATAAAGGTTGGTTTGGAACCGCCGGGTGGGGATAGTTTAGAAAAGAAATTCATATTTTATATCCTTATACTGACTTATCTCAAACGGATTCAAGTGTGTGTTGCTCGAGGACAAGCAACATGTAAGCCTAGGGGAGTTTGATGCACTGGATAATTGTCGTTTTCACAGAATATTTATTATTGGTTTTTTTGCACTTATTATTCATTTTCATATTAATTTATGCATTATTTATTATCATTAGCATGTGATACTTAAATGCATCAAATAGATATAATTTTAATATTCTTGGATGATTTAATAAATTTTGAGAGCTGATAAATGTATATTTATCCTTTTTATTTTCATCTTTTAGATATCTTCGCAGGATTGTGTTATTATTTATTTTCTTAGTTTTGTATTAATTATGCTAGTTTAATATTTCTCTTTATTTGAAGTTTTAATTATATTTTCTTATTTTTTATAGAAAAATGGCTTAATCACTCCATATTTAATTTCTCTTCAAAGATGTTTTGTACAATTCTCGCAGTGTCTGATTTGAATTTATATCATGTACCAAATTTGACATTACTCTCACATCCCAAGGGGAAATTTAATGTATAAGTACTCATTGGAAAGAAAAATTAATTTTCTAACAGGAAATTCTATATTCCGGACCTCGTTTTAGCATCTAATTGAAGTAAAATTCCCTCGAAGTTTCTACTGTGGAAATATGTCTTGAAGAAGTCATATGGTCAAATACTAAAGAGGAGAACAATATTAAACCCCGCAGTTTTGTGGGCAAGCAATCAATATTCTAAAATTTCTGTCCCTTGACTAAGAGTTGGCCAATTTCATATTTTTTAGTGGTAGAATTCAAATAAAGGCTAGTCAAATGTTGAAAATTATAAATGTTGTCAAAAGTTGAATGTTACTTTTGTATGAAGTAACAAATTATTCCAATCAAAGCGACCGCCACCACAACAAAGTCATATCTCATGAGTTTTTTCCCTCCTCGTCTCCCTATAAAAGAAGGGGGGACTCTGCAAAGAAATAATTGAGACTTAGTTGTAACAAAGTCTTAGTTTGTAGTCCCCAAATTTTTCTACTTAGTTTTTATTTGAACTCTGTCAATTTCAATTCTTAGTGTAATATTTACATTCAAGTAATAAAATTATTTTTTTTTCTACATCTGGATATCTTTTATTTCTTTTTATAGCTTCTAAGTTCTTTCTCTTAGAGAAGGATATTAATACATCAAGTCATTTAATCATCACCACCTTTGGTCTCCTCGGAGATTCTGTATTGGTGGCCTATGGCTCTTCAACGTGTATCAATTTTGGGAGATGGCCTGGGACAACAGATCATTTTCTCAAACCCCCAATAATTTTTGAAAAAATTTTATTTTTATTTTTTATACCTTCGAAGTAACAAAATGGAAGTGATACTCATCCTTCTCTTGAGTTTTCATTCCAGTAATACATTTTTGCAAAACTTGATATTAACTGTAATGTTAATTGTGCATGCGACACCCACCGAATGTTGATTCTGCATCGTCGATTTTTTTATCCAGAACCAGAGAAGCTAAGGATGATTTTAATTGATGATGATGACTATGATTATATTATGTGCATCGTTGTACACGCAACAATCACTAGAAAAAGTCCTAGAGTTTAACCTTCTAACCCGATTGTCAACTTGTTACGAACAACAAGTCAACTTAGTATAGATAAGTATCGATCCAAGGGACAGCGGAAAAGAAAAGTCAAAATCCAAATCTGATCGCAAGTAAAAGAATGAAATCCTGATTTGAGAGAGTTGTTAATACTAAAAAATAAAAGTGCTGAAATAAAGTTTAACTAATCAAGAAATAAAGATCCGGGGTCCGGAAGATCACCACCAAAACCATGTTCCTATTCAACTAATCAAATTCTAAACTCCAAGGATCAAATCAGGACCTTGTGGTTATATGTCCTTACAGACAAACTCACAAGGGTCGGACTTCCTGTGAACCCGTTGGTCACGACGTTCATGGATCATTGCCCAACCGTCCAACATGCCATTATCTACAGTCATATAAAAAAGAATGTGAATTCAAACTGGCGTTCAAACCCAAGACTCAGGTGGTCGCATCACCAAGGATTATAAAAAGAATAAGATTAAAAAGACGAAAAGATGATAATCAAAATTAAGGGACTATTGTTTCGTTCTTACAGAGATCCACGGTCATATCACTCTATAAGAATATATCAGATCATCCATATAACCACACATAAACAGAGAGAAGACATTTATTCGATGGAGGAATATAATTGATTATATTGAATAGAGCCGGGCTAAGGGGCTACTCCCATGTCCTAGAGAGATTTATTCAGATATAATAAGACCAAAAGAAATGCAAACTAAAATAAGATCCAACATTATACAAGATGTGGTCTAGAACTAAAAATTAGATGAAATAGAATGAAGAATGAAATGCTTTTACGAGTGAAGAGTCCCTCCTTTTATAGGAGGGGGAGGGGTAGGCTGCCTTCAAAAGAGAGGGAAAAAATATAGGGAGATCAAGTTTTGAATTTTCTAGATCTGGTAAAATCGAAAGATGATTGTTTTTAATTATCTTGACCATGTAACTATCTTTAATGTAGATTCTCACAGCAGCGATTTCGAATATATTTATCTCCCGTAAAAAGCACAAAAGCGGTCCAAATAATAGGATTTTATTTTAGGAAATTAAATTCCCTTTCCACTGAATATTTGTACACTCAATTTGGAGTTTGAATGCAAGAGTTATATCACTTTTGGTGGTGGGTATATATGAATTTCAGAACTGCTGCAAATTGTATAATTTTCCTATAAAACCCAAGAAAATATAATTAAAACTCCAATTATAGAGAAAAATCTAAAATAACACAATTAATTATGAAACGAAAAGAATAAATAATAAAACAATTCTAAACAAATATCAAAAATATGTAAATAAAAGGGATAAATACACATTTATCAAAATACCCCAGACTTGAATCCTTGTTTATCCTCAAACAAATAAAATCAAAAATTATTCCAATTTATATTAACAATATGTTTATCCTCACCCTTGTAACATCACTTTATTCCTTACCTCCAAATTTGTCCAAGAAACCTAATCTCCTAACACCACAAAACATAAAATTATATATTCCCTATTAAAAACAAATATCATATCTTGGTTCTAAATCAAGATTTTGTAGAAAAACACGCTTCATCTTACTTTTTCTTTGACACTCTCATTTTATTAATGTATTTTTTCTATGTGAGTTTTTGTACAAGAACAAGATGAAATTAAGGGGTGTGAAAACAATGAAGGAAGTGATGAATTTTTTTTTTGATCTCTCCTCTATTCGACTTGGGATTTAGATTTGTGGAGTTGTGGCTACATTGGTCACAATTTTTTTTCACGTGCACTTTTGGCATCTTTTGATGGTACGCCCCTTTGTGGGGTATGAAATTTTTTTATGGGAAGCATGCCACCCCAGACTTAATTTTTGTCTGGTGGTAATTCTTTGCTTCTCTTTTTTTAGAAAGAAAATAAGGGGGAAACAAAAGGTGTCCTTATGCTTATAACTTCACACATTTATTTTCTCATTTTTTTAAAGTGTCATTACATCAGAAAGAACATTCATGTCAATCAAATTATACAAGATTTATATCAAGTTAATCAACAGTTTAAAAATAGAGTCAATTTGTGTTTGATTTTGATTGATTCCATACAGCTTGCCAACTTTTCCAAGGAGTGATGATATTTTAGGATCCTAGGTGACATGGTGGTTTCAGATATGGCAATTTGTAACAATTTTTGTAAAAGATTTACTAAATTCAAAGGGGTATAATGATAAACATCTATTCATAATGGTCGACTAGATAAAGGCCATTTTGCAACAAAAGAAATAAAAACATGGCCGACTAGATAATGGCCATTAACAAAGCAACTATATGCAAAACAAAAAAGAAGGTAGAAAAAAGATAAGGGGCGTGGAACAGAAACATACCACCCACCTCCACCCCGGACATAGATTTTTGCTCGTCTCGAGCAAAATCAAAACCCGAGATGGAGGAAAGAGAAGAGTGAGGATTTCCAGGTGGCCCAGGTAGCTCAAAAAATGTCCAGTTGAAGGGGATGTGTATGAGGGTTGGGACCTTTATCTGAGGAGCTTCATAGTGTACCCTATGGTAGGGTAATTGTGGAAGCTCAGTGGGGTGTTCATATTTTCTTTCACCTCACATTCCCTCCAATAATATACATAGATCTTCCTTTGATAGAAAGGGAAGTGTTGAAGATGGATGTGGATTGGGGGAGGTTGACGGGTACCTGACCAGTAATGCCAGTGGAGCATGATGAACTAAGTCGGGTGGAGGATCTGGTTTAGGTTTTCCACCATCATGATGACCTACATATGGGAGAATTTCTGCTAATACAAATTTTTTAAAATCATTTACAAAAGTGTCTTGTTTCTCCTTAAAATTAATGCCATCAACATTGGGTTTGGTAAGTTTCATTGTTGATGTAACATATGTCTCTAATTTTTTTGTACAAGTGTTCCCCAAGTATTTAGGAGGGATGATGATATCTTCCTTGTAAACAACAGAAGGGGGTGTGTGGGCTTCTTCCAATGGTGGTATCTCCCCTTCTAGATCAGCCACGTGTGGGATGGAAATTGGTTGTGACGGCTTGGGAAGAATCATAAAGGGGGTTAGATTCTCATTATCCAAAATAGACTCAAAAGAAGGGTGTTGGTCTATGGTATCATTCAAATTTATTTTGAGGATGGGAGGAGTTTTTGAATCTTCATAATGACTTTCCTACTTTGACATTTCATATTCAAGTAAAAGAGTCTCTAAAGGAAAGATAGGGATACCAACGTCCTCATCACACACAAAATATGGCTCCATGGTTTGTGCTATTTCTTCAGGATCTGACATAAATGACACAAAATAAGGATCATCGTTATCGTCGTCATCAGGAAGAACCATCTTGGGTTTCTCAAGCTCTATAGGGGGAGTTTGTGATTGATCCTCTAATAAGGTAGCTAACATGGCTTGACTGGATTCAAGTTTTGCTTGTCCTTCTACTGCCATCTTTTCTAGGGCCTTAAGTCTCTCTTCCAGTTCAAGATTACTTTACATTTCACCATAGGATTTATACACCCCAAAATTATGGTCATCCTCGCCACACTCCCCATAGTGTCCTTCGCCATAGTACTCCTCATATTGTTTTGGGTGGCATTGCTCCTCAGAATAATCTCCAGAAGATGGTGGATTGTATTTTCCATTGCGTCCATCTTAGTCGGATAATTCAATATTATAAGGTATCACCAAATCATGAGGAAACATATTTGAACAATCTATATTTTGAGTTTGGGCTTCTAGCAGGGTGGTTAAGAAAGCTTGGCTGGATTTTAGTTTTGTTTCTCCTTCTACTTCTATCTTCTCTAGGGCCCTAAGTCTCTCTTCTTGTTGAAGATTACATTGGGTTTCATAAACATGCTCATAACCCCCAAGGTTTTGTTGGTTACACCCCACAAAATTTTGTTGATCATATTCCCCATTAGAATATGGATAGCAAGGTTCCCCATAATGGTTCTCAGAAAAATGTGGATTCACATTGTACCCACCAGAATGAATGGGCTTGCAATTAAAAGGGGTGCTATTATAAGCATGGGGTAGAGTCAGACAGGCAAGAGATGCATGGTGGCAGAAACCACAATAATAACATTGTGGGGGATATTGGGATGCCCACTCCATTTGAAAAGAAAAGTTCTTGAAATATATGTCAATCAACGAATGAGAGAAGACAAATTATGAGATAAAAGGTTAGTCAAAATTACAAAGAGAACTAAAAATTAGAATCTAAGAAATTATGAAATAACTAAAATTACAAAAAAAAGTAACTAGAAAGCAGTACTACTGGAATGGAAACTCAGCAGAAAGAGGAGATACACTTCCAGAATTGTTCTCAGAAGGCAAAAAGAAATTACAAAAATCTAAAAGAAATTATAAAAAAGACTAAAGTTATGAAAGTTAGAGAATATGAACAAGGATTAACCAAGATATACAAACAACAAGATCTGAAAAATAACTGTGCCGTACCCAGCAACGACACCAAATTGATGCGTGTCATTGTACACACAACAATCACTAGGAAAAGTCATAGAGTTTAACCTTCTAACCCGATTGTCAAGTTGTTGCGAACAACAAGTCAACTTAGTATAGATAGGTATCGATCCAAGGGATGACGGAAAAGAAAAGTTGAAATCCAAATCTGATCGCAAGTACAAGAATTAAATCGCGATTTGAGAGAGTTATTAATACTAAAAAATAAAAGTGTTGAAATAAAGTTTAACTAATCAAGAAATAAAGATCTGGGGTCCAGAAGATCACCACCAAAACCACATTCCTATTCAACTAATCAAATTCTAAACTCTAAGGATCAAATCAGGACCTTGTGGTTACATATCCTTACAGACAAACTCACAAGGGTCAGAATTCCCGTGAACCCGTTGGTCTCGGCGTTCACGGATCATTGCCCAACCGTCCAACATGCCATTATCCACGGTCATATAAAAAAGCATGTGAATTCAAACCGGCGTTCAAACCCAAGCCTCAGGTGGTCACGTCACCAAGGATTATAACAAGAATAAGATTAAAAAGATGAAAAGATGATAATCACAATTAATGGACTATTGTTTCATTCTTACATAGATCCACGGTCATATCACTCCATAAGAATATATCAGATCATCCAAATAACCACACATAAATAGAGAGAAGACATTTGTTTGATGGAGGAATATAATTGATAATATTGAATAGAACCGGGCTAAGGGGCTACTCCCATACCCCAGAGAGATTTACTCAGATATAATAAGACCAAAAGAAGTGCAAACTAAAATAAGATCCAACATTATACAAGATGTGGTCTAGAACTAAAAATTAGATGAAATAGAATGAAGAATGAAATGCTTTTACAAGTGAAGAGTCCCTCCTTTTATAGGAGGGGGAGGGGGTAGGCTGCCCTCAAAAGAGAGGGAAAAAAGAGAGGGAGATCAAATTTTGAATTTTCTAGATCTGGTCAAATCGAAAGATGATTGTCTTTAATTATCTTGACCATGTAACTCTCTTTAATGCAGATTCTCGCAGCAGCGATTTTGAATATATTAATCTCTCGTCAAAAGCACAAAAGCGGTCCAAATAATAGGATTTTGTTTTAGGAAATTAAATTCTTTTTTCAATGAATACTTGTACACTCAATTTGGAGTTTGAATGCAAGAGTTATGTCATTTTTGGTGGCGGGTATATATGAATTTCAAGACTGCTGCAAATTGTATAATTTTCCTACAAAACCCAAGAAAATATAATTAAAACTCCAATTATAGAGAAAAATATAAAATAACACAATTAGTTATGAAACTAAGAGAATAAATAACAAAACAATTCTAAACAAATATCAAAAATATGTAAATAAAATGGATAAATACCCATTTATCATTATATCATCTTCAATCAAGTAAAACCAACTCCAATACCAGAAGCTCCACCAATCACTTCCATTGTAGATGTTAATCTAGTTATTGTATGTGACCAATCTACTTCTGTTGAACCCTTTCTGTATAATGAACTTACACCCTTGGAAGAAGTCCAACGTGAAGTAGCAGAGATTCCACACAACCTTGATCCGGAGATGGAGAGGAGTTCTAAAGAAATTAAGGTTGTCGTAAATGAAGAACTTTGTTTAGCTAGGACAGCAACTGTATGGGGCTCCAACTATCTATATAAGTCAGAAAATGAATGGATGGAGGCCTATATGGATAAATTCATGAATCAAATTTTTTTTAACAAAAATCTTAAAGAATGGTGGGCACAAAGAACGTCCCAACAACCTAAGACTCCACCACCTTTCTTGGTTGCAGGCCCAGATTTAGATGTTTATAATAATCATCCCATCTTGATTGAGCTTATTGTGGACAATGTACCATAACCTCCCCAAGATGAATAAATGGAATTTTTTTGGCTTCCTCATCAAGGGCACTATGCCCTACCACAACTACTTTTTATTCCACATCTGGTTTAACTTAATGAGGTGATTCCACCTCTGCCAGAACCGTACATGCCACCATTATATTGTGAGGTGATCCCCTCTGAGCCCCTTGAGTTAGGCACATGTTGCACGAATGAGTCACATCTCCCATTTAGCATAGTAAAGGAGTCTAATGAGTCCATAGGCATCCATGTTGATGGGATATTTTATGAAGAAGAGGTGGAGAACTCCCCAATAAAGATGGAGCAACATGGCTTAATCATTTTTTATAATTATGATGACAATTACACCGTCTATGAGTCATCTGCACCAATTCCACTGGTTTCCATCTATGGGGCAAATGATTTGGATGTACCTTGTTGCATAACACCCTATCCACTACATGTATATCCAAGCAAAAAAATATACTCTAGATCTACCACCCGAGTTTCCACATCTGAAACTACATGTGTTACCAAATGGGCATCCACCAATCTCCCCTAATCCACATTCATCTCCAACACTTCCTTCACTATTGAAGGAAGATCTATGGATCCTATTGGAAGGACTGTTAGGTGACAAGCAATGTCATTTAGAAACCCCCTTTAAGCTTCAACAGCCACCCATCCATTGGTTGTATGTTGAAGATCCTCTATTCAGAGCCCCAGTCATCATCAACATCCCCTTCAGCTGGATATTTTTTTAGTTACGAGGGCCTCCTGCTGGACCCAGTAATTTTCTTCCCTTCATCTCGGGTTTGGGTTTTGCTTAGGATGAGAAAAATTCTATGTCTGGGGTGGAGGTGGGTGGTATGTTTCTACTCCACCCCCTTATCTTTTTTTTTGCATCTTGTTTTCCCTTGTTTTGCATGTAGTTGCTTTTATAATTTCTTTTTTATGACCATTATCTAGTTAGCCAGTTTGAATAGATGTTTATCATTGTACCCCCTTTTGAATTCAGTAAATATTTTACATTTTTTTTACAAATTGCCATGTCTGAAACCAACATGACACTTAGGACTCCAAAATAACATCACTCCTTGGAAAAGTTGGCCAGTCATATGGAATCAGTCAAACTCAAATACAATTTTTCTCAATTTTAAACTATGGATTAACTTAATATAATTTTTGTATAATAGGAATATTCTGTTTAATGTTATGATACTTTTAAAAAATTCTAAAAAATGTAAAGTTATAAGCACAAGGACACATTTTGTTTCCCCCTTTATTCTTTCCAAAAAAAAGAGAAGCAAAAAATCACCACCAGATAAAAATCATGTTCGGGGTGGCATGCTTCCCATATCAAAAATTCCATACCCCAAAAGGGGTGTACCATAAAAAGATGACAAAAGAGCATAAGAAATAATTCGTGACCAATGAATCTACAAACTAAATGTATCCCAAGTTTAATAGAGGAGGGATCATCACTTCTTTCTTTGTTTTTACAACCCCCCAATTTCATCCTCTTCTTGTGAAACAATTCACATCAAAGAAAATACAATAATAAAAATGAGAGTGCAAAAGCAAAAGTAAGATGAAGAATGTTATTCTACAAAGTCTTGATTTAGAAACAAGATATGATATTTATTTTTGATAGGGATTATAGAATTTCATGTTTTGTGATTTTAGGAGATGAGGTTGCTCGGCCAAATTTGTAGGTAAGGAATAAAGTAATGTTATAAGGGTGAGGATAGACATGTTGTTAGTATAAATTAGAATTATTTGTGATTTTTTTTGTTTGAGAACAAACAAAGATTCAAGTAGGGTGTATTTTTATAAATGTATATTTATCCTTTTTATTTACATCTTTTAGATATCATTTTAGGATTGTTTTGTTATTTATTTTCTTATTTTTGTAAATAATTATGTTAGTTTAATATTTTTCTCTTTTTTGGAGTTTTTATTATATTTTCTTTTTTATAGGAAAATGGCTCAATCACTCCATGTTTAATTTCCCTTGAAATATGTTTTATATAGTTCCCACAGTGCCTGATTTAAACATATACCTTCCACCAAAATTGGCATATCTTTCACATCCCAAGCATAAATTTAATATACAAGTACTCATTGGAAAGGAAATTTAATTTCCTTATAGAAAAGACTATATTTAGGACTGATTTTTATCATCTAATGGGAGCAAATTTCGCTCGAAGTTGCTTCTATGGATATCTACGTTGAAGAAGTCATATGGTCATACACCAAAGAGGAGAATGATAGTAAACCTCACAGTTTTGTGGGAAAGCAATCAATATTCTACAAGTTCTGTCCCTTGACTAGGAGTTGGCCAATTTCATATATTTTTGTGGTGGAAGAATTCAAATAAAGGTCAGGTAAATGTTGAAAATCATAAATGTGGTCAAAATTTGAATGTTAGTTTTGGATGAAGCAACAAATTATTCTGATCAAAGCGGCCACCACCACAACAAAGTCATATGTCAAGGGTTTTTTTCCTCCTCATCTACCTATAAGAGGAGGAAGGACTCCACAAGAAAATTCATCAAGTCTTAGTTGTAATAGAGTCTTAGTTTGTAGTCCTCAAATTTTTATACTCGGGTTTTAGTTGAAATCTGTCAATTTCAATTCTTAGTGTAATTTTTACATTCAAGCAATAAAATTAGTTTTTTCTTCTAAATTTGCATTTTCTTTATTTATCATTCTTTCTCTTGGAGTGAGAGATTAGGACATCAAGTCATTTAGTTGTCACCACATTTGGTCTCCTTATAGATTCTGCATTTGTGCTCTATGGCTTCCTATCTTTTTCTCCTTGTTTCTCCCTTCTTCGCCTATAACTAGTGAGTAGTTCCTTTACCGATGTGAGGGGAGTAGCACCTTAGCCATGTCTTAATGAGATCAGATTTTACATGACTACTTAGAGGATGATTTTGATTTCGAAAACTCCAATTGAAATGATGCAATTAATCATTTTCATTGCAAGTTAATCATGGCGGATGCGATCGTGGAACCTGGGATTTAGAACGCATAAACCAATTTCACAAGGATTTGGATGTGATTGTGGAAAAATCATCTTTAAGATGAAGAACTAGGAAACATCAACACCAGGGCCAGTGGATTCACGTAGAGTTCATCTCTTGCATTTTTTATGAATAAATCACTTGTCTGCTTCTATCTTATTGTCTTGTATCGCTTGATCCTATTTTCATGAGGGATAAGGTGGTGAAACCCCTAAGCCTCGATTCCTTCCTTCCTGATTTCAAACTATTTCTTTAACACTTGTTTCAATCGCTCATTTTTCATTCTTGCATTTTAATTCTTGTTTAGATAATCTTGTTGCTAATAATCTTCTTTCCTTACTTTCGTGTCTTAGAATAATTGTTTCTTTTCTTTCTTAGTGTAATCTTTTATTTTATTTGCATTTTAATCACTTGTTGTAGTGTAATAAAACAACACCCAATCAGAATTTATTTTCTATTCCTGATTGAAAAAATACCAAAAAAAATAATTTCAAAAATCAATCGGGATTAAAAGAGAACATCTTAAAAACATTATCATATGGGATCGACCCTTATATACTAGCCTTAACTGGAAAGTAAAAAATGATTCAACTCTAGGATAATAATCTTAGTGAATTGGTGTGTGTTCAACATGAATCAAGAGTTTATGTTTAGTTTTATGGATTTTAGGTAAGTCTAGAGGAATCTACATACCTCAGTACTACCGACTTTGTTGTCAGTGGTACCAACACATTCTCAGTTTGGAACTTATGGAAATTAAGAAGACTCAGTAGTACCGACCCAAAAGTTGATATTGTTGGATCTAGGGCTCTAGAGGGGGGGTGAATAGAGCTTCAAAAATTCTCACAAGATAGATTAGACCTTCAAATTATATCAAATTAAAACCAATTGCTTAAGTGCAATTTGAAGTCCTAACTAACAAACATAGCAAGGATGAGAGGAATTGATAGTAAGCACTTGACAAGGTCATGTACAATGGTTCTACACTCCAAACTAGGAGAGAGTCAGTCCACTACCTATAGAGGTCATCCTCTAGGACTTTGCAAGTGTTATTCTCTATATATTCACCAATTAGAGTTACAACACAAGACCACCAAAGTACTTACCCATCCAAGCACAAAGCGCATTCCACCTTATCAAGGACTTACCCACTTTGCAAGACTCTTCAGCCTTCTTCCAAGGTCTTACTCATTGTAGCACAAGTCTACAGCCTTCAAGGACTTTTCCACTCTTCTTGGATCTTCAGCCTTTGCCTTCTCCTTCACCTAGAGAAGACCATCACCTCTTCATCAACTTTGAAGAGGAACAACAACAACTCCACCTTCACATAGAGTAGCTTGCTTCAACTTTGCTTCATGGAGGAAAGGGGTAGGGAAGATGGAGTAGATGACAGCTTTACAAGCAAAACGAAGTAGCTCTCTTACACTAGGCCTATCTCACTCATAATCAAAAAATGAAGTGTACACTAGAGAAAAATGGGCTCAATGAGTTGCAACACACTCAACTATAGCAAGGACTCAGAATATCATGAATGAGCAAACTTAGAATGAACTCCAAGGGGTCCTTTTTATAGATGGGGGTGTTCCCTTGGGTTTAGGATCACTTAGGGTCTAAATATAGCCATTTTCCACAATGCAACAGATCTATATTCACCCAAAACAACTTATAATCACTTTTTCTACATTTTCTATATAGTACATTCATTCGAGTTTCAATAAAGGTAACTCAACCAATCAACTAAAAGACAAAGCCAATTTTCATACTATCATTCGAATTTGTTCTGGTAAACTTGACCGATGAGCTAAAATTATATTTTCTCAGTGATTTGACTGGTCAAGTTCTGTGAGTGTACAACTCGACCGATGGGTCATCTTCAGAAAATCTATCATAGGATCAGTCGAGTTTCCAACTCGACCAATGAGAAGCCTGTGACAAATTTTCTAATATGACTTTAGAGTGATTAAACCTTGGTATAAAGTGTCCCTAATATTTTTCTCATCTTAGTTACAAGTCATATCATCAATATAAGTGATTACAAAAATCATCTAAGGTCATTTGGAGTGATTTTCCAAATTACACACTTGCATTGCATTTGACTTGAACTTGAACAAGCTAGGGCTTGTGTAATTTGATCCTTTTCATGTACCTAAAGCCTGAAATCAATCTTGAACAAACAAATTAGATACATAGGAATCGAATGGTTAAGTCATTATCAAAATATGGGCAATGTATAACTCTCATGTCAACATTCATCCCCTTTTTGACAATGACAAACCATCCCTCAATCATATTGAAAAGGATATTGAAATTATACCTTTGCCTTGTGAATTGTAAGGGGATTCAGTATTTGAACAATGTGAATTGCTCACCCTCAATCTATTCTTACTCTAACCTACATAGTTAGTCTATCTACACAAAGAAACATGACATACATATACTATATGGTCCTTTAGCAAGTCACATGATAAAGCATATAATGAACAAGAAAGGATCACATAGGGAATAAAAGCAATATGGTTGATCTGCAAGATATTAAATTTCTCTCACCCTTTTGACATTATCAAAAATAAAGGGGGGTAGAAGAGCATAGAAATAGGTCTTCTCCAAGCACAACTAAGCATACAACCATAACATGCAGTCTCAAAGCATACATCAAATAGAGACGAGAGAATCAAATAGTATAAGGCATAATCAAATATGGTAAAACATTGCACCAACTCATAATATATAGAAATTCAAAGCAAAGCAAAGCAAAGCAAAGCGTAAGAGTGCACATAATTAAGATTACAACCCAAAAAGCAAGTTCTTAGAAAACAACTACAAGTAGGATGATGAAAACTAAGATGATGAAATTGTACAGCTTAGAACATGTTCCCAGATGTTTATAATAAAAAATAGCCTAGAAAGATATATATGATCAACAACTAGATTAAAACTAAGAGCAACTAGATATATAATCTATCTATATCAACAACATCATCATCCTCAGCATTAGGCTTGTAGTCATCATCTCTGTCTGAAGGTGCAATAACATCACCTTCATCATCGGAGTCACCAGCAAAGCCATCACAACAGTGGAAGGTGCAGGTGGAGGGGTAGAATAAAAGTGATCATATGTAAAGGATGCATAGTCACCTCCTGGGTAGGGCTGGTAGGATGGGTAGGTGTGTGCATAGGACATGTTCATGTTGGACATGATTGAACATATGTCTCGATTGAGGTTCTCCTAAACTTGAAGGTTGTATGATTGTTGATGCATCATGTAGCCCATAAAGGTTTCATTGGACACATGGAACGAGGCACGGGTATGTTGGGAAGGATGAGGTGGTGGAGGTACTCAGGTAGATGAAGAGGTAGAGGCACCAAGTGTGGTGGTGGAGAGGACATACATAGACTTGTGAAGAGTGGTCTCACTAATACAAACTCTTTTCTAGGAAGGTTTGTAATGAAAGTCATGGAAAAGATATTTTCCAGTGGCAAGTTGAAAAAGACCACAAATTAGGGTTGGGTAGGGAGGGTCGGTGCCACAAGTGTTCTTACCTAATTCAAAGAAGGTCATATGGTGGAGGATATATCTTGATCACTTGACTTTGATGTTCTCCAAAAGACAATACATGATCACTGTAGTGTTTTCTACAATCTTAGTTTGATTGTTTTTGGGATGGATATTGCAGTTAACAACTAGGGCGAGGATGCGTCTCTTGAGATCAAAGACAGAGGAGGGAAGGGCACACTTCATCTTATAAGGGAATTAAGGTTTCTTCAAGAATATATGAATATCAAGGAGAGTGAGATCATATTACTTGTAGAAGGCCTCAGGATCAACTAGGTCAAAATACTCTAGGTAGTCCTTACACTAGGCGTTAGTCTTGTCGGTACCTGAAAAGAAGATGTTCAGGGTATCCTCAAAGAATAAGAATTTCTTCGCGGCGATCATGGATGTGAGGACTACTTGAGAATTAGGCGGGGGTATGAGGGTGTTGTAATTTCAATGCAAGTTAGCATAGAATTTGTGAACCACTTTCGTGCTAGTAATGGAATTGTTGTAGCACTCGCGTTCAACACCCAAGGATGAGAGACGATGGTGACTAAGCAACTCTGCTACTTGATCTATGACCTCTTATTTATAGGTCTAGGCTCAAATAGGGCACAAAAAGGGAAAGGATTCTGGGTAAGGATCTCCTTATACCTAATTATAGCCTCATTTGAGACAAAAAGAGTGTCATCAAACTAAATCAAGCGGGAGTTGGACGAAGTTGAAGGTGCGTTAGCTGGGGCGGCTCTCTTCCTCATATTTGGATGTCATAGAGATGAAAAAGAGAGGAAGAAGAGAGAAAAAGCTAAAAACTCACCACCAAAACTTGTCCACAGACCTAGGTTAGCAAGGGAGAAGGTCAAGAGTGGTCAAACTAGGTCGGTCTAGGGCTAGGTTGAGGAAGGTAAGGGCAAGGGTAGAGAGCTTAGGGAAAATGGAGGTAGAATCGGTTGACTTTTCTCTAGTTGAGAGGGAGAATAGTCAGCCAAACGCAACTTAAGATTGCTCTAGCCCAGACATCAGTTGAGTTCTTTGAACTCAGAAACTCGACCGATAGGTTTTTTAAAAAGCTCTCAGCATGTGATCGATCGAGTTGCCAACTCGACCGATGGTCAACCTGACCTAAACATAAGAAACTTAATTTCTAGCCATTTGAGTGCTAATTAAATTTATTTTTCTATTCCATTATGTATTTTGAACATACATAGGCACAAATCACTCATCATTGGGTACAATTTTGCGGTAAAACATGTGTTTGTGAAAAATACCCAAAAATAAGAGTAAAAAAGGCAAAATGAATATGAAAAATGAATTTTTAGCATATTAGCAAGCAAAGATGATCAATTCATAGGCAAAACATATAGGATAGATGACAACTAGCTAGAAGATATATCAAATTCATTCAAAGCAATTTTAAAAATTTTGATCTAATAAAATTAAATTTCTCTCTAGCTGGAGCTTTAGTGAAAATGTCTACCAACTAATTTTCCATGTCCCCATGCGTGATATAGATATCCTTTTTGGCAATGTGATCACAGATAAAATGATGGTGAACCTCTATATGTTTATCTCTACTATGCAAGATAGGATTATATGACAAGTTAATTGCACTAGCATTATCAAAATAGATAGGAGAAGCATCAAAATGAATGTTAAAGTCTTGGAAAATTTTCTTCATCCATAGGATCTGGGCACAACAACTCCTGGCTGCAATGTATTCAACCCTAGTGATTAATAATGACATTTTTCTATGTTTCTTAGAGAACCAAGACACCTAGCATGGTCCTAGGAGGAAATAAGTGCCACTTGTGCACTTTCTATCAATCAAGCACCCTGCATAATCCAAATCACTATAAGAAGTAATAGTAAAGTCCCTTGTCATGGGATACCATAGTCCAAAATTTTGGATTTTGGCTAAGTACCTTAAAATCCTCTTAACATCAATAAGAAGTGATTTCTTAGGATTTGGTTGAAAGCAAGCACACAAGCCAACACTAAACATTATATCAGGTCTAGAGGCAATTAAATAAAGTAAACTTCCAATCATACCTCTATAGATCTTCTCATCTACCTTGTCACCTTCTTCATCATTGTCGAGTTTGGCAATGTTTGACATGGGTGTGTCCATCGTCTCGGTGTTCTCCATCCCAAAGCATTTGAGTAGTTCACTTGTGTACTTGCATTGGATGATGTAGTTCCCATCTTTTGTTTGCTTGATTTGAAAGTCGGGGAAGAACGTGAGTTCACCCATCATACTCATCTCGAATTCACTTTGCATAAGATCACTAAGTTCTTTGCAAAGATCAAGATTAGTTCCACGAAAAATGATATCATCAACATATATGTGTATGATAAGAAAATCGTTATAAGTGTGCTTTAGAAATAAGGTAGAATCCACTTTTCCCGTGATATATCCATGATCTAACAAAAAGTTCTTTAATTTCTCATACCAAGCTCTAGGTGCTTGTTTGAGTCCATAGAGAGCTTTTTGCAACAAATAAACATGGTTAGGTAAACTATCATGTTCAAAGTCTGGAGGTTGTGCAACATACACTTCCTCCTCGATTATACCATTCAAAAATGCACTTTTTACATCTATTTGATACAGAAGAAAGTTTTTATAACTAGAAAAGGAAAGCAACATACAAATGGACTCAAGTCTATCTACAGGTGCATATGTTTCATCAAAATCTATACCTTCCTATTGATTGTAGCCTTGAGCCACTAACCTTGCTTTGTTCCTTACCACTTTTCCGCTTTCATCAAGCTTGTTGTGGTAGTCCCATTTTGTGCCAATGATCTTTCTATCACTTGGTCTTGGTACTAGGGTCCAAAATTTGTTCTTTTCAAATTGCTCAAACTCTTCTTGCATAGCTAGGATCCACTTGTCATCCCCAGGAGCTTCCTTGACATTTTTAGGCTTGAGTTGTGAGATGAACGCATTGTTGGCTTGTTCTTTGTTGAATGCAACCCGCGTCTTCACTCTTTCAAATGGATCGCCTAAAATCAACTCCTTTAGATGATTCTTTGCAAACCCGGGGGGGGGGGGTGGATCCTTCATTTCATCATGTTTTTCTTCTTCTTGAGTGGCTACCTCTTTTCCCTTTTGGGTGATTTTGAACTCTTTTAGAATAGGAATTACTTCACCTACAACATCATCATTGGGAATAATATATTTGTGAATAGAGGGGTTAGTCTCAATAAACTTTACATTTATGGATTCTTCTACTTTAGCAAGATCAACATTAAAAATTTTATAAGTCTTGCTAGTAGTGCTATAGTCAAGAAAGAAAGCCTTGTAAGATTTTAGATCAAACTTGTTGAGAGAATATTTCATATTCAAAACAAAACAAGGACATTTGAAAATATGCAAATACTCGATAGAAGGCTTCCTACCACACCATAGCTCATAGGGGCTTTTCTTCAAAGAAAGATGAGTAAAAACTCGATTTTGCACAAAACTTGAGGCACTAACATCTTTAGCCCAAAACTTCTTTGGAGTATCATACTCTAGAAGTATGGTCCTAGCTATCTCCTATAAAGACCTATTCTTCCTCTCTACAACCCCATTTTGTTGAGGTGTTTGAGGTGAAGAGAAGTTGTGTGCATAACCAGATTCCTGACAAAAATGTTCAAAAGCTCATTTTCAAATTCTCCCCCATGGTCACTATGGATGGAAATAATGTGACAAGAATCTTCATTCTCAAATCATTTACAAAAGCTTGAAAAAACATCAAGCGTAGCACTCTTAGAAATGAGAAAGAAGGTCCAAGTATATCTAGAGAAATCATAGACAATAACAAGGCAATACTTGGAACCATGAAGTGATGGAGTTCTCATTGGTCTAAATAGATCGATGTGAAGAAGCTCAAGAGCTCTCTTGGTACTAAGGACTCCTTTGTATTTGAAAGAGGACTTGATTTCCGTTCCTTGGGTACAAGGTTGGCATTCATCATCTTTTTTAAAATCCAATTTGGGAAGTCCCTTGACCAAGTCCTTTTTGATCAACTTCTTCAACTGATGCATATTTACATGACCCAACCAATGGTGCCAAAGAGAAATATCATTCGAATTGACTACTAGGCATCTACAAACGACATGCTTAATAGATTCAAGAACAATAACATAAAGATTACCACTTCTAGTTCCCTTATATATAACTTCATAGGTGAGGGAATCTAAAATCAGGCATTCAAAGGAAGTAAATAACACAAAGTAACCATTGTCACATAGTTGACTAACAATAATTAAATTCTTGATACATAAGGATTCACCTACATCACCCTCACCTTTGGCTTTACCTTTCTTGTTTTCCCCAAAGGTGACTGATCCTCCTTTCTTTTTAGTTAGTTTGTTGAAATGTCTTATATCACTTGTGATATGCTTAGTGCAGCCACTATCAACAATCCAACTTCCTTTTTTCCTACAAAAAAGAAGAATGTTAGTTTTCAACTCAAACTTTGGGATCCATAGTTAGCTCGGGGACCCATTTCATATTTGGATTGGTCCCCTTAGGCTTGTAAGGACAACAAGTAGAGTAATGATCATCACATTTGCAATAAGAACAAACCATAGGATTCTTAGTGTCAGAAGACTCTCCTACAAAGAAAGAGGTCTCCTTGCTCTTTTTTCTTAACTTTGGATTTTCTCTTCCCTTTGATACTCCCTCTACAAATTCCAAACAATTAGTACCACCTTGTTTGGTAGAATGGTCAAGGATTTCATTTAGGGAGTTCTTCCCTTTGAGGAATTTCTATAGGGATACTCTCAATCAATGGTTATCATCATTTAAATAAATAATGGTAGAAGATAAGCTAACTATGTCATCCCTAGCATGAGCAAGATCAGCCTCAAGACATAAGGCTTTAGTTAAATATTTATCCTTTTCAAGAGAGATAGAAGCAACATTAGCACTAGCAATAAAGGTCTAGAAGATAGATCATTTAATTGACCAAGTAACCTAGAATTTTCAGATTTAAGAATTTGGATTTCTTTAAGATAGACATCTATTTCTTCTCTACGAGAATCAATAAGGAGCTTAAATTCAGCCTTTTCAATTTTAAATATTTCAATCTCTTTAAGGCAAATTTGGTTTTCTTCCTTAAAGATTTTCAATATTCTTAAGGTAGATACCATGCTCTACTTTAATACCATTGTATTGGAGCTCAAGATCAAGGTATTAACCTTTAAAATTATCAATACTCTCAAGATTAGTTTTTTCATTCAATTCAAGAATTTCGAGTTTAGCATATAGATCATCAATGATTTTTCCTAACCATTTTCTTTTAGATTTACATTTAGCAAAAGATGAACAGGTAGAGATAATCATGCCAATAATAGCTTCCTTACATAATTCATGCAAACTTACCTTACTTACCTCACTTACCTCACCAATTTCTTCACTAGTAGAGGCCATGAGTGCAAGGTGGCACTCTTCATCTTCTTCAGAGCTTGAGCTGCTTGAAGATGAAGCTTCCCAAGCTGCATGAGCTACATTCTTATGTCTCTTCTCCTTCTTGTCCTTCCTATTGTATTTTCTCTCCTTCTTGTACTCTTCTTCGTTCTTTGAGCTACCGTTATGGTGTGAATTTCTTGACTTGGTAAATTCACTATTCTAGTGTTCCTTTTGCCCACACTTGTAGCATGTAGGAGTAGAAGAGGAGGAGGCTTGTTTTCCCTTGAAGTGTTTACCCTTGATGTAGTTGGCTTCATGCTCACTTACGCCATCATCTTCACTAGAGGAGGAAGGATAAGTCTAGAAAACAAGTTGTTGTTGAAGGATGACTACCTCCACTTGTACTTTGAAAGTACTATCTTTGATCTTCTTGGCTTCCTTCTCTTCTTGCTTGGCTTCTTCTTCTTGCTTGTCAAGCCTTGTCTTATGGGCTCTTCTTTCTTGGCTTCTTCTTCTTGCTTGTCAAGCCTTGTCTTATGGGCTTGGAGGTTGTGAATGAGCTCTTCGATTGGGATGTCACCAAGGCTCCTCTCTTCTTTAATGGAGGTGACCTTTGAATCCCATCTCTTTGGTAGAGACCTCAAGATCTTGGAGTTAATTACACCTCTATCCAAAGTGTTGCCCAATGCAGCCATCCCATTGATGATGACATTGAGTTTTGAGTATATCTCCACAATCCCTTCTTACTTGCCAATCTTGAAGTTCTCTAGAAGGCTGATCAACATGTAGATCTTGGCCTCCTTGACTTTCTTTGTGCCTTCATAGGTGATGTACAATTTATCCAAAATCTCATAGGTGGTGTCCCAAGATGAGATCCTGTTGAACTTTGTTGGGGTAAGGGCTGCATAGAGGAAGCTTATGGCTTTGGCATTGAGTTGGGCTTCTTTGAGTGCAGCTTCAATCCATGTAGTAATACCTCCAGTTGGATCCTTGTAAGGTGTGACCATCACCTTCCACACGTCAAAGTTCATACCTTGAATGTAGAATTGCATACACCTCTATCAATAGAGGAAGTGGGAGCCATCAAAGACCATAGGACGCATGGAAGAGCCTCCCTCTAGGTTGAGATAACCAAGTAAGTTGCCTCTCATCTTCTTGTCTCGTGAGATATTGTTGGAGAAGATCCTTGGCTCTGATACCACTTGTTGGATCTAGGGCTCTAGAGGGGGGTGAATAGAGCTTAAAAATTCTCACAAGATAGATTAAACCTTCAAATTATACCAAATTAAAACCAATAGCTTAAGTGCAATTTGAAGTCCTAACTAACAAGCATAGCAAGGATGAGAGGACTTGATAGAAAGCACTTGACAAGGTCATGTAGAGTGGTTCCACTCTCCAAACTATGAGAGAGTCAGTCCACTACCTAGATAGGTCAACCTCTAGGACATTGCAAGTGCTTTTCTCTATATATTCACCAATTAGAGTTACAACACAAGACAACCAAAGGACTTACCCATCCTAGCACAAAGAGTATTCTACCTTACCAAGGACTTACCCACTTTGTAAGAGTCTTCAGACTTCTTCCAAGGTCTTACCCACTCTAACACAAGTCTTCTGCCTTCAAGGACTTTTCCACTCTTCTTGGATCTTCAGCCTTTGCCTTCTCCTTCACCTGGAGAAGATCATCACCTCTTCATCAACCTTGAAGAGGAACAACAACATCTCCACCTTCACTCGAAGTAGCTTGCTTCACCTTTACTTCATGGAGGAAAAGGGTAGGGAATATGGAGTAGATGAGAGCTTTACAAGCACATGGAAGTATCTCTCTTACAATAAGTCGATCTCACACATAATCACAAAATGAAGTGTAAACTAGAGAGAAAAAGGGGCTTAAGGAGTTGCAACACTGACGTGTATTTTACTACGCGCTAAAAAACGCAAGTATACGCGTCGAGTAGTACAGGCCTTGTGAGGCCCGAGTCAAACACATGGATACTCGAAATTGTCAGAGACTCCTACTAACTATTTGTGATCAGCTAAGTCGAATAACAAATTGGGGTTTGTTGTCAAAATTAAAAGAAAATAAAAATAAAAAAAAGCAAACAATCGATTAAAGGTTAATTTAATCAATTCAAAAAGGTATCTTCAGGATTGCAGTTTCACCGCGGGTATTCATTGTATTAGATTTTATATAATGCCTCAATCTTCTCTCTCTATCCGGGTAGTGGCCTGAAAACAGAATTACCCACTGTCGTGGTGCAATTCACTACTTAGGTTTAGGTCGGTTCCACCGTCGTAGTAACCTATTCCCTAAACTAAGTGCATTACGAACGGTCTCTCAGTTTCCACCATTAATTTTACACCACCTTTGTCAAGGGATTTATCGATTAATGTAGGTTCCGTCTCTTTTCAACCATTAATCCTTCTGTCGAAGTGATTAAGGGCATTAGGTTATTATCATGGTGATCAAGCATAACAATATATGGAGAAAACGAAACTATACCACGGATTTAAGAGAGAAAATATGAATTACTAATATAAAACTGTCATACAATGAATTCCCAGGATACTCCCGGTCCTAAAGATGGAGGAGATTAGCCCCGCATGTTCACCTCACACAAGTACATGGTAGAAATAGGGGAAATCATATGAAAAATGTGAATTGAATGGGAAAACCCCTGAACGGAGAAGAACCGATTGATCCTTTACGTAGAACACGTGTTTTCCCTCCTCTCGGTGGTGAAATCCGTCTTCGACAGCATCCGGATCGACAGGTATGAACTTCTGGCCTCTGTTCTCCTTTCTCGCTCCTCAGCACTTGTGCAAAAGCCAATATCAGATCCTCCCTCCGTCTGGGCGGCCATCATTAGGTATAAGTCCCTAATTAGTTCGTTAATTAACTCCAGCCGTCCGATTGAGATCAATCTGAATCCAACGCATATTTGACGGTGTCGATACCATCGACGCGAGTCGATGGTATCGACCCGCTACAGTAGCGGCTGGCTGCAAATCCTTCTTTTATCGCGCCCTTCATAATCTCGATACCATCGACGCGGGTCGATGGTATCGACTTCCTTTAGGCATCGGTTTTGTCGTTTTGCGACGTTGTAGCCTCCATGTGTCGATGGTATTGACTTGGTGTCGATACTATCGACTGCTTCTTTGCCAGCAACCTGAAGGTGTATCGATACCATTGACATCAGCGTCGATGGTATCGACTCTTTGCTGCTCCTTTCGGCTGGCAACCTGCGGTCTCGTCGATGGTATCGACTTCCGTCGATGGTATCGACGGAAGCAAATACTTGTTTTTCCTAAAATTCAAAGACAAGATCAAATAAATCCACACAAATAATAATAATATGATAATTAATGCTCAAAATGATAAAACTAAGGGGATATGACATAAAATGATGGCAAAGACCAAAATGGATGAATTATGCGATATTAACCATAGAAATGACTAATTAAAGCATAAACCACATATAAAACAGGTCTATAAATGTGACTCAAAATCATCGCATCAAACTCCCCTAAGCTTGAGCGTTGCTTGCCCTCGAGCAACTAATCCTTAGAATAGAATTGCAAATGTCAACTGAAAAACAACACACCAACCCAACATCCCATATGACTCCCTCTGAACATTCACAAACCGGCCTTCTCTAACCACAGAACATTAATTACCCTAAAGGTGACAGTAATAATCAATAAAAGAAATCAACCTCCTAACCGATGAACACTATCACATAAGGAAGTTAACATAATAAAATTCGCCGATTCAACATTGGTGAATCTTGTGATCGCCTATACTACGTTGCTCGCCCTAACTACCATCTACATGGAAGCAGTTCTCCTGATATTCATTAGTGAGGAGAAATTCACGGTGGCCTACCAATCTGAGCAACGGGTGGATGAAAATGGGTGGCTCATGGAAGAAAATGAAAGTATTGTACAGTTTCAACATGCATAATACAAAAATGTCCTATATGATGCAAATGCACATTAGAAATGCCCTAATGCCTAAAATTGGGTGAAATGATGCATGCTCTAACCATCCGCCTCAAAATGAGATTGATATCTAGTCAAGCTACATCATGTACTCAATTATCCTGAAATGTAGGTGATATCATGTTCCTTTCTCCTTCTTATTTCACGTTCTTCTAAATTCTCTTTTTTTTTCTTTCTTTATATATTGCAGATTTTCAGCTTTTTTTTTCCAGCCCACATATCCATAATTGCTCAAAGATAATTTTTTTTTTGGGCTATTTCCTGCATACTCAGAATTTTTTTTTCACTATTTAGAAAGTATGGAACACTTTAATTCACCATTGGGAAAAATTGAGATACATGATATACTTTATGCATGAAAATCATGAATGCGACTACATGGCATGCACCTAAAGGTAATGTGCATGATTCACTCTATATTTTTTTTCTTTTTATGCAAACATATGGAAAATACCAATGCAAGTCCTATCTAAATGCTATGCACACAAAAGGAATTAAAACTGCACTTTACTTCCAATTCTGAGGTGGATTATGGAAAAATGAAATGGAACGTTCACAAGACTAGATGACTGAACCTTAGAAAGATATTATGTGTCCCTCCTTACTGACCTGTGTAGTAGTTTAGAGGGTTCTCTCTCTTATATCCAATTAAAGTCTCATTACCATTTGGTTAGGTTAGGCTCAAACAACCATTTCCGTCCACTTTCATGAATCATTAGGAGTACAGGTATGAAATGTTGTTTTAAAGTTGACATAATCAATCATTTTCATAGGATGCGTTTCCAAGGTAAAAAAAAAAGCTATCCAAAGACACAAACTTTTCAAAGTTCCCTTGAATTTCCCATGCACTAACAGCAAGATGACACAACTTTTATGACATCCACAATTACACTAGATAGCATGTGGATCCTACAAAAGCTAAAATTGCAAGAAAACAAATAACAAGAGAACAAAAGCAATAACACTAACAACTGAAAACGATAAAAGATAGAGTGTTCCAACTACCCCCCTAAGCTTGAATTCGACTATGGCCTCATAGTCAAAAACAAACTTAAAGATTGGAACAGGGATACCCGATCATTCTTGTGGTGGTGGAGGCGGGTATTGCGGCGCCGTGGGGTCCCAAGATGGGTATTTCCCCTGAAAAGTCGGATCATACCGGGGCATCGTAGGAGGCTGTGGATACCCCCCAAAATAATTTTGGCTCCAGTAATGATCGTAAATCGGCGCAAAGGGAGGAGATCACTCTGAAGGTGTGACGTCAAATGACGTATTGGTTCTCCTTAAATAGACTTGGCTGCCGCCACTGTTGGCCCGTCGATACCATCGATGCGAGTCGATGGTATCGACTTGGGTCGATGCTATCCGCCCCTCACTGGTATCGACGGTCGTCGATTGCTGGATCTTGTGACCCGGATCGCTGTCGTGTCGATACCATTGACTTGGGTCGATGGTATCGACGTTGCACCTGGATCGATGATGTGGAAGTCACGATCGCCGTCGATTTCTTTTCTCGGATCGGTGACATGGATGGTCGATACCATCGACAGGTGTCGATAGTATCTACTTGGCTTCATTGCGACACCACTTTTTTTCATTTCAACCTGGAACCATGTCGATACCATCGACAAGGCCGTCAATGGTATCGAGTTGACTGATACAAATCGGTCTGAACTTCTCCAGAGATCTCGATGGTATCGACGCCTATGTCGATACTATCGACATTTCCTTCTCGACCACCTGTAGGTATGTTGATACCATCGACGAGGCCATCGATGGTATCGAATCAGAACTAAATCTGTAGTCTTCAACCTGTACCCTTGTCGATACCATCGACAAGGGTGTCGATGGTATCGAATCTGCCTCAGCCTGCACAATGAACAAACAGATCAAGGTATCTTCTTTACACTAAAAATTGAACGAAAATAAAGCAACCTATGATTATAATTAAACTATCCTAATGTACCGATGGTTGGGTTGCCTCCCAACAAGCGCCCTTATTTAACGTCTTAGGCTAGACGGCTTCCGGGCATCTCATTCATCCGAAAGTGTAATGAGTTTAACCTCATTCACTTTTCTATTGTAATTCTCACCAAAATACAGCTTTAACCTCTGTCCATTCACCAAAAACGTGGCATCACCATCACGCACTAAAATCGCGCTGTGTGGTTTTACCTCTTCCACCACGAACGGTCCACTCCACCGGGACTTCAGCTTCCCGGGGTGTAACTTGAGTCGGGAGTTGAACAACAAAACATTATCTCCCTTCTTGAACGTGCGCAACTCGATGTGGCGATCGTGGATCAGTTTTGTGCGCTCCTTGTATATCCGGGCATTCTCATATGTCGTCATCCGTAACTCATCCAGCTCATTCAATTCGAACATTCTCTTTCTCCCAGCTTCATCATAACTTAGATTTAGCCTTCTAAGCGCCCAATGGGCCTTGTGCTCCAACTCCACCGGTAGGTGACAAGCCCGGCCATACGCCAACCTAAAAGGCGTGGTGCCTATAGGTGTTTTGTAGGCCGTTCTGTACGCCCACAGTGCATCCGGTAGTAGGACACTCCAGTTCTTCCTCGTGGATGCCACCGTTCGCTCTAGAATCTTCTTAATCTCACGGTTGGAGACCTCCACTTGGCCTTGAGTCTGCGGATGATATGGGGTGCCAATGTTGTGCTTGACCCCATATTTCTTCAATAATGTCGAGAACTTCTGATTCCTAAAGTGTGTACCCTCATCACTTATTATCATTCGGGGTATCCCAAACCTGCATAAAATATTCTCTTTCACAAACCTGCACACTATAGTAGAATCATTCGTCCTTGTGGGGATTGCTTCCACCCACTTCGACACATAATCAACGGCTAACAAGATATATAAATTGGAGTTCGAGGACACAAAGGGTCCCATGAAGTCTATGCCCACAAATCAAATACCTCAACTTCCTGAAATACATTCAGGGGCATCTCCTGTCGCTTCGATATATTACCTGCTCGCTGACAAGGATCACATTGCCTCATAAGATCGTAGGCATCCCGAAACAAAGTTGGCCAATAAAGGCCACTTTCCAACACCTTAGTTGCGGTTCGCGAACTGGCATGGTGTCCTCCCATAGGTGATGCACGACAATGATGGAGAACACTCTCGTACTCCACTTCAGGCACACACCTGCGTAAGATACCGTCCCTGCATTGCTTCAAAAGAATTGGATCATCCCAAAAATAGTATCTTAAAGAATGAAAGAATCTCTTTTTCTCCTGATATGACCAATCTTCCGGGATGATCCCGCAAGCTAAATAATTTACAATTTCAGTGAACCAAGGCTCTTTAGAGTTAATTTTCAAAAGTTGTTCATCCGGAAACGTCTCGGTTATGGGTATATGTAAATCTTTTTCATCCACCCTTTCTAACCTAGACAAATGATCAGCCACTACATTCTCAATCCCAGATTTATCCTTGATTTCAATGTAAAATTCCTGTAAGAGCAAAATCCACCTAATGAGTCTAGGCTTTGCATCTTTTTTCTCCATCAAGTATTTTATTGCAGCATGGTCAGTCCATACAACTACTTTAGATCCAACTAAATACTGCCGGAATTTTTCGAAAGCAAACACAACGGCAAGTAATTCTTTTTCAGTAGTTGTATAATTCAATTGAGCATCATTCAGAGTTTTTGAAGCATAGAAAATCACAGCGGGCTTATTATCTACCTGTTGCCCCAATACGGCTCCTACCGTAAAATCCGAAGCGTCACACATTAATTCGAAAGGTTTTGTCCAATCCGGCGTTTGAACAACCGGGGCAGAAATCAATTTTTATTTTAAAACATCGAATGCATGTAGACACTTATCATTAAAATTGAAAACCGCATCTTTCTCCAAAAGCTCGGATAAAGGTTTTGCAATTTTAGAAAAATCCTTTATAAATCGCCGATAGAACCCGGCGTGTCCCAGAAAACTTCTCACCCCTTTTACAGAATTTGGTGGGGGCAACTTGGAAATGACCTCAATTTTCACCGGGTCCACCTCAAGACCTTTGCTAGACACCTTGTGTCCTAGCACTATTCCCTCTGTCACCATCATGTGACATTTCTCCCAGTTAAGGACCAAGTGTGTGTCCTCACAACGCTGCAACACTGTGTCTAGGTTATAGAGACATTCATCAAACGATGTACCATAAACTGAGAAGTCATCCATAAAAACCTCAAGACAGCGCTCTACCATGTCAGAAAATATGGCGAGCATACAACGTTGAAACGTCGCCGGTGCATTACATAAACCAAACGGCATTCGACGGTAAGCAAAAGTCCCATAGGGACAGGTCAATGTAGACTTCTCTTGATCCAAAGGATCAATCGAGATCTGGTTGTACCCCGAATATCCGTCTAGAAAACAAAAATGCGACCGACCGGCAAGGCGTTCTAAAATTTGATCAATAAACGGTAAAGGAAAATGATCCTTAAGTGTGGCGGCATTCAGACGACGGTAGTCAATACAAACTCGCCACCCGGTTACCAGTCGGGTGGTGACAGGTTCATTCAACACATTTTTAGTGACAGTAATTCCCCCCTTCTTAGGGACTACCTGTGTGGGACTCACCCACGTCGAGTCTGATATGGCATAGATAATCCCTGCAGCAAGAAGTTTGATGACCTCCTTCTTCACAACCTCCATCATGCTCAGATTTAAACATCTTTGAGGCTGAATAACAGGCTTGGCTCCCTCCTCGAGCCGAATCTTGTGCTGACATAGAGTAGGGGAAATCCCCTTGATGTCTGCAACAGACCACCCAAAAGCTCCACGGTGGTTTTTCAGCACTATCAGCAATTTCTCCTCCTCGTCCACACTCAAATAAGCAGATACGATCACCGGTAACTTGTCTTTCTCAGCTAGAAAGACATGCTTGAGATGCGGGGGCAGCGGCTTCAATTCTAACTCTGGCGGGCTGATAAGGGATGATTGCAGCGGTGGGGGAAGTACACCTAAATCTTCATAATGTCTCGCATAGAAGCATGGAAAAATCTGAAGCATTTTAGCACACTCCTTGAGTGATTGACTCCGCATCCAATCATAAGTAAAATTCAACAAACAAGCCTCTAACGGCAATTCCGGATATGCATCAACAATAGAAATAGCAATCGCATCATCCTCCCAAGAAGGCGGAATGTCCTCATTCTCATCATTCGGAAATCCCACAGCTTTACACAAAGAAACAACCTTAGTTTGCTCCATGATATCCACAGCTAAGGTTCCATTATCCATCTTGCTCATCACATGAGCCATGTCCAGAAATGGTTTTCCAAGGCAGAGTGAGATGTTGTGATCCATATGTTTCACCATATTACATTGCTCTTTTTCTTTAGAAGACGCAGTGCTAGAGGGCATGGCCATCTCAAAGCGATCATTTGCTATGCCCAAGGTCAAGCGACCTCTTCCCATCTCTAAGATCTTGTCGGCTGTAGCTTGGAAAGGACGTCCAAGTAACAACTCGTTGCCATGCTCATCCTGCATCTCCATAACCACAAAATCAGCCGGAAAGACAAATCGATCCACCTTTACTAAGACATCTTCACAGATTCCATAAGGCTTCACCACAGAGTTGTCGGCCAATTGAATAGTCATATTGATTGGCCGTGACTCCTTCAGTCCCAACTTTTTGAATGTCGAAAGGGGCATTAAGTTGATGCTCGCCCCTGAATCACACAGTGCTTCTCCAAATTTAAACTTCCTGATATAGCAAGAAATGTTGAAACACCCTGGATCCTGTCTCTTTGGTGGTAGAGTGCCCATAATGAAGGCACTCACTTGCTCCTTTAGCACAACGACCTCAGTGTCTGGTATTTTCCTCTTTTTGGTAATGACATCTTTTAGAAACTTCCCGTATGAAGGGATTTGCTCAATGGCTTCCAATAACGGAATATTGACTGAAAGCTTCCTAAAGCTGTCCAAGAATTTCTTGAACTGTGCATCTACCTTCCTTGCCTTTACACTATTCGGATAAGGGACCGGAACAACTTGTTCCCTTTGATGGGGTGGCACATAAGGCGTCTTTTTCTGCGGTTCCTCTGCAGTAACTTGTTCTTTAGTACCATCCACGGCTATGTCTTGAACTTGACCTGTGACTGGTGTGGATTGCCCCTCATTGGATTTACCTTCAACTTCATCTTGCGGTGTACTTGTTTCATCTGTTCTTGGATTCAACACTTTCTTGCCGCCTCTCAGCAGAATAGCCTTAGCTTTCTGGTTTCCCCCGGGAACATTGGTATTCCCCGGAAAACCCGGATGTGCTGGTTTCTTCAAACTAGCTATTTCAGCTGCCATCTGCGCCATGGATGTCTCTATGGTCCTCATTTGAGCCCCATGGCTCTGCAATGTCTGCCCAAATTGATTCATGTATTCTCCTTATTGCTTGATTTGCTGCCCGAATGTGTTCATTAACTCTTGATTTTGCTTGATGACCTGATTGAGCAACTCCGTGCTCTTCTCCTCTGCAGCTGGCGCGGACTTTGCTTCCGGATCCTGCAGAAAATTGTTCGGATCCTTCCATGAGAACTTTTTGTCCTTTCTCCATGAGTAGTCATTGTTCCTGTACCCTTGTTGTTGTCTCATGTACTTGACTTGAGCCTCATCCTCGGACTCATTTTCTTATTTTTGCAGTAACTTCTTTGCGAGAAGATCCATCTTCTCATTCAGCTCTCTCATTGCCTTTGATTCACTGGCGACTCGTGCTTGCTCAACTGGGCCTCTCTCTCTTTCTCCCCAAGACTGCTTTCTAGCCATGTTCTTGAGTATTTCCCAGCATCTAGTGTCTGTGTTGTTTAGAAAAAATCCCAACCCGGCTGAATCCAGATTACTCCTATCATGCTCGGAGAGAGCAAAATGGAAGATTTTCACCTGCGTTTCCTTGTCCAACCCGTGATGCGGACATCTCCTCAACATCACCTGAAATCGCTCCCAAGTCTCAGAATATGTTTCACCGGCCTGTTGGGTGAAATTGTGAATCTTCCGGATCATGTCGTTAGTCTTCTCGGGAGGGAAGAATCTCTCAAAGAAGACATCCACCATATGGTCCCAAGATTCCACGAACTCATCGTCTAGATTATGTAGCCACTCCCTTGCTGCTCCCGCCAAGGAACTTGGGAACAGCTTGAGGTACAATGCATCTTGTGGAAACCTGTCTATTTTTACCATGTCGCAGTTTTCAACGAACTGGCTGATGTGTGCAACAGGATCCTCATTCTTCAGCCCATGAAATGCATTTGATTTCACCAAATTAATCAACAATGGATCGATCTTATATGTCGGTATGTTGATTGCCTGCTTCTTTATAGGCCCCTTTGAAGCTGATGAGGAAGAAGCTTTGATCTTCTCCCATATGGTTTGTGGCTCGTCCATCTCTTCTGGTTCAGATTCAGAATCTACCTCTTCTTGGTACTCTTGCTCGGAATGCTCCTCGTCCTCAGGATTCGAAAACAGAACCTCAGGTGTGCGATTGTCGTAGTCTGTACTACGTGTATGCACCATGCAACGTACCTGAAATGAGAGAATTCGAGTTCAGTACTATGCTCAGACAAGTATAAACAATTATAGAGAAATTTAGAAATATTTGAAGTTGTTTAAAAATAATAAAAAAAATGTGGCCTAGAGTGGCCGCTCGTAGCACTCAAAGTGCCAACAATTCCGCCGTATCCCCGGCAACGGCGCCAAAAACTTGACGTGTATTTTACTACGCGCTAAAAAACGCAAGTATACGCGTCGAGTAGTACAGGCCTTGTGAGGCCCGAGTCGAACACAGGGATACTCGGAATTGTCAGAGACTCCTACTAACTATTTGCGATCAGCTAAGTCGAATAACAAATTGGGGTTTGTTGTCAAAATTAAAAGAAAATAAAAATAAAACAAAGCAAACAATCGATTAAAGGTTAATTTAATCAATTCAAAAAGGTATCTTTAGGATTGCGGTTTCACCGTGGGTATTCATTGTATTAGATTTTATATAATGCCTCAATCTTCTCTCTCTATCCGGGTAGTGGCCTGAAAACAGAATTACCCACTGTCGTGGTGCAATTCACTACTTAGGTTTAGGTCGGTTCCACCGTCGTAGTAACTTATTCCCTAAACTAAGTGCATTATGAACGATCTCTCAGTTTCCACCATTAATTTTACACCACCTTTGTCAATGGATTTATCGATTAATGTAGGTTCCGTCTCTTTTCAACCATTAATCCTTCTGTTGAAGTGATTAAGGGCATTAGGTTATTATCATGGTGATCAAGCATAACAATATATGGAGAAAATGAAACTATACCACGGATTTAAGAGAGAAAATATGAATTACTAATATAAAACTATCATACAATGAATTCCCGGGCTACTCCCGGTCCTAAAGATGGAGGAGATTAGCCCCGCATGTTCACCTCACACAAGTACATGGTAGAAATAGGGGAAATCATATGAAAAACGTGAATTGAATGGGAAAACCCCTGAACGGAGAAGAACCGATTGATCCTTTACGTAGAACACGTGCTTTCCCGCCTCTCGGTGGTGAAATCCGTCTTCGGCAGTGTCCGGATCGACAGGTATGAACTTCTGGCCTCCGTTCTCCTTTCTCGCTCCTCGGCACTTGTGCAAAATCCAATATCAGATCCTCCCTCCGTCTGGGCGGCCGTCATTAGGTATAAGTCCCTAATTATTTCGTTAATTAACTCCAGCCGTCCGATTGAGATCAATCTGAATCCGACGCATATCTGACGGCGTCGATACCATCGACACGAGTCGATGGTATCGACCCGCTACAGTAGCGGCTGGCTGCAAATCCTTCTTTTATCGCGCCCTTCATAATCTCGATACCATCGACGTGGGTCGATGGTATCGACTTCCTTTAGGCGTCGGTTTTGTCGTTTTGCGACGCTGTAGCCTCCATGTGTCGATGGTATCGACTTGGTGTCGATACTATCGACTGCTTCTTTGCCAGCTACCTGAAGGTGTCTTGATACCATCGACATCAGCGTCGATGGTATCGACTCTTTGCTTCTCCTTTCGGCTGGCAACCTGCGGTCTCGTCGATGGTATCGACGGAAGCAAATACTTGTTTTTCCTAAAATTCAAAGACAAGATCAAATAAATCCACACAAATAATAATAATATGATAATTAATACTCAAAATGATAAAACTAAGGGGATATGACGTAAAATGATGGCAAAGACCAAAATGGATGAATTATGCGATATTAACCATAGAAATGACTAATTAAAGCATAAACCACATATAAAACAGGTCTATAAATGCGACTCAAAATCATCGCATCAAACACACTCAACTATAGTAAGGACTTAGAATAGCATGAATGAGCAAACTTAGATAGAACTCCAAGGGGTCCTATTTATAGATGGGGTTGTTCCCTTGGGTTTGGGATCACTTAGGGTCAAAATATAGCCATTTTCCACAATGAAATAGATCTATTTTCATCAAAAATAACTCACCAACAATTATAATCACTTTTTTGCATTTTTCATATAGTTGAAACTCGAACGATCAACTAAAAGACGAAGCCAACTTTCAAACTAGCAGTCAAGTTTGTTCTGGTAAACTCGACCGATGAGCTAAAATTCGATTTGCTCAGTGACTCAGTCAGTCGCGTTTTGTGAGTGTACAACTCGACTGATGGGTCATCTTTAGAAAATCCATCATAGGATCGATCGAGTTTCCAACTCGACCGATTAACAACCTGTGAAATTTTTTTGAAATGACTTTAGAGTGATTAAATCTTGGTATAAAGTGTCCCTAATATTTTTCTCATCTTAGTTACAAGTCATATCATCAATACAAGTGATTACAAAAATCATCTAAGGTCATTTGGAGTGATTTCCCAAATTGCACACTTGCATTGCATTTGACTTGAACTTGAATAAGCTAGGGCATGTGTAATTTGATCCTTTTCATATACCTAAAGCCTGGAATCAATCTTAAACAAACAAATTAGATACATAGGAATGGAATGGTTAAGTCATTATCAAAATATCGGCAATGTATAACTCTCAAGTCAACGGATACTACCAAAAACATTACAGGGATGGACTCATAATTTATCTAGGAAACTCGATATCATCGACTCCAAGCTTAGTAGTTCCAACAGCTGACCAGGCGACTGTAACTATCAAAAGCATAGGTAGTACCCACACCTTGTTAGTAGTACCTACATGGCGGGATTGGGAAGATTTGAAAATTAAGTCTAATCCAACGGTTGACAATTAATGTCTAATCCAATGGTTGACAATTAATGTCGTCCTAAGTCATTTCTATGACATAGAAGATATTTATTCTAGACCTAACCATCTCATTTTGTTCTGTTCGATAGAAGCTGAGAGCAAGGAGACGAGGAAGCAGAGACCATCTTCTTCAGAGGTTCTTTAGTTATAATAATGTTTCCCACATTTTTCTTCTCCTCTTTCATGTATTTGACAATGGAAACAATGTGGGGCTAAACCCCTTATTCCTTATTACCTTGGAGCATCCTGATTATGCATTCTAATTCACTTTTATATATTAATATATCAATTTCTCTTAATTTTTGGACTTATTTCTATGAGATTGTCATTAACTATCCATGCTTGATCACCATAGATAGTTAATTAGACCTTTCATTTCTTTGAAAGGGGAAATTAATGGTTGGAAATTCATAGATATACATGTTTTATATCACCCTTTGGGAAAGGTAGCATATGAATGTGAAGAGATTTTCCTGAGTTTTTGATCAAACACCTAACTAATAACACGATCGTTATGGGAGTGGGATTAGTATTATATTAGGTAGTTAATTATGCCGTGAGAGTGGGTAATTCTTTCTATAAGTCTCTTAGTCGAGGGTTAGGAGAGATGTTTATTAATGTTATGATGTTAATTGCAATGTTAATCGAGGTGAAACCATAATCCTAAGGAATTCACTACAATTGAGATCAACAACTAGTAATTTTAGATTTATTTTCTATTTTAGATAATTAAGCCTTCAATCAAGTTTTAATCAACCTAGATGATCACATTATAGTTAGTAGTAGTTTATGGATTAACATTTACCATAGTTATACATCTGGGACTCTTAAGACCTATATTACATTGATATGTACACTTGTGTTTAATGTGTGGTTTACTCATATCATGTAGTAGTAATGGTCTACTTCTCTTTAGGATGCCTAAACTAGCTCACACAGTTGACTTAGAAAATGGACATGTGAAACAAAGTATTTGAGGCATTTAGAGTTATCAGACTTAAATTTGTGCAGTCTAGTCTATTACTAGACTTGAGGCAAGTATGCATGTTAAGTATACTCTGATTCTTAACAGTACCAGTTGCCTTGTCCCCTGCAATGATGCCATATAGTTGACTATCCTGAATAGCACATCGTGAAAGGATCACACATCTAGAGTAGTCGGACTCCTAAATTTATAACATGACACTTAGGCCCCCACAATCATTATACAGGGTTCGATGTAGTAAATAAGGGTTGATCCACTGGGACAAGGGTGGTATGTGTTAAGAATGTAGAGCCTTGGCTTAATTACACCAACCAAAGAGTGAGATCAAGTTGTATGTTCCTTATAGAACGATGGTACTTCAACAAATGAGTAAAGTAAAATAATACATGAAGCAAAATTAGAGAGAAAGTAAAATCAAAGAGTAAAATATCCATTGTGGATGGAAACTTGGATTGGGTCTCACCATTTAAGGTTTCTCACCAACATGCAATACTCACACCCACTATATACCATTATAAAGATAACAAGAAATAATCATAGATGTCTATTCCCTCCTCTCATGAGTTTAGGGTATATATATATTATAAGGTTATGTCTCTCTCGAGATGGCAAATAAACAACCACAATAAAACCATATGATCATTAGCTTAAGAATTTTCACATTCTCATGCATTCACTACAACTCCATAACATTTAGGTAATATTAATACTACTATTTCAACGTGCTAACAATCAAACAATACTAGATGTTAGATAATCATAAATGTGAAATATTAAGACCAAGAGTATAGAGATAATCATTGATAAGAGAATATATTCAATGAATATAAGTATTTACAAGTTGGGAGAGCCTTAATAGCTACTCCAAACCCAAGATATGTGTTTAGACACTCTTGGTGGTGAGCAACATTACAAACTTACAAGGGTTTTTTGACATGGTGATGGATGGGGGAAGGAATGGAAAAGATGAAGGAAGGCATATTGGGGAAAGGAAGAAATGTGATACAACAACTAAGTCTGTGGGTGGTCAAGGTCGATGGATGACTCCCCTCTCTCAACGGCTATCGCAACAAAGTGGAAGGTTTGATCCTCGTCCCCCTTTCGTCGATGGAGGAGTCGAAGAAAGTTGTGGAAGATGACAGGGAATGCTTTGGACTCTCACCCTCAGTCTTCACAAACTGATGGAAAGGTGGTTTGATCGATGGAGGGAGTCAGTTGTAGCGCTTCTATTTCTAGCGAGGGAGGACCCCTATTCTCGACATCTTTGGGGGGGGGGTCTATTTATAAATTTCCTTAGGCTCTCTTTACTTGCGCCTGCAATTCTGGGCATGTTCCTCTGGGCACGTGCCTTAGGGAAGCGCCTAATGTCTATTTGAATGACTGCAGTAGAACCATCAGATCTTTAGCTTTCTGTCGACCCATCAATTCTTAACTTCTTGGTTGGCTTACTGGAACAGTCGGGCCATCAGATCTGAGGAAATCAATGTGTGTCGTATGTAGTAGTTTGCTCGAGGGATCATCTGTTCCGTAGGTCGTTCACCCATTGGATCTTCAGGTTTGTTAGTCCATCAGATTTTGAGAATTGATGGTTGGTGACTGGTCAATGGATGATCTGTTGGACCATTGGTTCTTACGATTTAATGGTTGTGTTGGACGGCAGGCATGGCCTGAGCCATTAGTTCTTGACAAATGATGGTCATACTGAGCTTTCTTGACTGGGCATCGCATGTTAGAAACTTATGGTCAGTCTGACGATGTGGCTTCTCGTCCATTGTGGTCTCCATCATTTTGTGGGAATCGATGGGCATCCTACTTCCATGGTAAAAACCATCATTTCTTTAGTTGGCTGCATGAAAACTAGTAGTTATCATTAAACTAATGCCTAAGTTGTATATATGTGAAAATGGTGGAAAGTTAAGGTAACCAAGCAAGAAAAGGATATTAGAAGAAAACTAAGGCATGAAATATCCATAAAATTGAAGAATCAAGTAGGTATTATAATCTTTAGTTTAATGAGCATTATTTATTTTAAAAATACATTGTATTTTTAGTACTTATTTACAAGCACTATTTGATTTAAAATACCCAATATAGGATACATAAATATATAAAAAATAAGTAGAATTTTAAAAGTATGCGTATAACTTATCTACAAAGTTTATATACAAAAAAAATTATGTCCAATATTATTTAATACTTATATAGGTATAGTTTTAATTTAAAAAAATTAGTGTTCTTGATAACTGTAATCACTAATAACAAGTATTTGTATATTTTCCGTCCTCTCTCTTATACCAAAAATTTCTTCATGTAATACTAGACGACTCAGTGTTTTCTTTGATAAAGGTCGCGGTGTAAGTTTAGGCAGAAAATGCATACTCGGTACTTATATATCTCCATCTATGTTCATAACTGCTCATATTTTCTTTAGAAAATTATTCATTGCCCACCTTCTCCACCAACATCTACACCCTCATGTCGAAAACACCTAAAGCAGCCAACATTTACACCTTTTAGCATTGTGTGCTACGATCATTTAGGTGAAAATCTACTAGTAGTCTTTGTACTATTTGGATGCAAGCAACTTCTGCAATAAAACAACCATCATTCGACTATTTGCTACCCAACTAGTTACACTTATTACTCATCTTACAGATAATACAATAAATTAAAAAACTTATTCCTTTTTAGAATTTCCCATGTGTTTAGCTTGATATAATGCCTACTCCGACCACATACACGTTTATACATATTTTATAGCTAAGTCTAGAAGTGGGACTTAAATCTATTCAACGTAGTGTCAAAATCCATTAACAAATGTACTAGATATAAACTAACATTGTGGGTGTATAGTTAGAGACTCATTCAATTACCAAAATAAAATACACAATTGATTGCTAATTGTATTTATTATTTCATTTTGTATGTATAAAATATGTTTTGTCAAAGAACAATACTAGCAACACAACAACGTCATACTAAAAAATCAATTGATGGTGTCATGTTACAATATTTCACAAATATCAAATTTTAATTCACTTTGAATGTCTTGCATGTATTCAAGATGTGAACAAAGATAATAATATATGATGCTAGATCATAAATTAGTTATTAATTTTATTCAATACATTACTAAATATTCAATGACGTCATATGAAAAAAAATATAATAGTTTGACAAATTTATGGATGAGAAGTCTGCTAGTATGACTTTGTTACTAGATGCATTTAGTTACTGTAAAAAAGTCAATGTTGCCGCCCAATCACTCACCGCAACCCACCCACCAACGCGACTATTTGTATGAAATCTCCCACACACAAACAAAAACAACTCATTTCAAATTCAAAATATATATTTTCCCTTTGATTTCTTTACTGTGTATAGTGTTTCAACCGTCCACGGTCACATCTCTACACATTTCATAGTAGAGTTCAAAAAACCGTACTTGAATATGTTAAGTACAGTACCAAAAGCAACAACATGACCTAAAATAATCTAACATAGTGTGTATTTCAAAAACAATATTGCCCATCCACTTCTAATATCATTTTTTAATTTAATATGTACTAGAAATTATATATGTGATAAGTGATCAAAATGTTCCGCATCTCTTCATATTTTGTTGGTAATTTTAAGTACAATACTAATTAATATTCATTATAATATTAAAAATCACAGTTTTACTAAATATAAGCTAAATCGTGCTAACAACTAGGAAATTTCTATGATTATCAAAATATAATACAAGACACAATGACTATTCATAATTTTTTTTCTAACATATATTCTTTTCGCATAATATAATGTTATTTTAAGTTTCTACATTTTATACATCATGTTTTCAAAGCTGATCATCTTCATCTCCACACATGACAATATTGTCGCAACCATATTGTCAACAAACAAAAGCCACTGGTAAGGAAGATGATGTTGTTGAATGTAGTGGTGCTCGTACTCCTTTGATCAGCACATGTGATCTCATTGGTGCCGCTTGCATGTCTTTGGGCTGGGATCATCAAAGAAGTCACGGTTGAAAGAGGAAGCCGCAACATGAAGTTTTCAGATGTCGTATGGCGAGCCTCGTGGAACTGCAGAACAGAGGGGGTGGGGAGGAACAAGGGGAGAGGTTGGGTGCGACCACTGGTCTCGATGGCGGTCGGATTAAACGACGACTAGACGTGAAAATGGCCTGGACGAAATAGTGGTGTGGCTGCAATGGTACCTAGGCACAACGTGCAGTGGGAGAGACGGGAGTGTTTGGGGGTGGGGTCTAATAGCTCCACATCCCATTTGTTCTTCTCATCGCATCGAGTCGCACGTAGACGTCTGCTTAATGGAATTGTTACGTGTGTCCCGAGATTAGAGTGTCAAAGGCGACATCAATGGCATGAAGACCGGTAAACAAATGAAATATAGAGTGGATACTGCTAACTATGAATATATATGATAAATATCTATATTTTCATATTTATATATATGTAATATTTAAGAATATATATCAATATTTGTCGCATGAAGATTTTTTTAGAATAAATATAACCATAAAAAAATTTCAGATATGAAATTTGATATTTTAAATTTAATCTCGATACGGATGTCGATTTTTTTTAGGAAAAAATACCTAAATGGCACATTTGCCAATTTTAATTACCTAAATGGCATGTTCTTGAACTTATTGCCCAAAATGGCACATTTTGGAGCAATACGTCCCCTGCTGGGACGCATTGCTCTCCCGCGAGGCAATGCGTCCCGGTGGGGGACGCATTGGTCCCACAGGAGGGCAATGCGTCCCGAGCCGTGACGCATTGCTCTGTTGTGGGACCAATGCGTCCCCCGCCGGGACGCATTGCCACGCGGCAGAGCAATGAGTCCCGGAAAGGGACGCATTGACCCCACAGGACTGCAATGCGTCACGGCTCGGGACGCATTGCCCTTGTGTGGGACCAATGCGTCTCCAGATGGGACGCATTGCTCAATGAGTCTCCATGCAGGACGCATTGGAGCAATGCGTCCCCATGCAGGACGCATTAGTTTTTTTAATCATTTTTTGCAATCACTGATATGTTATTGATATGTAAATTAACAATATTGATTATATTTATACATTTATAATTCGTTCACTTGTATTTGGATGTCTATAATATACTCAATTGTTATAAATTTGTCAATTTCAATAGGTCGTAACATGCATATGGAATATATAAGTATATTGCAACCAACATTGGTTGGTTCCTAATTGATTATGTAATACGAACTTAATCCAAATAAATGAGATAGCAATTAAAAACAAGGTTAAAACATGAACCAACATGACGAGAAAATAATACACAACAGAACAATATGATAGATCCACAACAACATGATCCAAAATGAACCAATGTCATATCATAATATGATAGATCCACATACAATAGATGTCCTCACAAAGGCATACATACAAAACTGTACAATATATAAAAAACTAAGTATGTCGTCCTCGCCCACGACGTCCTCGCCCACGTCCCTCTACATCAGGATCCTCTGTACCGATGTCATCTGGAGACTGCTGAACTGGGGACAACTGTGTAGGAGGCTGCTGGCGAGCATCAGGGAAGAAATGAAAAGGTGGAGGTGGGGTGAGGGGTCTAGGAAAACCAGGATAGGATGCATCGGGTGGGGTGCATCCTGAGAAATCAAACAGAGTAGGTGAATATGTGACATAAGATGGTGGTCGGCTCTCGGGAATAATTGCTGGTGGGAATGGAGTGTATGGAGCAGAAGAAGAACTTGCTCCATGGTATGATGGTGGTTGAGGTGGGGTGATGAATGAGGAATATGAAGCAGCTCCTGAAAAATATGGCCCTGTCGGTCCCCATGACATGAACTGAGAAGTGGGAGTGGGAGTGGGCTCAACAGTAGGAGTAGGAGTAGGAGTAGGAGTAGGAGTGGGCTCAGGGGCTGTGGTATGAGTGGGTATGGGATCCCACGGCCGAGCATAGTCGGGAAGACTATCAAAGTAACTCCCCTGGATGGTATAGATGCTGTCTCTGATCTGTGCAGGGGCGTGCTCTACTGCCGCTCGGATCGCCACATGTGTTTGTATCTGTAAAATAAAGTATGTACACATAATAAAGACCAATTACATATATTACAAATAACAAAGATAAATAATAACAATTTGTAAAAGAAAATAATAATGATACTCACAAATTCCTACTGACGATAACTTTGCGGGTAGTATATGCTTGGAGGCATATCTGGAGGGGGCACAATGTATTGTGGATGATACCATGCATAGTGAACCTGAGGACTGTAGACTGTATCAGCTGGTGGAGCGGGAACTAAGCTCTCACGTCTGTTGTTCCACATCTGCACCTCCTGCCTATAATGAAGCATCCAATCCTCAGCCGCATGACCCCTCCCATCTATCCGACTAAGCTGCGGCAGCTCAAGAGTAGGTTGTACTTGAACAAAGCCGAACTGTCCAAGTACTCTGTCGGGAAAGTGCCACTCCACTATTGTGTAGCACAACAGAGGCACTCGTGCCAACCAAATATCACTACCATCTCTACAAATGGCAGGCAATCTCTCGAGAACCTCAGCAGTGTAAGGAGTCAACTCTATCTGTTATTCATATAAACAACGTGTATCATATAAAAAGGAGTAAATTGTAAATAAATAAAACATACCAAACAACAGAGGTAAGTAAGTTATACCTGTGAGGGCAAAATCGGGTCAAATGCTGAATCGTAAAATTGAATTGTTCTCCTGATAGTTTGACTCCTTTGGACAAAGGTAGGCCACCTATTAAATTGAGAAACTAAATTTAGATAAACACTACATAATATTTAGACAAATAAAAAAGTTAATTGTGTTGATCTTTAACCTGTAGCCCAAGGGAACATCTTCTGGCCAATCATTCCAGCGCATTCTAATTGTACCTGGGCGTCCAATTCCCAACCTCTCCCAACACCACAGCTGTAATAGGCACACACAACCTGATAGATGGGTTGTTCTCCTAGACCGGGTGGTTGCCTTATACAACTCCCTATATAAGAAAGCTAGAGTTGCAGCACCCCAAGATAGAGTGCCACAACGTGCAAAATCGGACACAAGAGGGAGATACCTAACATGAACTCTATCCCCTGTACTATCTGGGATAAGGTAACTACCTAAGAAATATAAGAGATATGCCCTAGTATACCTTGTCCTCATTTCTACTTGTTGTTCTTCATCACCCGCGGTCAGATCCATATCCTTGAAGGTCTCACGCAACCAAATCAAGGAGATATGCCCCTTAGACATCCCATCTGGTGCATCTCCTAAGAAATTCTCACAAAGGTGAGTCCATGAAGAAAATTGCCCCTCATTTACACCTAAAGGATATGAAGCTATAACCGGTGGGCCATCAATCCTCAGGCCTAAAAGAACTGCAACATCCTGAAGAGTGACACTCATCTCAAAAGGGGGAAGCCTAAAAGTATTGCTAGAGTTGTCCCACCTGTTAACTAATGCAGTTATTAAAGTAGGGTCAAGGTGGATACATGGTAGCCTATGAACAAGCCCAAAACCAGCTATGGAAATATTGTCTAAAACATCCTGGTCAATAATAGGCCATTGTGCCAACATAATGTGGTGCTGGGAGAGTCGGTAGGTTTCTTGTCTAGGAGCCATATCTATGAAAAGTGAAAATATTTCATTAAATGAAAAGTGCAAAAATTACATTACATGAAAAGTGCAAATAGTGTACAACATTTAAGATTGTCAAGATTCTTCATTAGATAAGATGAAATTACAACATGAACAACATGAATTACATTAACAAACAATATAAAAATACAACATGAACTACATGAAATTACTGCATTTGATTCAGTATCTCATCTAGAGGTTCATAAAATGGCCACACTTGATGTACCACTCGATGTATCTCTGGATGTGATACAGCTAACTGGTTTTTTACTTGTTCGTTGATTGGCATTGCTTTCTATTTTGTGTGATCCCAATACCAACCAGGTAGCTCAAGAAGTTCTTCATACATGTGAAACATTTGCTTTAAAAATTGCCAATGAAATTTTGCTTGTTCTTTTGTCACTATAAATCCTAACTTGTTGTGCAACAAATCTGGTACATCATTCCAGTCATCATCCAATAGAGTTTGATGAGCCATTTTTCCCTGTAGGCACTTCGTAGCTATTATTTGGATTAACTCTACGGACATGTGAAATGTCCATGTCCTTCGATGAGCCATCTATAGAAATTGAAATTACAAACATTACATGACTTTAGTGAAATTGCAAACATTACATGACTTTAGTTAAATTGAAACTGCAAATATTACATGACTTGAGTAAATTGAAATTGCAAACATTACATTAGAGAAGCCATCATATGACATTAGGACAAGTGCGTCTATTATGGCCCTTTCTGCCACACTTATGACAGTGATATGTATACTGATTTGGATCAACATCCATAGTTGAATGCCTTCTCTTTTTCTTTGGTCTTCCAGCTTGCCTTTGTTTCCTAGGGGGTAATAAGGGATAAATACCTCTACTTTCATCAAATTGAGGCCAATACCTCTTGTCGGGAATGCCACGAAATTCAGTTCTGTACGCATTTAGATAAGCCATTGTTGTGGAAAACCACAGCTGCATTCACTGCCACCATTTGGACGCACTATTACTTGAAATTTATATCCATCCATGTCACCAACAAGCCATTCATCATTGTTCACACGGATGTGTATTGTCAATTTTTTTGCATCCTCTCGAACATTATAAAGCTTATCATGAACCTTAAAGGGCCAATGAAATCCATGTTGTGCACGTTTATTTGCGAGATTACGCCTGCACAGCCACATGGTCACAGAGCGATAGTATGTGGCAACAATTAACGCTTGTATTGGCAAACCTCTAACACCTTTTAAGACTCCATTACAGCCTTCAACATGATTGGTAGTCAATGACCCATACCTGCAACCTCTGTCATATGCGAGAGCCCAATGTACTGGATTTTGGCCCAATAAATATGACTTCGCTGCTGGTTCTATGGTTTCTATAACAGTCATATGACGATCAAATTCATGTGTATCAGTTGTGGATCCCACCTTCCACATAAGGTCCCTCAACTCCTTGGACTTGAACTGCTTATGGAAGTTCTCCCGAAGATTTCGAAGACAATAACGATGTTGAGCCCAATGAAATTTAGATTGAAGGGCTGGAAAAATCCCACTCATTCGATCAGAAATAATACACAAGTCTGTACGTCGTGGAATGATTGGAATACAAGTTTGTAGAGAACCAAAGAACCACTCCCAGGAGTCCTTATTTTCTTTCTCGACAACAGCAAAAGCAAGTGGAAATAGACCATTATCAACATCTATGCCACATGCAAGGAGAAGTATGCCAGTATATTTTCCTGTTAAAAATGTGCCATCAACAGTAAGAACAGGCCTACAATAGGCCCAACCCCTCACAGCTGGACCAAATGCCCAAAACACCCGCTTGAATCTACGAGTGCCTTCAGTTTAAAGGATATAATCATCAATAAGGTGGGCATATATAGTTCTTGGAATATATTGTGTCAGAGAAATTAGGAACGGCAACAAACTATGATATGATGATTCCCAGTCTCCAAATATTTTACAAACAGCCTTCCTCCTCGCTAGATATGCCTTCTTGTAAGATATATTGAGCCTTAGTTCAACATTCACCTTGTCACGAATTTCTCGTATCGACATATCCAGTCGTGATACTAGGATTGGCATTATCATTCGAGAAATATAAGATGCTGTGACTTGGTGATGATCATGATTCATAACAGTTAATTCACAATTGTGGCCTTCTTTACAACGTTTTATCTTCCACATGCCGCCTGCTTTTTTGGACTGGCAAGCGGTCAATCTCCAAGGACATCGTTCATCATGGATACAAGCAAGTTTAAGATGACGATTATTTGAGCGTAATGTACGGTACTGGACATTCTTTTGTACCGACCATTTTTGGAGTGTCTCAACCAGTACAACTTTAGATGCAAATAAAGCACCCTCATATATAACAGCACTGGAAGGATTGTAATCGAGACGAAATTCATGACAAAAATCTTCCACCCAGTCATCATCTTGAAAAGCTTCATAGTTGGAATCAATGTGTTCATGTTGGGGCCATTGGTTGTCAAATATGGATGGAATATGACTCAATGCTACAATAGAGTCAGGGAATGGATGTGTGTGCTCAACATCGGTTTCAGTCAATGACTCATCCTCAGGTGGTTCACTGTTATTACCACCTTCAATGTCACTATTGTTATCACCTTCATGATCACTATCATTATCACCTTCATGATCACAATCATTATCTCCCTCCTCAACCTCAACACCAATATTCTCAGTAGTTAGATTTTGAGAAAATTGAGGTGGTTCACTCCACTCAGCTGTTAAATTGCTAAGACTGAATTGAGGTGTAAGACTGAATTGAGGTGGTTGACTCCATTCAGTAGTTAAATGACTTTGAGATAATTGAGGTGGTTGACTCCGAGAGAATTGAGATTGAAATTGATTCAATAGACTCATTAAATAAGGTTGTTGGTGGATAGATATTTTTTCAAGAAACACATCAATATAGGCATCAGCTGAAAGTGATAACAAGGTTCTGTATGCATCATCATCATCAACTTGTATGAGCATATGATTTTCTCCAGGGAAAAGATAGGATATTTTGATAGAGAAGTGGTTGGGATTGATGTCAAGTGTTGTATAGATATATGATTTTAGTTCAGATAGGGTATTAATAAGTGAAATGTTTATGGGTCTAACAGATCGACTAGAATAAGACCCATCAGAGAGAAATTGCCCATCATATCACATCTTCACAATTCGTGAATTTGAACTAGATGCCATGTTCCTATATTTTAGAATATTATATTAACATCAGAAAGAAATTCATATTTTATGACATTATATCAACATAAATTAATATTTTAGAGCAGTGACATCAATTTGGAATTAAATTTATTGGACTACTTTTTCTATAACATTAACAGTGAACAACAATTAAGAACAACAATTTTGCTATTTTTTTCAGTAAAATTAACTAACATTTCATAACAACAATTTTGCTAATTTGTTAGTAACACTAACATTTCAAAATAACAATTTTGCAATTTCGAACAATACATTTTCAGGTATTAAGTAGCCTTCAATTGTCATTTTCTACATCATTATTTCAGTAATGTACAATTAAAGAGTAACAATACATTTATTTCAGTTGTAATATTTCGTACTAAAGTTAAGTTCATATTTTGAAAATTAAAATTTTGGTAGAACAAATACCTGAAATGGAGAGTTATCTGTTGACAATCGAAGAATAGAAGAAGAGAAAGAAGAAGCTCCAAGTAGTCTCCGAGCAGTAGCAGATATCAGCTCCAAGATCGCCCGAAATAAGCTAGAAAGCACCCAAAGCAATAGAAATCCGAGAAGAAGCTCCAGAGCAATGGGAGTATAGAGCTAGATGAAGGAAATGAAGAATGGTGTGAGTTTGGGGGGCTGTTTTCGGCCAATATATATAGGGGAGCAATGCGTCCCGGTTGGGGACGCATTGCGCCCACGTGCACCGCCGCGCGGCAGCCCAACGGTAACATAGCCGTTGGCCTGGGAGCAATGCGTCCCCGTCCCGGACGCATTGCCCGCGTGGCAAATTCTAGCCGTTGGGCGCGTCCCGGGGCGCGACGCATTGGTCCCACAAAGGGCAATGCATCCCGGTTCGGGACGCATTGCACTCCCGTGGGGCCAATGCGTCCCCCGCCGCGACGCATTGCTCTGCCGCGTGGCAATGCGTCCCGGCGGGGGACGCATTGGTCCCACAACAGAGCAATGCGTCACGGCTCGGGACGCATTGCCCTCCTGTGGGACCAATGCTTCCCCCACCGGGACGCATTGGCTCGCGGGAGAGCAATGTGTCCCGGCAGGGGACGCATTGCTCCAGAAATGTGCCATTTTGGGCAATAAGTTCAAGAACGTGCCATTTAGGTAATTAAAATTGGCAAATGTGCCATTTAGGTATTTTTTCCTTTTTTTTAATATTTTGGACTCCAATATGGATCAAATGTTTAGATTCTGGATATCGATTTGCAAGCCTAATGGTAATGGCGTGTTAGTAAATTAGTACTCTTTTCTTTTGTATATAAGCGGAATACGTTGGCAGCCGTTGGTAGAAACACCAACAACAGTTCTGTGTTAAAGAAGAGGGCAAAAAGGGTGTTGTCAAACAAGTTCAGAGGAGAGAGCTCCAACATCTCTCTTACACCCTCTCTAGTTATTGCTACTATCTCCTACCACACTCAACGACTACAGGCATTTTCAAACCAAACACTTTGCACATTGATCTATCAACAACCGCACTGCCACAAACACGGATAGATTAAGCTCCAACTCTACTGGATCTGTAAACAAACATTCCATTTGAAACATCTGATTATGTATAGTTGATCCCACAGCCACCAGACACTCCCCACAACAAAAATCATACGAGAGATATTGCCGACACATCCAGCGAGATCGGATTTTCTACTTTTGCATCAACCACTAGTTCACTTTAGCAGATATTTGTGCACTTATTACAACATTCAATTGCAACATATTTACTTCACAACTACCCAACCACACCTGGAATGTCTATATATACCAGCAGTAGACACCAGCAGAGACGAACAAACCCTGAGAACTGCCAAAAACACCAGCGGTGAAGATCCAACAATTCCCACCTCTATTTTTTGCTTACCACTACATCACCATCGATGGCCTACCTGGATGTGTATCTAGACAACATGATGATCATGTGCATCTACCTCCCCAGATCATGGATATATCTTAATATGGACATCCATGACGACATTATCAAATTCTATGTCAGTTCCACAACCTTCCTTATCAACTTCTACCTCACTAGAAGGGGCCTCCTACAATCTACCAGAGGATGGAGAGAGTTGTTCATCACCCTCAACCTCTACATAGGATGGAATCTCATCCTCTGCCTATAGGAAGACATGAGAATCAACTTATGGCTTAGGGATATCAAAAACCTCATCCCCTAGAACATATGTCGCCTCCACCGTATTGAACGTTATCAACAATCACCATTGGAGGAGGTCACAGATGACATCATCGTCGGGGATAACATGTTGGCTAAATGGACATCATCAAAATCTCTTTATTTTAAAAATGACAAACATTTCATTCTTGTGGATCTAACATGCTACTTGAGTATTTCAGGAACAAGAATTCAAGATGGTGGATAGCTAAGCTTGGAGGATCTATATGTTCAAATTGCTTTATCTTTTCATAATTGTAATAAAATGTAAACTTGTACAAATATATAATGTACAAGTACTTAGATATCATGTAAATCTAGCGTTTAGATCTTCCCTATCCACACACAACACTTAGATAGGTCATCCACTATGATAGCATCACAATAGAACTTTAATACATACACTTAGTACATGTCTAGATACACTAAAGTAGGGACTCTCTCGGTCGAACAACTCATCAACTGAGACACTCTCAGTTGAACATCTTCTCGACCGAGAATCACCAGAGTCTATTCTTCAAGATGGTTCTATAGTCATTAGACTTGATGGGAAAAAGTAGTTGGGAGTTGATTTGAACGTTGTGATACACATACTCCAGACTTACCCTCGGTCAATGAAATTCTCGACTGAGAGACACTCGGTTGACAAACTGTTCGACCGAAAAGAGTTTTGTCTGCAATTTTTAGAATTAATGAACTACCTGTTACAAATGCAATTAGTGGATATCTAACGGCTAGTTGAGCACTAAGAACATCCTAGAAAGTGTATAGAACGTCCCTAAGCACCAGTATTCCATTCCTATAAATATGACATGCCTTAGGACACCCAAATACGCTTGAGCACACATACTTGAAATTGAGAATCAACTCTTATGAGAAATTGAGCAATCTTACACTTGCAAATCATTCACATAAGCTGAGATTTCATGTCCTATAGGCCAACATCTCCTACCCACTACAATTTCACTTTCATACACATTGGATAGGAGATCAAAATGCTTGATATAGGATTCAAGCCTTGTGCTAAAGTGGTAAAGTGTAATTTCTTTATTCCCTTCTTGTTCTCATGTATGACTTGTTTTCTCCTTTGCTACTCCTAGGTTAAGGTTGCGGAAAGGAGGTCGTAGGAGCTTCTTCGGTGGTGAAGGTAGCTCGGTGTAACTTTGGACTACTTCTAGAAGGTCTCAAAGGGAAGCTACTTCAAGGTGGAAGGCTACCTCAAGGGGGAGCTTGAAGTTACTTCAAGGGGGAGCTTGAAGTTACTTCAAGTGAAGGCTGCTTCAAGTTTGGTGAGACAACTTCGGGGTGAAGGTTGTCCAAAGGGTTGGGAAGGTGTTTGTAATTTTATGTTACAATATCCTTGCGAGGTGATAAAATTCAAATACTTTCAAAATCCCAATTGGAAACAATTGGATAGTGGACTGACTCCCTTAGTATTTGCTAAGGGTGTAACCACTCTAAACGCCTTGTCTCCTTCTCCAACATTTTTGTGGTTGCTTGGTTGAGTTATTTTTAAAATTATTATAAAACTTTATTTACCCCCTCTCTAGTGTTTTGCAATTGGTATCAGAGCAGGCTTCAAGGAACTTTAACAAAGTCATGAAGAAAATGGGTGATGGGGTACTAAACAACCTCAACTTGGAAGGACCACTTGTAGCTCAGCCTCCACCATTTGATGGCACCAACTACAACTACTGGAAGAGGAGGATGCAATTCTACTTTCAAGGGATAAGTTGGGATCTATGGATAATGGTATCAAATGCCTACACTCTTCCTCAAATGGAGTATGTTACATGGGATGCTAATACGGTAAAGCTAGCCCAATTAAATGCAAAAGATGTAAGTATCCTTTATTGTTCAATCTCCGTAGGTGAGTTTAATAAAATATCAAATTGTGAAACTACATATGAAATATGACATAGACTCTCTATTACTTATGAAGGAAGTGTTCAAGTAAAGAATTCCAAAATTGGTATGCTTAAATAAAAGTTTGAACAGTCTCGTATGGAACCAAATGAGTCTATTAGTGAAATGTATGCAAAACTTTCTTCTATTGTTAATGGTTTGAATGCTTTAGGTAAAGAAATTAGTGAAGAGGATCAAGTGTCAAAATTTGTTAGGTCTCTTCCTCCCAAGTACAAGCCTAAGGTGACTGCAATCAAAGAAGCCAATGACCTCACCCCACTAAGGATGGAACAACTCATTGGTAACTTAGAAGCACATGAGGCAACCTTGGAGGAAGAAGAAAGATGAGAATGTGAACTTCAACAAGGGAGAAAGAAGGACTTGGCTCTAAAGGCTACAAAGGTCATCACTCAAGAAAGTGATGCGACAAGTGATGGAGATGAGGGAGAAGAAGCTCTAATTGTAAATGGTAAGAAATATACAAGATTTAAATCTAACAAAGTTATTGGTTCTTCTTCTTCTTCCTCTCCTAGGTGTTTTGAATGTGGAAAGAAGGGACATCTTAAGAATGAATGTCCTAAAGCAAAGACGGGTGAGAAAAGATCATCCAAGAAGAAGGGAGAAAAAGCATACAAAGCTGCATGGGATGAGTCAAGTGATAGAGAAAGTGGAGAAGAGAATGTGGAGTGTCTCATGGCCAAAGAAGATGATAGTGATGATTCACAAGAGGTAAGCCTTTTTTATTTTCTAAAAGAAGATCTAATTGCTAGTCTTCAAGATACACATGACAAGTATATTGATTGCAAAAAGAAACTAAAGAAGATTACCAAAACTAATGAGGATTTGTATGCTAAATTGTATAATCTTGCGTCTGAAAAGGAAAGTATCATTTCTGAAAACTTTACCTTGAAATCATCTCTAAATGATTGTAATGTGAAGTTTCTTACTCTAGAAATAAATTATGATCTTCTTTCTCAAGAAAAGGTTGAATTGCTTGCAAAATTAAATAATTTTCAGAATCAACCTATCTTGTGTACTCATCTAGATTATGATGCTATTATCTAGGAAAAAGATGCTTTATCATCTGATCTAGATCAAGCAAAGTTAGATATAAAAAATAAAATGGATGAGATTGCTAAATTACAAAGAGAAATTAGTAGCTTGAGAAATAATGTTGTTCTCGGTAAGATTCTGAAAAATTCTTCTAGTTATAATGGAAGGAGAGGTTTAGAATATGTTCCAAAAGAAAAATCCTATCAACCTAAACCTAGAAGAACACAAGCACCCAATACCAAGATCATGTATGTACCCAAGAACAACTCAAAAATAAATTAAATTGATTCTATTTGTTGTCACTATTGCTTGCGTCTTGGACATTATTCTTTTTCATGCCCATACAAGACTAAGGATGTTGAATTAGTTTGGGTTCCAAAACCTCAAACTTAGCAAATTTTAATATGATTAAGTTGAGATTTGACTTAACACCTCATTTGAATATCTTAATGTATCATCTCAACTAAATAGATTGGTACCTTAGCTTATTATATTGACTTAAGCTTAAAACTGACATAAACAAATTGTTGAAACAAAATGAAACACCCTCGGTCGACAGACAGTTCGACTGAGACACTCCTTGTTCTAGAAAGTATTCAACCGAGGCAATGCCTGTATCAAATCTGAAGTTTGCTGTAAAAATAGTAACAATCCCGGTCGAGAAATCTTCGATTGAGTCAAGATCGGTCGACAAAATTGTCCACCAAGAAATTTCCTGTTTCAACCTGTAAAACAACAACATTCTTGGTCAAAAAAATATTTGACCGATACATCTTTCGGTCGAAGTATTTGTCGACCGAATGAATTTATGTTCAACTTAAATTATGTAATCATGTTCAGTTTGTTATTAAATGTACCTAACCCTAATGGACCATCACATGGGTACCAAAACCTATATTTTGTTACAGTATTGGGTGGTTGATAGTGGATGCTCCAAACACATGACCGAAAATAAGGATTTGAAGAAGAGAAAAGTGGAACAGTCACCTTTGGAGATAATGGTAAAGGTAAAATTGTTGGAATAGGTAATATTGGTATAAACCTTGAAATTAAAAATGTTTTACTTGTTGATGGTTTGCACCATAACTTGATGAGTGTCATTCAACTATGTGATAGTGGATATGATGTTTTATTCAATAAAAATTGTTGTAAGTTACTAGTAGTGAACACTACAGATGTTGTATATGAAGGAAAAAGAATTGGAAATCTATATATTCTTAGACCTAACTCTATGCAATCTATAGTTGGAAAATGCTTACTTGCAAAAGATAATTCTCTACAACTATGGCATAGAAAATAAGGTCATTCTAGTTCACATGTTATCAAAAAGTTAGTTAAATATGGTCTTGTTTGTAGCTTGCCTAAGATAACTTTTGATCAATCTGAAAATTGTGAACCATTTACTTTGCGTAAATAAACTAAAACTTCTTTTAAACCCAAAAACATGCTTATCACCAGTAGATCACTAGAACTCATTCATATGGATTTATTTGGACCTATGAGAACATAATCTATTGGTGGAAAAAGATATTGCTTTGTTATTGTTCATGACTACAGTTGATATACATGGGTTCATTTTCTTGCAATTAAAGATGATACCATTCAAGAGTTCATACAATTTTACTCAAAGGTTGAAAATCAATCACAAAACAAAATATGCACAATTAGAAGTGATCATGGTGGAGAATTTGAGGATCATATATTTGAATAATTCTGCATATCTCAAGGCTAGACTCACAACTTTTCAGCTCCACTCACTCCACAACAAAATGGCATAGTTGAAAGAAAAAGTAGGTCCTTACAAGAAATGGCTAGGACTATGATGCTTGAACATAATACATCTAAAACTTTTTCGGCTGAAGTAGTAAACACAACTTGTTATGTGCTAAATAGAATAATTGTATATTCTTATTTGAAGAAAACACCATATGAACTCATTTACAATAAGAAACCAAGGGTTAATTATTTTCATACATTTGGCTCAACTTGCTATATCTTGAACACAAAAAATGATAGAGAAAAATTTGACTCTAAATCACAATAAGCCTTATTCTTGGGATATTCAACTTCTAGAAAAGTATTTAGAGTTTAAAACATCATCTCTAGAAAAGTTGAAGAATTTATTCACATTACTTTTCATGAAGAACTAAAACAAAGTGCTGAAAATAATGACATAGTTGATATTACTCATCAAATTGAAGATCTAACCATATAAACTAAAGATGATCAAAATGTTGAAAATGATCAACAAATTGAGATACAACAACCCATTCCTAGACTCATTAAGGATCATCTTCAAGAAATAATCATTAGAAATCTTAATGATAAAGTAAAGACCCGTTCATCTTTTAGAGATGTTGCAAATATGGCATTTGTATCTATAATTGAACCTAAGAAGGTAACTGAAGCTCTAAAAGATGATTATTGGATAATGGCCATGCAAGAAGAATTAAATCAATTCACTAAGAATGATGTATGGGACTTAGTTTCTAAACCTCATGATAAAACCATTATTGGAACTAAGTGGGTTTTTCATAATAAATTAAATGAAGCCGGGGAAGTAGTAAGAAATAAAGCTAGGTTGGAAGCACAAGGGTATAATCAACAAGAAGGAATAGAATTTGATGAAACTTATGCACCTGTGGCAAGACTTGAAGCTATTAGAATGTTACTATCTATAGTTGCCCACAAAAACATCAAATTATTCCAAATGGATGTAAAAAGTGCATTTCTAAATGGAATAATACAAGAAGAAGTATATGTTGCCCAACCACTTGGTTTTGAAATTCCTGAAAAAGATGATCATGTATGCAAACTTAAGAAAGCACTTTATGGGTTAAAAAAGCACCTAAAAATTCGTATGAAAGGTTCAAAAATTTTCTCTTTGATAATAGTTTTTCAATTGGAAATTCAAATTCTACTTTATTTTTTAAAACATATGAATCTGACTTTCCAGTTGTTCAAATTTATGTTGATGATATTATCTTTGGTGCATCAAATGAACCTTTATGTAAACAATTTAGTGATATTATGCAAAAGGAATTCGAAATGAGACTCATGGGAGAATTGACTTTCTTTCTTGATTTTCAAATAAAGAAAATGCCCGTTGGGATTTTTATAAGCCAAGAGAAGTATACAAATGGACTTTTAAAATGTTTTGGAATGGAACATTGCAAACATGCTACCACACCAATGGCCACTTCTACTAAAATAGACAAGGATGAAAATGAGGAACCCATTGATGATTCTTTGTATAGGACCATGATTGGTAGTTTTCTTTAATTAACCGCTTCTAGACCGGATATCATGTTTTCCATTGGACTTTGTGCTAGATTTCAATCAAAACCTATGCAAACTCATTTTCAAGCTGTCAAAAGGATTCTAAGATACTTAGTCGGTACTACAAACTATGGTTTATGGTATCCTAAAGGACAATCTTTGGATTTGAAAGCTTATACCGATGTCGATTACGCTGGTTGTCGAATTGATCGGAAGAGCACAAGTGAAAGTTGTTTCTTATTAGGAAGAGCCTTAGTATCATGGTTTAGCAAGAAACAAAACATGGTTGCCCTTTCTACCACTGAAGTTGAATATATGGCAGCTGGGTCTTGTTGTGCTCAAGTGCTTTATATGAAACAAGTTTTAAATGATTATTGTTTTATATTTTCATCTACGCCTATCTATTGTGACAATACAAGTGCTATAAACTTGGCACATAATCCTATTTTACACATCTGTGCCAAACATATTGAAATCCGCCATCATTTTCTAAGGAATCATATTATTAAAAAACATGTATCCCTTCATCATGTTGATACGGAAGATCAATTGGCTGATATTGTCACAAAACCACTTCCATTAGGTCAATTTAATAACATAAGAAAGAAATTACTTATCACTCCCTTAGAAGATGTTTTCTTTGACATTTGTGCTTCTTTAAACCGGTTTGTTTCTCTGATCCTTACATTTTGGTTGTAAATGGACATGTTTTAACGGTTATCTTTTTGAAAGGGTAGCACCAATTAAGGGGGAGTCTTAACACATATTTTTAACGGTTATCTTTTTAAAATGACAAAGGGGAGAAATAATATATATCTTAAATACTCAATCAATGAGTTTCATACATACTCTCTTGGCTTAACATCAAATGTTGCTATATTCCCTAAAGAGTTGGATTCTATGTTCCATACTTCTTTGGGAATAATAAGCACACATTCCATAAACAAGAGAAGGTATACACAAGGTAAACTTCAGGTATGAAACTCAATATGCTTTTAAGATTATTTGATTTATATTTAGAAATGTTTGTCATCTTCAAAAAGGGAGAGATTGTTGGCTAAATGGACATCATTAAAATCCCTTTGTTTTGAAAATGACAAACATTTCATTCTTGTGGATCTAATGTGCTACTTGAGTATTTCAGGAACAAGAATTCAAGATGGTGGATATCTAATCTTGGAAGATCTATATGTTCAAATTACCTTATCTTTTAATGATTGTAATCAAATGTAAACTTGTACAAATATATAATGTTCAAGTACTTAGATATCATGTAAATCAAGCATTTAGATATTCCCTATCTACTCATAACACTTAGATAGGTCATCCACTATGATAGCATCACAATAGCACTTTAATACATACACTTAGTACATGTTTAGATACACTAAAACATGGACTCTCTCGGTCAAACAACTTCTCGACCGAGACACTCTCGGTCGAACATCTTCTCGATCGAGAATCACCTTAGTCTATTCTTTGAGATGGTTCTATAGCCGTTAGACTTGATGGGAAACAGTAGTTGGGAGTTGAGTTGAACGTTGTGATACACTTACTCCAGAGTTACCCTTGATCGATGAAATTCTTGACCGAGAGACACTCGGTCGACAAATTGTTTGACCGAAAAGGGTTATGTATGCACTTTTCAGAATTAATCAACTACCTGTTACAAATGCAATTAGTGGATATCTAACAGCTAGTTGAGAACTAAGAACACTCTAGAAAGTGTCTAGAACGTCCCTAGGCACTAGTAGGTCATTCCTATAAATAGTACATACCTTAGGACACCCAAATACACTTGAGCACACATACTTGCAATTGAGAATCAACTCTTGTGAGAATTGAGCAATCTTGCACTTGCAAATGATTCCCATAAGCTGAGATTTCATGTCCTATAGGCCAGCATATCCTACCCACTACACATTCACTTTCATACACATTGGAGAGGAGATCAAAACTCTTGATATAGGATTCAGGCCTTGTGCTAAAGTGGTAAAGTGTAATTTCTTTATTCCCTTCTTATTCTCTTGTATTACTTGTTTTCTCCTTTGCTACTCCAAGATTGGAGGCTGCGGAAAGGAGGTCGTAGGAGCTTCCTTGGTGGTGAAGGTAGCTTAGAGTAACTTTGGACTACTTCTAGAAGGTCTCAACAGGAAGCTACTTCAAGGAGGAAGGCTACTTCAAGGGGGAGCTTGAAGTTACTTCAAGTGAAGGCTGCTTCAAGGTTGGTGAGATGACTTTAGGTGAAGGTTGTCCAAAGGGTTGGGAAGGTGTTTGTAATTTTATGTAACATCCTTGTGAGGTAATAAAATTCAAATACTTTCAAAATCCCAATTGGAAACAATTGGGTAGTGGACTGACTCCCTTAGTATTTGCTAAGGGTGGAACCACTCTAAATGCCTTGTCTCCTTCTCCAACATTTTTGTGGTTGCTTGGTTGAGTTATTTTTAAAATTATTATAAAATCCTATTCACCCCCTCTAGTGTTTTTCATAACATGCTCAGGATATAAAAGGGGCCAACTACACACGAAGAGGAGCACGGTGCACTTGAGGATGAGCTGGAGAACATTGCCATATCTCTGGTCACGGCTGGCAGAGCCCCCTGGGGTATGAAGACCCTTTGCCAATACGTTCAAGGTACATTCTCAACCCTACCCACATCTCAAGCACAATCCCACCTTCCAAGTATATCACTACTATCACCACAGATCTCCACCATGATTACCCTATGAATCCTACCTCACATCTGAATGACACCCTACACCATGACTCAAACCACCCATGGTCCCTTATCACTGGGAAGAAACCCCGCCTATACCAATATCACATATGTGGGAAATGCTTACGAGTCGGTCACCACATATGACAATGCATGAAGCATATCGAATTCTATGCATGCTCCTGAGATGGACATATCTCTAGATCCTGCCCACACCCGCATATGGGCTGGAGATTCAATCCTCTTACTGCAATTGTCATACCACATCGATACAACCCTCATCCACTTGATTATACACCTACCGCCTATATATCTCCATGTGCATGTATGAGATCACATAAAGATGACACAAAAATCTTTAAAAAAAATTCCCTTTGCCCTCTTCTTGAAGATCTTGCACCCCCTAACAATACTTGTGTTATACACCCTACTAGATCCACCGTCTTGGCTATCTGATCCCCTAACCATCCACACTCATTTAAACCACCAGACCTCTCCACACCACCATTTTTGAACCAACAACCACTACACATTTCTCCGCTATAGTGCATTAACCCCATGGAAACCTCCACCCTAGAATGTGACATTGATCTTCCTACCCAAAGTATGTTCATACTCAAAGCACTCATTGCACGTACCATCCATATCGACATTCTACAATGTCCTTCACCTACGGACATTGACTGCATCAAGGTCACAAAGGCATTGACACTCCTTATACCGTCTTGCACCATCCTGAAGCCCAAGATACTCTCTCCCACCAGACTCACCTACATCCTTCCAGAAAACTCTGTCTTTGAACACGCTCTAAGACAAATGTTCACTTTTTCTTGTGCCAATGGCTTCACACAAGCACACATTATACGTTGAAGGAATGAACAAGTAGCATCTTCGACCCCATCCGGTGCATTAGGATGGATATCCATTGCTGAACTACCACCACATTTATGGAACGAAAAGGTGTTCCATGTGATTGCGCACACTGTTGGCACTACCCTATAGTATATCAGCCCAGAAACGCTTTACCCTACTGAATACTCCTGAGTCTTCTGTGTTTTCTCAGTGATGAAGAACACTGGAGACATCAATATCAGATGCAACAATATGATACACAAGGTCAAAACACTAGGGGTACACCCATCCACCTACACCAGCTCCTTGAAAGACCATCTTCATCACCTTGTGTAAATACATAGTCTCTACTAAAAACTCATGGCAAACAAAAACACCAATTGTGTAACAGTGAATGTTAAAACTTTGAATATATTCAAATGTATAAAAAGTACATTACAAAATTTCCCAAAAAGGTGTACAACTTTATACACAATAATAGGATCTAGGTATAGGAAGACTAAAAACAAATCAACTTGTCTCTAAACAAAAACACCTTAACAAATAGCTAGCTATAGCTAACTTCAAGCTAATAAGTTGAACTGATTTCTCTGAGCCTTAGGCAGGGTTACCAAGTTTCAACTGCGCACTCTGATCCTATACCTGGGTGGTTGTGATCACCCAGCAAGAGAGAGATCAAATTATGTATTAATCAAAAGGATAAGGAACATAATAAGGCACAACATTGCATAATAAAATATATCACTGTACTAAGAGATTCCAAGAGTATGAGGCAATTAATCAAGTAAGAAATAGAAATCTACCATAGTCCACTAACAACAATAATCAACATAGCATGAATAATATTATGACACAAAAACATACAAATGTAGGGTGAGGCACTTATCGGACCAACACCAATAGGTGAGGGAGAGTGGTCATATTCCCAAACACCTACAAATATATAATTCGAAGGGAGTGGTCACATCCTTCGGGGGAGAGTGGTCACATTCCCCAAAATATAATATGAGGGGAGTGGTCACATCCCTCTAGGGCTCATGCCCTCTATGGGTGGTTTGTACTCATGTACAATACATTGCCATTTGGCCAAAAATACACCATGCTTATTAGTTCACTTGGAAGTAGTGAAATTATCATTGCATCATAACAAATGAGGAATAACACTTGTGAAAAAAAATCAAGTAAATGTGCCAACATTGACAATATAAATATTGAAGTATCTCAAATAGATGAGTTAACATAGGCAATAGAAACATCCAAATAATCCAAATAGATGAGCCACAATTGCATTAGAAGAATCAACTGAATAAAGTGCCAATAAAGATAGTAGAAAAATATCAAGGCTAGCACATTAGGGATGTGGGGGTAGGATGAAATTTCAAATTGAAGGATTAGTGTATTCATTGCACATTATATGTTCAAAACCATAAATGGGGATCACATACATAAATAGGGTCTACATACTTAAATATGGATCACATACCTTATTGAATATTCACATAACCACCATTATCACCAATTTGATTGTATCAATATCCATTAACCCTAGTTACAAATATTTCACATGAATTAGCATTTATTAAGCATAAAGTATAAAGAAAAATACTCATTTTAGACCTTTTATGGAAACATTCGATTTGGGACTCAAAACTAGGACTAAATGCTCACTTAGGTTTCACTGATTAAGAAAACATACTTTATTTCTCAATTTGGAGTCAAAATGAATTAATTATGAATTTTAGACCATTTAATATAATCAAATAGGTATCCAAAGCAAACTTCGAAAAAGGAATCATACTTAGGACTCAAGAACCATAAAATCAGATTCTTCATGAAAAATCCTTTCCAATGACTATTTATTTGCATTTTTCTGACCATGGATCGATTTACTATGAATTAAGTAAAATCGGCCAATCCGAATGCAAGAAAACCATAGTGTGAAAGTTATTTAAATAAAATTGTAAATCGATGTAAATAGTAGGTGAAACGACCAAACTGCCCATGTGTTTAAAATGAAATCAATTAAAATATTGAGGGCATTGTTGTCATTCACATGTAACATACTCGTTGGCGAGGAAAAATAAAACAAGAGTGAAAGGATAGAAATGCCGATGCCAAATTAATAGGCGGATTGAAGGGACAGGGGTGCCCTTGTCATTTTCTTGTCGGGATTCTTCCTACTCTGGCCATGGCGATGGCATTTCATCGAGAAGGCCACTGGAGCTCGAGCTCCAGGCTCAACTCGCAATAGAAGGCCATCAAACTAATGCGGAAGGATGATGAGGAACCCTCCGAGGCATGGCGAAACTGGAGAACCCATCACCACAGGGCGAGGACCACAAGGGCCTCAAGACGCGGCGGAGATGACCAAGGAACGGGGGAAATTGAGTTTGATTGAACCACCATGAAAACATAACAAAGAACCTCATATAAGGTCATGAGCAGGATCACTGAGTTAAGGTGAGGTTGCTGCTTGTGCTTGCAAGGGAGGAGGAGCTCGGAAATGCAGAAATGATAGGCACAGATAGTGAGCTTCCAGCGAGCTCCACGACCCATCTCTTGGGAGCTTCGTGGGCCAAAACCAAAGGAGGGAAGTGAGGATCAGGGGCCAAGGGTACTCACCATTCTACCAATTAGGCTGAGGTGGTCGGAGATGCGAGCTGCAGGTCACCGTCATTGGGGAGGAAGATGGACTAGGTCAGGGAGCTAGGTAGCATGTGAGGTCAAATTAGAAGGGGAGGAGGAAGGCTCGAGGTCTGAGGGTGGTTTTCCTGCCCTTAAATAGGTGTGATGAGGGGTCTATACCCCACTGTGAATCCATGGAGGAGAAGAGGAAGAGGTTGATAAGGGCATTTCATCAACTGGCTACCACAGTCGATGAGCCACGACTCGTTTGAACCGACGGCAAAAGGCGAGTTCAGGGGGCAAAAAGTCTCGGCAAAATGGGTGAGTGTAGAGGGAGAACGTGGTGGAGTAGTCGAGGGGTAGCACCTCTTCATGCGGATAGTGGATGAAGATGGTGCGCGGACCATCAGATTAGGATCTAACGGTGATCAGGCGCGTGTCAGAGTAAATGAAGGGACTTTGGTGAATGAATTCCATTTAAATGAAAATGATTCAAATACCAAAGTCACACTATATTAAAACTTATAAAATCAATTTGAGGGGTCAAATAAAGTCCAAATGACCTCAAAATTTAACCATAGGTTTGTGACAATACCTAGAACGATGCTATGCAATTAGTTTCTCGTAAATCACAACATTTGGCCCTTAATAATTATATTGACTATTAATGCATATTTTAATGTATAAAATGAATGATTAATGTGAAGATAGTCTTTTAATGACATGAGTGAGTGAAATTCGAGATAATCATCTCATGTTAATATCAAGGGTCATTTCTCACCATAAATTATTCTGTTATCCTATATTTTGCCATTTTGGAGGAGAGAGAAAGAAAAAGGTTAAGTACACTCATAACTAATTCAAATACACATAATTACTCATATCTTACCCAAAAAGAGATACAATCTCCAAATAAACATTATCCACTAATTATCTATCATTAATGGTCATATTGTGTAATTAGACCCAATTATCACATTAATTGGAACATTTGTGCAAAAACCCATTCATTGACATGAATGTGGTAAAATATAGATTTCATCATCAAACTTTGTTCAATTTCAATATTGAGGCCAAAGAAGATACAAAAGGGTGGGAAATTTAGGAAAAAGGTCCAAAAGGACTAGAAAGCAAAAAAAAGCTCAAAAGTGGGTAAATTGTAGGAAAGACCATGGAATTCAGTCTGTTACAGCACTCCACCCCTTAAAGAGGATTTCGTCCCTGAAATCACAATAAGAGGGAAGAGAGGGTGAGTGTGTAACATCCCAACATTAGGTAACTATGTGTTACTTCAAATCTATGGTACTTCATAAGCTCTATACATGAGCCAAGTCTCACTAAGGTTTCCATTACCTTTTATCAAACCTAATATAATTAATGTATTTGACTTATAAGCATAATTTTCATCATGAAAAAGCATCATCATTATTATTCCATTACTTTTGTCACACAATTCTCACATTGTTGTTACAAGGACCACATCTCAACATTAAATATTGATGAATTGATTCATATACTAAATCATGATAAGGTGATTAATGAGATGTATATTAAACAACAAGGTGATATGCCTTACATATATTGATAACTTGAGCACAATTATGATTTGGTGATTTATTACAAAACCATCTACATATACCAAGGTATATTATGTGAGGATGACACCTAAGTCACTAATGTATCATGAAGGCGTCAAAGATATGTATGTATTTATTGTCAAGGATAGATGCTTTTAGGGTTTGAGTCAACATGACCATTACATGCTATGCATGCTAAGGATTCATTAAAACCATAATCTTACTAACCATACTATTAGGGTGACATGGTCAACATTAAGGATATCAAGAATATGTTAAGGATCAATAATATGAACTATACACTCATATGACTTATTATATATATTCATTTGTATATAAACAAACAAGATGAATTATAATCATAATTTGTTTGTTCAACACTAAATGTAAAAGCTCACTAATCCCAAGTCTATGGAGTTAGGGTTTCTAATTTCAGAGTAGCTAGAATTCAATGCATTGAGGGACTCCACCCCCTTAAGGAGTATTTCGTCCTTGAAATCAAAAACTCCAAAATCTATCAAGGTATAAAAAGCACTACTACTAAAGCCCACTTTTTAAAAGCGTTGAGGTAAAACTATGTATGAGATCCAACACTTAGTTGTTTTACTAAACACCAAATTTCAAAGTCTAGCATAGGGTAGGCTATTCCCAAACATGGAAATCTAAGGCTCACATAAGGAACTTAGGGAATATAAGATGTTTTTATTTGGATAACCAAAGAATGATATACTAGGTTCAAAATATTACTCAACAATAAGATAATTTGTCCAAAGGTATGCTATTTTGGGACATTCAGTATCAGCTTAGGCCAGGCCAGTGTCATATGATCTGGGAGTCCTCATAAGCCAAGCTAGTGGTGCGGAGGAAAATATTATCAGTCCCCAAATCATGATCCTTTCTAGACACCTTTGCTTTCAATTTATTCCCTAATAGCAACCTAATAGACTAATCACCAAGAGTTGATCAAATTATATTTCTAATATGAAATTATTATGATCTTAAATCAATCCTTCATCATTGGTCATCTTTAAGGTAAGAAGCTTACTAAAGGGTAACTATATAAGGTTAGGGTTTCTTACTAGGAGACAAATTGAATTAGTCAAGACTCCGACTACCTTGATGCTTTGATACCATGCTGTAAAGACATATTCTCTACTAAAAACTCATGGCAAACAAAAACACAAATTGTGTAGTAGCAGAAGTTAAAACTTTGACTATATTCAAATGTATAAAGAGTACATTACAAAATTTCCCAAAAGGGTGTACAAATTTATACACAACAACAGGATCTAGGTAGAGGAAGACTAAAAACAAATCAACTTGTCTCCAAACAAAAGCAACATAACAAATAGGCAACTATAGCTAAGTCCAAGATAGTAAGTTGAACTCATTTCTCTTAGCCTTAGGCAGGGTCACCAAGCTTCAACTGTGTACTATGATCCTATACCTGGGTGGTTGGGATCACCCAACAAGAGAGAGATAAAAGTATGTGTTAATCAAAAGGATACGGAACATAATAAGGAACAACATTGCAATAAAATATTTCACTATACTAAGAGATTCCAAGAGTATGAGGCATTAATAAAGTAAGAAATAGAAATCTGCCATAGTCCAATAACAACAATAATCAACATAGCATGAATAATATTATGACACAAAATCATACCAATGTAGGGTGAGGCACCTATCAGAGCTACACTAATAGGTGAGGGAGAGTGGTCATATTCCCAAACACCTACAAATATATAATATGAAGGGAGTGGTCACATCCTTCGGGAGAGAGTGGTCACATTCCCCAAAATATAATATGAGGGGAGTGGTCACATCCCTCTAGGGCTCATGCCCTCTATGGGTGGTTTGTACTCATGTACACTACATTGTCATTTGGCCAAAAATACATCATGCTTATTACTTCACTTGGCAGTAGTGAAATTATCATTGCATCATAACAAATGGGGAATAACACCCATGAAATAAATCAAGTAAATGTGCCAACATTGGCAATAACAATATTCAAGTATCTCAAATAGATGAGTAAACATAGGCAATAGCAAGATCCAAATAATCCAAATAGATGAACCACAATGGCATTAGAAGAATCAACTGAATAAAGGGCCAATAAAGATAGTAGAAAAATATCAAGGCTAGCACATTAGGGATGTGGGGCAGGATAAAATTCCAAACTGAAGGATTAGGGTATGCATTGCACATTAAATGTTCAAAACCATAAATGGGGATCACATACATAAATAGGGTCCACATACATAAATACGGCTCACATACCTTATTGAAGATTCACATAACCATCATTATCACTAATTTGATTATATCAACATCCATTAACCCTAGTTACAAATATTTCACATGAATTAGCATTTATTAAGCATAAAGTATAAAGAAAAATACCAATTTTAGACCTTTCATGGAAACCTTCAATTTGGGACTCAAAACTAGGATTAAAAGCTCACTTAGGTTACATTGATTAAGAAAACATACTTTTTTTCTCAATTTGGAGTTAAAATGAATTAATTATGAATTTTAGACCATTTAATATAATCAAATAGGTATCCAAAGCAAACTTCAAAAAAAGGAATCATACTCAGAACTCAAGAACCATAAAATCATATTCTTCATGAAAAATTCTTTCCAATGAATATTTATTTGCATTTTGCTGACCATGGATCGATTTACTATGAATTAAGTAAAATTGGCCAATCAGAATGCAAGAAAACCATAACGTGACAGTTATTTAAATGAAAATGTAAATCGATGTAAATAGTAGGTGAAATGACCAAACGGCCCATATGTTTAAAATGAAATCAATAAAAATATTGAGGGAACTGTTGTCATTCGCATGTAACATACTCGTTGGCGAGGAAAAATAAAACAAGACTGAAAGGACAGAAATGACCATGCCCATTTAATAGGCGGATTGAAGGGGCAGGGGTTCCCTTGTCATTTGCTTGTCAGGATTCTACCTGCTCTGGCCATGGTGATGGCATTTCATCGAGCAGGATACTGGAGCTCGAGCTCCAGGCTCAAGTCACAACAGAAGGCCATCAAACTAATGCGGAAGGACGCTGAGGAACCCTTTGAGGCACGGTGAAACTAGAGAGCCCATCACCATAGGGCGAGGACCACCAAAGCCTCAAGACGCGGCGGAGACGACCAAGGAACATGGGAAAAATGAGTTTGATTGAACCACCACGAAAACGTAACAAAGAACCTCATCTAAGGTCACGAGAAGGATCACTGAGTCAAGGCAAGGTCGCTGCTAGTGCTTGCAAGAAAAGAGGAGCTCAGAAACGCAGAAATGATAGGCGCAGACAGTGAGCTTCCGACGAGCTCCACGACCCATCTCTTGGGGGCTTCGCCGGCCAAACCCAAAGGAGGGAAGTGAGGATTAGGGGCCAAGGGTACTCACCATTCTACCAATTAGGCTGAGGTAGTCGGAGACACGAGCTGCAGGTCACCGTCATCGGGGAAGAAGATGAACTAGGTCAGGGAGCTAGATAGCACGTGAGGTCAAATTAGAAGGGGAGGAGGAAGGTTCGAGGTCTGAGGGTGGTTTTCCCGTCCTTAAATAGGCGTGATGAGGGGTCTATACCCCACTGTGAATCTGTAGTGGAGAAGACGAAGAGGCTGATAAGGGTGTTTCGTCAACTGGCTACCACAACTGACGAGCCACAGCTCGTTCGAACCGGCGGCGAAAGGCGAGTTTGGGGGATGAAAAATCTCAGAAAATGGTTGAGTGTAGAGGGAGAACGGGGAGGAGGAGTCGAGGGGCTTCTCCTGTTCGCGCGGTCGGAGGAGGAAGACGACACAATGACCATCAGATCGGGATCTGACGGTGATCAGATGCGTTACAGAGTAAATGAAGGGACTTTGGCGAATAAATGCCATTTAAATAAAAATGATTCAAATAACAAAGTCCCACTATATTAAAACTTATAAAATCAATTTGAGGGGTCAAATAAAGTCCAAATGACTACAAATTTTAACCATAGGTTTATGACAACACCTAGAACGATGCCATGCAAATAATTTCTTGTAAATCACAACCTTTGGCCCTTAATAATTATATTGACTATTAATGCATATTTTAATGTATAAAATGAATGTTTAATGTGAAGATAGTCTTTTAATGACATGAGTGAGTGAAATTCGAGATAAGCATCCCATATTAATATCAAGGGTCATTTCTCACCATAAATTATTCTATTATCCTATATTTTGCTATTTTGGAGGAGAGAGAAAGAAAAAGGTTAATTACACTCATAACTAATTCAAATACACATAATTACTCATATATTACCCAAAAAGAGATTAAAGATCCAAATAAACATTGTTCACTAATTATCTATCATTAATGGTCATATTGCATAATTAGACCCAATTATCACATTAATTGGAACTTTTGTGCAAAAACCCATTCATTGACATGAATGTGGTAAAATATAGATTTCATTATCAAACTTTGCTCGATTTCAATATTGAGGCCAAAGAAGATACAAAAGGATGGGAAATTTAGGAAAAAGTTCCAAAAGGACTAAAAAGCAAATAAAACCTCAAAAGTGGGTAAATTGTAGGAAAGACCTTGGAATTCAGTCGGTTACACCTTGCTACCTGGTTTGAACCCAACCATCTCACAAAGAACCGTAAACTACCTGTATGGATCCATACCTCCGTGCACCAGAACTACATGACACATTCCCATGCCTCAGACACTTGAAACCCATTAATCGTCACAAGAAGGCTCGCACGCACAACATCATGCCTACCCTACTCACGCAACATAACCAGGAGGCATTCATGAGTTAGCAACAATCTACAGACAATGATATGGATCATGAACCTTTCCTGAAACTAAAGACTGTCATCATCGAAGATCTACGCACTTCACTGAGTATGAATCTGATCAGATCTAGAATGGCGACCAAGGACCATGAGGTGGTTCAATCATACTCAGCCTTGCTATGCATGCTTGAATAACAAAAATGCAAGAAATTCTTTACCATTGACGATGTAGGTATGAATATACATATACCTTCTCTTGACATTGCACCACCACCTCCTGGTGGCTGTTATGATTTTTATTATGATGTTCCAAACATCATCCCTCATACACCTTCTACACCCCCTGATGCCTCTAGGAATGATAAAATAACCACATCGCACCTTGGAACACCATTGAGGCATTATCTCCTTTTGTCACAACATTGCATTGGTTTTACACAACCTGGGGGGATACTTTCCTCAAGGATCTTATAGTACATAACCATTGGACTGATATCTGGTAGACTCTATGATTCATCGCTCAGTTTTATTGTACATTTCCATCACCCTCCATCAACACATCACCATGGCCATCACAACAGGGAACATCTATGGGGCGGCCGCTCACAAAAGAAGAAGAACCATTAGGATTACTGTTACAACCCAAATTTTTGGGTTCATTTGTCGAGAAATGTAATTTCTCATATTAACAATTTGTGAACAAATAAAGATATGTTTTTTTTGGAATAAATGGATTTAGTTTACAATAGCCTTGATGATTGTGTTGTGGGCTTTATTGGCTATTGGGCCCAAATAACAAGAAAATTCAATTAGTAAATGAATAATTGAATATTTGAGAAAAGGAAAATGTGGAAACCTCTAGAAGGCAAATCCAAAGAGGGATTTCGTGCCTCTTGGGTTCCAAGGAGTCCAAAGTTGCATAGAGAGTACAATAAGAAAAGAAAAGAACAATTAAGTATTTCTTTATTAAGAAAGAAATTGAAAATAATGATAAAATATTGGAAATAAGTGGAAAGAGGTATAATTGGGTTATCCTTGGTGGAATTTTGTATCCAAAGGATTCCTAATGTTAAAAGGAATACCTATGAGGAAAATAAAAGAGAAATAAATAAAAATTCTCAAAAAGAGATATTTTAATGAGAAGAAACAAGATAATGTGAAATAATGCATTTAGATGCATCTAGAAGGATAATGAGTATCCAATAAAAAGGATTTCGAAATAATAGAGTTTCTTGGGATCCAAGGAGTCCCAATAAAGAGGAAAGAAAGAGAAAATACCAAAATTACAAAATAAGAGGATAATGTATTGCATAATTAACGAATTATGTGGTATTGTTAAAAAGGAAATATTTTCTACTAAAAGAAAATAGAAATTCATGCCCATGGGTTAAAAAGAAAACATAAAGAGAGTAATGCCAAGGATTTTCGAATTCCTATATATCCAAATAATAGAGAATATCCAAAGGATAAAGAAGAGAGAAAATATTACTTCTCTTTGAAGGAATTGGTTTCCTATTTGAAAAGGGACTCTTTGATTCATGAATAGACAACCCATGACTTTGTTTCCCACCCCTATATAAGGGGTAGAGCCTTGGTTCGAAGGGAAGAGAGATTCCCACATTCTTCTACTTTCTTCTTCTTCCAAGTTTTCATCAAAACCCTAACCAAGAAGGGAAGTGTGACCCTGGTACAATGAGAAGCTGTTAAACAGTCTTGATGGATTCTGTAGGTCCCCACATCCCCGGAGAAAGATGCGGCCATCATCCCTGTGCTCTGGCACTCCAGCAACATCCGCAAGTGGGCTGCAGGTCCGCCTTGATCACAAATCTGCTGAGCTCACTCTCGGCCATCATGGCCATGATAAACTGGCTCCCTCGCGTGCGTAGAAGCATGATGAAGGTGGGTGAGCCATCCCTGATGGCCGACGAGCTCAGGAAGGGAGAGGAGGAGCCCCACCCTCAGCCGTTAGGGCAGCAACAAGTTGCCATCATGAGGAGGAAGAAGAGGCTCGGGTGTTGGACGCATTTACCCCTCTGTGGGTTAAACCGCCTTTCACTTACGTGGGGGCAGTATCGACTTTGCGTTATGTTTCCAAGTCAACAACATTGCATGGACGGAGACACGTGGCACTCTTCCATTGGCCAAGAGGTTTGCAAGTTACAAAATTCGTAATTAAATATTGGTAACTTCGATTAGGACAAGTAATATATGAATTTTAATCAAGAGAGCGAGAGGAATCCAATAAAAATGATATTAAAGATTGATTCCGTTCGTAATTATAAAAGTACAATAAGTTGATGAAAAGTGCATTAAAGCTAAGTTAAAAACCCTAGTTGTGATTAAAGGTTGAATCTAGTATGCTTAATGGGTTAATTGAAGTATTAATAACCTGTTGAATGATAATGTTAGATTCAAACCTGATTTTGATGTAAAATTGCATGATTTAGGGTTTTTACCCCATATGAGAATTATTAAACATTTAGAAAACCTAATTTAGGGAAAAAGAGGATAAGATCATATATAATTTGAAAGATGTGAAAATACGTTGTTAAATGATGGTTCTAAGTTATTTGAGTACAAAAGTCCTTAATTCTGGATAAATACCCTAAATGTAGTAATTAGGGTTTTCTCATGAATAAAAGGTAGAATTATGGCAAATCGAGTTCATATGTGATTAGACTATAATGAACTTTGAATTGATGATAAATGCGTATAATGATTTTTTCATGGATTAAAAGGATAAAAATAATAGCTTTAATGTAAAAGAGGCTTAATGAACTTAATTAATGGTTAATGGTGCCTTGGATCCAAAAATAGGGTTATATGTTGTTAAGATAACCTTAATATTGAAGAATAGATGAGATGATTAGGGTTGACGAGTAATGGTATAAAATTTAGGTTTAGAATAATAAAAGATGAAATGAAACCCTAATTGCAAAGGAAAACCTAAAATGGATACAAAAACCTTAGGGAGCAATTTCAAGTTGAATAGAAAGAATCTTGATAAAGTGTGTAGTAAATAGAGTACATGTGTTTTTCAGTATTCTTGATGATGTGGTTGAATTACTTGCTTGGATTTCTTTCTTGGTTGGAATTGATGTTAGTTTGAGAAATCTACTGTACAGGTATGTGGTTACGCTTATGAATAATCACTTTAGTTTCACGACAATTTCCGAATGTTTTTATCGGTTGCTTGAAAATAACTATCGGATGCCTTTTATTTCATGCAACTATAAAGTGACTATGATTATCACTATGAATGTATATATAACTGGCTTAGATCTGAATCCACCTCTGTGGCTTGTAAAGTCTAAAAAGGGGTAACCTAGAGTAAGGTCTAGGTTATCATGGGTTAGAAATTGGGCTACCAAGTGTAGTGCCATGAGACCCTTTAGCATGCCATGAGTTAAGGAGTGAGATACTTACGGGTAGTGCCATGTGACTCAACCCTAGAAACGGGTTCACCCATAGGTGGGACCATGAGGGGTTTCATGGGGATCTACTATAAGGAAAGTAGTATCCAGGTCCACTGCAGGGACATCGCAGAGGGTAGGGAATGCATGGATCATGCAGTTATATTTAAAACGTAAAATTGTTTGTTAAATGAAAATTGGCTGCAATACATTGTTATAAATAATTGTGCGATTATTTTTTCCCCCACATACCAGCTTCGGATGACTGACATTTTGTTTATCGGCGTTTTAGGTGCAAAGCCAAAAGGACAAATAGTAAATCGTCACATTGAGAAATACATGAATTGAAATACAAGGAGGATTAGTTTGAGTAGAAATTCATATCCGGATAGAAGTTTAGAGATCCAAATTTTCAAAAGGTATGCAAAAGTTTATTTTCTTACATCTTTCCAGTATAGTATGTTAAAATTGAATAATTGTTCTTGGTTAAATGCCGAAACTTTGATCCAGAAATTATGTGTGCGGCTTTGACCTCTTGGTCTCCCTTAATTGGGGGTTATCAGGAGGTGGGGTCGTAACAATTGGTATCAGAGCGTAGGTTCCTCACTTAACCATTAATAATTATTAAATTTTACAAATTCCATAGAACCCAAGGGAGTTATTAGAGGATTATCCGAAAGAGGGAGTTGTCTAGAAAAGGATCACGACTGGGGGCTGGAAATATTTTCCTCCGCATCGCTAGTCAGAATTTGAGGACTCCCGGATCTGTGTGACTACCTGGCCAAAGTCTTAGGGTATGAATCGAAATAAGATACCTTTAGGACTTTCTCATCTTCTCCATCCCTTATCATCACAAATTCTATTAAGGACCTTAAGGATTAGGGTTTTCTCTCTTTTCCTCACCCTCTTGAGGTACGGGTAAGGTTGATAGGGTCTAAGGAATCCTCCACCAAATTAATGAAAAACTTGTAAATAAGATGTCATGGCCGTAAGCTTAATAGAGTAAGAATAAACTAAAGAATAGATACATACATAGGTCATATGACACAAGTTGGCATGCCCTCAGAAGAGACATGAGGCTAGACCTTCTGATAAGGAGGATAAATAAAGAGAGTTAGTATTGGAGATAGAGATCTCCATTACAAGTAGAGACCTAGAACATCCTATGAGGATGATGTTAACCCTAACCCTAAGTGAAGGTCAGAGGGAGAGATGGTATGATGAGTTAGACCAGGTGTTTGGATGGACATACCTTGGATGACGTATGAGCCATGAGAGGTTGTATGACGTAGTACCTCTGGCGACCCAACCCTGGGAAGGGTAGTGCATGCTAGAGTGAAGGATAGCTCCTTCATTGAGGAGGTTAGAGAAGAACCTATGGAAACGCTATGAGCTTATATGAGCATGGCATAGTATGCACTCGGAATGTATCAGTAGTGCGAGCAATAGGTTGAAACCCTGGCCAGGAGAGTATGAAGGATGGCTTATGAGATATAGAGTTATGGATAATCTTGAGCAAACATGAGTTCGAGCCTGAGCTTCACCCATGTAGAGGTATGCTTGTGAGCTTGATCCCTCTTGGAGAGAGAGCCTCTCATAGTAAGGTTGAATGTGGAGTTAGCTCTAGAGAGAGCAGAAACCAAGCAAGAAGGTTGGAAGCCTAGACTCCGAGATATGAGGAAAAGTGGGGAGTTGAGGATGATGTGACCTAAGTGGACGTTTGTAGTTGCCGCATGCATGATCCCTGGAGACTGATGATATATTGGTGGCCTTAGATGAACTAAACCCTAGAGGGAGGATGAGTCTTCTAATACCTCTGTACCTATGGTATAGATGAGAAGAAGAGTTCCTTAAACCATGTAGAGGTTTAGTAATAGGTTGAAAGGCCTTGTACCTTGTTGGTTGTCCTTGAGGAGGACTCAACTATGAAGTGTTTCTTGAGTAGAAGGATGACAGGAAGTGCATGTCATACCCTATACATGTTTGGCTCGTGGTTAAAAAGTTGAGCAGGCAGATGGACATCAGAAAAGGAAACCTAGGGTTCTTATGCCTAAGAGGGGAAGTGTTGTACCCGATGCTCATGATGAATTTTGAGTTTCTATAGTTTGAGCTTGGTAGTCTTCATCTAGAGGAAAAGGAAGCCCCTTAAGTTTAATATATGTTTGATGAACCCCTCACAGCTAAGTTGATGGAAAGGGAAGGTATGATCCTAATCTAATGTTGAATGACCTAGCCTGGTTTAGTGGTCTGCTTGTGCCTTAATAGCTTACTAGGGTTAAGAATATGGATGTAAACCCTAGACCTATGGGCGATTGTGACCTTGTTGTCAAGAGATAGTTTCCTCCCATCCTGGGAGAGGGACCCTTTTGAAGGGGGTACACCGGTTTTTGGGAAAACCTAAAGAGGTCTCATAGGATCTTGAGAAGCTAAGTGAAAAGTACATGGTAAGAGGTGAACCTGTAGACCCATAGATATCCATCTCTAAGTGCATGAGGATGTGTTACCATGGAGGTAATCGGTAAAGGGCCTGACCAAGGTAGGCAGGTCACCATGACCCCTATGAAAGGATGGAAGTCAACCCATGAATGCAGAGAGAGATGATGAAGGTTTTGGTAAGGTTCTAAGTTGAACATGTACTATGTTAGAATACAAAGTCTATCCTACGGTCAGGTAGGGATAATACCGATGGAAGTAGGAGTTGCCTAATTCCCTAGTTGCACATGACCATAGGGTCGGGAGGTAACAGCTATCATTGTCTGAGGGCAATGGGTTAGGAGATTGATCACCTTCATGAACTCATGGGACCCAAAGGACAGATGAGTAGGGCACTCTCTGGATGCATGAGGTAAAAGGGATAACTCAAAAAGTGCCAGCCGCACCCTATAGACCTAGAGGATATGACCAAGGATTGTGTGTGGACCCAAGTAGGGTTGAGACCAGTTTTCCATGGAAGTAATTCTGATATCAAGATGATTGTGATGTAGAAACATATGTGGCATGTTTCAACTTATATTTAAAGGTGTACTGGCAAGGTGGGATGTATCATCTCTACTCTTGGAACATGAAGAACTCTGTATTTGGACTGCATTCAAATGCTTATTTCCTCTTGTTATGGGAGCGAGAGATAGGACAGTACGCATGACATACACCCAAGATAAAGATGATGTGAGTTGGGACGTTGCTACAAGGTATGAGGACATAGATGATAACATACCCTATTGGAGTGAATGATACATGGATGGTTTGCAAACACTAAAAGGAATTGAATAAGGTAGTCCTCTAATGAGGATGTTTTATCATGATCTATGAGTTATACAAGGTTGAGTTCAAAAACCAAGAGGATGAGCTCAGAGTTTTCTCGATGAAGATAGACTTAGAGCTGAGATGAGATAATAAGTGGAATACATGAAGGTGTAAGTCATCAACATTACCTAATACCTAAGGATGTGAAGTGGTAATGGATGCTCTAGTTGAGATATATCTGACTAGTTTGGTTAAAAGCTAGAAGAGGTGGTTAGGCTAACCTTGAGATTGAGAAAGAAGATATGTTTGGCTAATACTCAGATGTAATGAGATCTGTTGAACAAGTTAATGGTTGTTTGGTTAGCTAGCCTAGGCCTTGATGCAATGAAAGGATGGTTTTAGAACCTCGGATGCACTTCTTTTGAAATGAAGGTGATGAAACCCCGACTAGAGTAGTTTAGGGTTTCTGAGGAATCGATCTTGAGGAATCATGACATACAGGAAATCATGATTGAAGATCACCATACACCGTGATACTACAAAGATAATAAGTGATAGTAGCACATTGGATGCTTGATGTAAAGTTTCATGTAGCATGTGGCCATGCAAGCCAAGGGTGAAGGATGAACATCAGTGACCCAGTGCATTGATATAAAGTATAAAGAGTCCCCAAAAGAGAAGGGAGTTCATTACTATGGATGTTGTAAGTCTCCATTAGACTAAGGAAGGTCAATATTCAATATGGGATATGGTAGATCATCTTATCCAGATGACATGAAAAAGAAAGAGTTCTGTTAAGGGACAGATCTGATTGGACTACCCATGAGAGAGATGGTTCAACTACACCATGATGCGAGTTCAAAGGTTCTTGAGTTTAACCTAAAGGTTCCCTTCCAAAAGGTGGGTGTAAAGACCCAAAGTCTCTACTAAAAACATGATAAACAAAAACACCAAAAGTATGGCAGCGGAAGAATTAAATCTTGACATTATTCAAAAATGTATAAAGAGTACGTTACAAATTTCCCAAATGGGAGTACAACTTTATACAAGCAACTACAAGGATCTAGGTAGAGGAAGACTTAGACTAATGCAACATTGTCTCCAAACAAAACAACTATATAACATAAAAGCAACTATGATCATATACTATATGTTCTTCATCTTCTTATCCTATCCTTAGCCTTGGGTTCACCAAGCTTCCATGCGCACTCTGATCCTAACCTGGATGGTTGGGGTCATCCAGCAAGAGAGGGATAAAACAAGGTATGTGTTAAAAAGAAAGTATAGGACAAATAATAATAAAAAGCTTTACAATATAAAAGATTCTCCACAATAAGAGATTTTGAAAAGAAATGAAGCAAATATATGAATATGAGAGAGAGAAACTGCCACATTTAAATATCAACAATTATCACATTTGCATGAATATAAATTATGACTCAACAACCTCTCAATGTAGGGTGAGGCACCTACCGGACCTCACCAATGGCAGGGGGACTAAAACCCCAGTGCCTAAAAAGTGGCAGGGGGAATAAAACCCTAGTGCCTAATATATAAAATGGCAGGGGGACTAAAACCCCAGTGCCCGGCAGGAGGACTAAAACCTCAGTGCCCTGTGGGTGGTTTGTACTCATGTACACTACATTGTCAATTGGCCAATAACTATATCATGCATAATCATTCACTTGGCAGCATAGTGAAAAGTAACAAGATAGCATTGGGAATAAAACCCAAATAAATAATCTCAATCAAGCCATCGTAGGCAACATCATTATACAAGTACTTCAAGAGATGAGCCAACATAGGCAACAACAAGATTCAAGAGTTACAATTAAATGAGTCACAAAGACATCCACAATATATAACATTTCTAAGTATTTCAAAAGATGAGTCAATAACAAGATTAAATCATTTCCAAGTAAAGGAGGCAACATATGAAGAAGAATGATTCACATGATTCCAATGATTAAGCCACAATGGCATAAGCTAAGTAAAGAGTCAATAAATGTAATTAGAAGGATAACAAGGCTAGCACAATAATGAGTGGGGTTGGATAAAAGCCCAACTGAAAGATAGGTATGATTTGCACATTATATATTCCACACATTCATCATAGATGTCACATACATAAAATAGACTTCACATACCTTAGATATATACATTACCAACATATCCACCAAATAGATAGTATCACCATCCCATTATATCCTAGTTATAAACATAACACATGTATTAATATATATAAAGGCATAAACATAGAAAAAACCCTAATTTTACAAAACTATGATTTAGAGTTCAAAACCAAGTCCAAACGATTACTCATAATCTCCTGATTAAGAAAACATATTTTATTATATAAAACAGAGTTAAAATGAATTAATTATGTATTTTAAAACATTTACATACTAAAAATGCCAATCAAAGCAAACTTCGGAAAACCCTTGAGAATCAGGTCTCAAAATCATAAAATCAGATTCTACGTTAAAAATCCTTTCCATCGACTATTTATTCATATTTTTCTGACAAAGGATCGATTTACTATGAATTAAGTAAACCTGACCAATCAGAAATTAGGAAAACTATAGTGTGACATGTAATTAAATAAAAATAGGATTCGATTTAAATAACAGAGTAAAGGACCCAAATACCCTTGCTGGTTAAATCAAACCAATTTAAACGACGAGGGCAAATAGGTCATTTGCACAATCCATCGCTTTGCAAGCGAGAAACAAGAACCTGGGGGCGGAAAAGACCAAAATGACCCTAGCCCAAAAGCAAAGGCCCATGGCAGGGGCAGGGGCGCATTGGTCCTTGCCTGTGCCCGATTGCTCCTTCCTCGGCCATGGCGAGGGAGCAACCTGGAGCTTGGCTCCATTGCTCCTGCCCGCTTTCTTGCGGGTATGACCCAAGCTGAGACCGGGAATTTGTTCCCCGAGGTCTCGCGGTCACAGGGAGCTCACACACACACAGAGGCGTGCACAGGCGCAAAGAAGGGAGGCCCGAGATGGCCGGAAACAGGGGAAAGAGATCGACGAACTGGAACATCAAAACCAACTAGAAAAATCTCGGTTAAGGCTCGGAACGTGATCGCGGATTCAAGGCGAAGCGAACGGAGGCGGCAGCGAGGTCGGAGGAGCTCAGAAGCTCTAAATTAGGTGGCGGCGGCGGAGCTCACCGGCGGTCTATAGGACCCGGTGCTTGGGGGCGTCGCGCGATAAACCGAGAGTAGGAGAAGGAAGAGAGGGTGTCGAGGATGGTTACCTAGCGCTCAATTGGCCGGAGATGGTTGGAGTAGCGAGCAGCAGGTCGCCGCTTCCGGGGAAGAAGACCAAGTAGGTCAGGGAGATCTAGGGGGTGAGGGAACCAATTGAAAGGAGGGGAAGAAATGTAACGATCTGAGGGTGCTAGGAGGCACCTTAAATAGGTGCGGGGAGGGCTATAGCCGCCTCAGTAACTCAGAGGTGGAGAAGACGTTTTTGGGGGTTTCTCGTATGATGAAGAAATGACGCTGAGTTACGGCTCAATCAAACCGGCAGCGAGAGACAGATCCAACGGAAGAGGAATCATGTGAAACGATCCATCCTAGAGGAAAAACGGTCTCAGGGATCCGAGGGGCGTAACTGTTGCTCGGACACACGAGTAACTGGAGGAAGAAGACGCATCTTCGGCCATCCGATCACGCGGATGATCAACTCTGAGCCGTCAGATGGATCGCAGACCAAAAAGGGGGCGCGTGACAGTAAAATAACCGAACATTAACGTTACATTTTGATGTAAATGAAATCGATGCAATAACTATATACACACCATATTAAAAGCTAATAAAATGGATTTGAAAGGTCAAATCAACTCCAAACAACACCAAATTTGAACCATAGGCTTATAACGACGAGTATTACAATGCTATGCAATTAGAATCTCGTTTAATGCATAATATGGCTATTAATAAATATATGGCTCATAAAAGAATATAATAATATATTAAAATCAAGGAATTATATGAAAAGCCTATTAAGGAGAAACATGTGAGTAAATTCGACATATAAAACACATTAGGGTACAAATACTCATTACTCAACAAAATAGCATATTAATATGAACTAAAATCATATTTCTAGGAGAGAGAAACAATAAAGGTTAATATACACATATATGAACTCAAATACACATTATTAATAACATATTTATCCAAAAAGATCCAAATAAATATAATCTACTATATTATCCCATTAAAGACAAAATTACAACATTAACCCTAACTTATCTCCTAATGTGGGTTATTTGTACAAACACCCCTCAATTTACATCAATGAGGGTAAATAGTGATTTCAACATCAAGTTGTGCTCAAATTGCACAAGGAGTCCAAAAATGATCCAAAAGGATGGGAAATTTATGGAAAAGGTCCAAATGGACTAAAAGTCAAAGAAAATATCAAGAATGGGTAAATTGCATGGAAGACCCTGAGATTCAGTATGTTACAGCACACCACCCCTTAAAGAGGATTTTGTCCCCGAAATCACAACAAGAGGAAAGAGAGGGTGAGTGTGTAACATCCCAACCATAAACAACTAGGTTATAACCCTTCATCTAGGGTACAACACAAAATCTACATAAGTCAGGTATTACTAAGGTTTCCACAAAACCTATAGCCTTTTATCAAACCCAACATAATAAGCATCTTCGCCTAATAGGCACAACTCTATCATGAAGAGGCAGCATATCTATTATACTAACACTTGTGCCATATTTTATTACATCTTAACATCTGAATATGTGTATTATGGGTATCTCCCTCATTAAGTGTTTTAAGCATAATTAGGGTATACAAGGCCATTACAACATATATTAATGCATTCCTAACAACAATTAATGTATTAGGTCAAAACCTAAATAACTCAACATTATTACCCAATAACTACATCATGTGGGATTATGCCATATAATATCATCCAACCAATTATTACTCTAATCACAAGTCTAAGGGTATATGGCTTATCTCCAAGCTACATGTGGCACAACATCTAACATACTCATATCCATGTCATCACTAATCATTATCTCTCACAACACTAATTACTATGAATCAACATCACATTATATGAATCTAATTACTCATTATCATATTAATGATTTTATTCATAAACCAACCCATGTTAAGATGATTAATGAGATGTATTTTAGTCAACAAGGTGCTATGCCTAACATGTGTTGCTAATTAGGTCACAACTATGATTAAGGGATTATAATCCATTTACATGCATTAAGGTATATCATGTGATGACACCTAATGTCACTAGAGTATCATGAAAGGCATGAAGGGTATATATGTACATATGTTGTCAAGGCTAGATGATTACATCCTAGGGTTTAGGTCAACATGACCATTACATATTAAAGCATCCTTAGGGTGTATTTTACCATACACATTTTACCATTAGGGTGACTTAATCAAAACTATGTATATCCACATATGAACAATTAATGATTATGTGCATCAAGAGTATATTAAGGTTCAAGCATACGAATTACATGACTTATCCATTTGTTCATAAACAAACAAGATGAATTACCATCATATTAGGTTTATTAAACTCTAAACACATAAGCTCTCTATTCCCATGTCTAAGGAGTTAGAGTTTCTTGATTTCAAGGCATTGAGGGATTCCAACCCCCTAAAGAGGATTTCGTCCTCGAAATCAACAACTCCAAAATCTAACAAGGCACTAACACTACCTTTCCACTCAAAGGGTTGACTAAGTCAAACTATTTTAAGGGTATAAGATCCAACATGAAAGTCTTACTATCCAATATCCTCCAAACTAAAGGTATAACATAGGGTACACTAAACCCTAAACATAGGAAATCTAAGGCTCACATAAGATACTTAGGGATTACAAGATGATTTTTGTTTGAGAAAAGAAATCAAATCATCATACAAAGGATTCTAAGGTTATTCAACAATAAGGTAATGTGTCTAAGGGTAGACTATTTCGAGCTGTCCGTTTTAGATCAGGCCAGGCCAGGTCATATGAGCTCAGGAGTCCTCGTGAACAAGCTAGTGGGGCGGAGGAAAATATTGCCAGCCCCTAAGCTCTGACCCTTTCTAGACACCATCACTTCAACTTCTTGCTCTAATAGTTACTCAATTAGACAATTCACCAAAAAGTTGACAAATTTTATTTCTAATAAGAAATTATTATGATCTTAAATCAAACATTCTTTATAGGTCAACTCTAAGGTGAAAAACTAACTAAAGAAAAACTATATAAGATAAGGGTTCTATCTAGGAGACAATTTTGAACTAGTCAAGAATCCGACTACCTTGATGCTCTGATACCATGCTGTAAAGACCCAAAGTCTCTACTAAAAACATGATAAACAAAAACACCAAAAGTATGGCAGCGGAAGAATTAAATCTTGACATTATTCAAAAATGTATAAAGAGTACGTTACAAATTTCCCAAATGGGAGTACAACTTTATGCAAGCAACTACAAGGATCTAGGTAGAGGAATACTTAGACTAATGCAACATTTTCTCCAAACAAAACAACTATATAACATAAAAGCAACTATGATCATATACTATATGTTCTTCATCTTCTTATCCTATCCTTAGCCTTGGGTTCACCAAGCTTCCATGCGCACTCTGATCCTAACCTGGATGGTTGGGGTCATCCAGCAAGAGAGGGATAAAACAAGGTATGTGTTAAAAAGAAAGTATAGGACAAATAATAATAAAAAGCTTTACAATATAAAAGATTCTCCACAATAAGAGATTTCAAAAGAAATGAAGCAAATATATGAATATGAGAGAGAGAAACTGCCACATTTAAATATCAACAATTATCACATTTGCATGAATATAAATTATGACTCAACATCCTCTCAATGTAGGGTGAGGCACCTACCGGACCTCACCAATGGCAGGGGGACTAAAACCCCAGTGCCTAAAAAGTGGCAGGGGGAATAAAACCCCAGTGCCTAATATATAAAATGGCAGGGGGACTAAAACCCCAGTGCCCGGCAGGAGGACTAAAACCTCAGTGCCCTGTGGGTGGTTTGTACTCATGTACACTACATTGTCAATTGGCTAATAACTATATCATGCATAATCATTCACTTGGCAGCATAGTGAAAAGTAACAAGATAGCATTGGGAATAAAACCCAAATAAATAATCTCAATCAAGCCATCGTAGGCAACATCATTATACAAGTACTTCAAGAGATGAGCCAACATAGGCAACAACAAGATTCAAGAGTTACAATTAAATGAGTCACAAAGACATCCACAATATATAACATTTCTAAGTATTTCAAAAGATGAGTCAATAACAAGATTAAATCATTTCCAAGTAAAGGAGGGAACATATGAAGAAGAATGATTCACATGATTCCAATGATTAAGCCACAATGGAATAAGCTAAGTAAAGAGTCAATAAATGTAATTAGAAGGATAACAAGGCTAGCACAATAATGAGTGGGGTTGGATAAAAGCCCAACTGAAAGATAGGTATGATTTGCACATTATATATTCCACACATTCATCATAGATGTCACATACATAAAATAGACTTCACATACCTTAGATATATACATTACCAACATATCCACCAAATAGATAGTATCACCATCCCATTATATCCTAGTTATAAACATAACACATGTATTAATATATATAAAGGCATAAACATAGAAAAAACCCTAATTTTACAAAACTATGATTTAGAGTTCAAAACCAAGTCCAAACGATTACTCATAATCTCCTGATTAAGAAAACATATTTTATTATATAAAACAGAGTTAAAATGAATTAATTATGTATTTTAAAACATTTACATACTAAAAATGCCAATCAAAGCAAACTTCGGAAAACCCTTGAGAATCAGGTCTCAAAATCATAAAATCAGATTCTACGTTAAAAATCCTTTCCATCGACTATTTATTCATATTTTTCTGACAAAGGATCGATTTACTATGAATTAAGTAAACCTGACCAATCAGAAATTAGGAAAACTATAGTGTGACATGTAATTAAATAAAAATAGGATTCGATTTAAATAACAGAGTAAAGGACCCAAATACCCTTGCTGGTTAAATCAAACCAATTTAAACGACGAGGGCAAATCGGTCATTTGCACAATCCATCGCTTTGCAAGCGAGAAACAAGAACCTGGGGGCGGAAAAGACCAAAATGACCCTAGCCCAAAAGCAAAGGCCCATGGCAGGGGCAGGGGCGCATTGGTCCTTGCCTGTGCCCGATTGCTCCTTCCTCAGCCATGGCGAGGGAGCAACCTGGAGCTTGGCTCCATTGCTCCTGCCCGCTTTCTTGCGGGTATGACCCAAGCTGAGACCAGGAATTTGTTCCCCGAGGTCTCGCGGTCACAGGGAGCTCACACACACACAGAGGCGTGCACAGGCGCAAAGAAGGGAGGCCCGAGATGGCCGGAAACAGGGGAAAGAGATCGACGAACTGGAACATCAAAACCAACTAGAAAAATCTCGGTTAAGGCTCGGAACGTGATCGCGGAGTCAAGGCGAAGCGAACGGAGGCGGCAGCGAGGTCGGAGGAGCTCAGAAGCTCTAAATCAGGTGGCGTCGGCGGAGCTCACCGGCGGTCTATAGGACCCGGTGCTTGGGGGCGTCGCGCGATAAACCGAGAGTAGGAGAAGGAAGAGAGGGTGTCGAGGATGGTTACCTAGCGCTCAATTGGCCAGAGATGGTTGGAGTAGCGAGCAGCAGGTCGCCGCTTCCGGGGAAGAAGACCAAGTAGGTCAGGGAGATCCAGGGGATGAGGGAACCAATTGAAAGGAGGGGAAGAAAGGTAACGATCCAAGGGTGCTAGGAGGCACCTTAAATAGGTGCGGGGAGGGCCATAGCCGCCTCAGTAACTCAGAGGTGGAGAAGACGTTTTTGGGGGTTTCTCGTATGATGAGGAAATGACGCCGAGTTAAGGCTCAATCGAACCGGCAGCGAGAGACGGATCCAACGGAAGAGGAATCATGTGAAACGATCCATCCTAGAGGAAAAACGGTCTCAGGGATCCGAGGGGCGTAACTGTTGCTCGGACACACGAGTAACTGGAGGAAGAAGACGCATCTTCGGCCATCCGATCACGCGGATGATCAACTCTGAGCCGTCAGATGGATCACAGACCAAAAAGGGGGCGCGTGACAGTAAAATAACCGAACATTAACGTTACATTTTGATGTAAATGAAATCGATGCAATAACTATATACACACCATATTAAAAGCTAATAAAATGGATTTGAAAGGTCAAATCAACTCCAAACAACACCAAATTTGAACCATAGGCTTATAACGACGAGTATTACAATGCTATGCAATTAGAATCTCGTTTAATGCATAATATGGCTATTAATAAATATATGGCTCATAAAAGAATATAATAATATATTAAAATCAAGGAATTATATGAAAAGCCTATTAAGGAGAAACATGTGAGTAAATTCGACATATAAAACACATTAGGGTACAAATACTCATTACTCAACAAAATAGCATATTAATATGAACTAAAATCATATTTCTAGGAGAGAGAAACAATAAAGGTTAATATACACATATATGAACTCAAATACACATTATTAATAACATATTTATCCAAAAAGCTCCAAATAAATATAATCTACTATATTATCCCATTAAAGACAAAATTACAACATTAACCCTAACTTATCTCCTAATGTGGGTTATTTGTGCAAACACCCCTCAATTTACATCAATGAGGGTAAATAGTGATTTCAACATCAAGTTGTGCTCAAATTGCACAAGGAGTCCAAAAATGATCCAAAAGGATGGGAAATTTATGGAAAAGGTCCAAATGGACTAAAAGTCAAAGAAAAGCTCAAGAATGGGTAAATTGCATGGAAGACCCTGAGATTCAGTATGTTACAGCACACCACCCCTTAAAGAGGATTTCATCCCCGAAATCACAACAAGAGGAAAGAGAGGGTGAGTGTGTAACATCCCAACCATAAACAACTAGGTTATAACCCTTCATCTAGGGTACAACACAAAATCTACATAAGTCAGGTATTACTAAGGTTTCCACAAAACCTATAGCCTTTTATCAAACCCAACATAATAAGCATCTTCGCCTAATAGGCACAACTCTATCATGAAGAGGCAGCATATCTATTATACTAACACTTGGGCCATATTTTATTACATCTTAACATCTGAATATGTGTATTATGGGTATCTCCCTCATTAAGTGTTTTAAGCATAATTAGGGTATACACGGCCATTACAACATATATTAATGCATTCCTAACAACAATTAATGTATTAGGTCAAAACCTAAATAACTCAACATTATTACCCAATAACTACATCATGTGGGATTATGCCATATAATATCATCCAACCAATTATTACTCTAATCACAAGTCTAAGGGTATATGGCTTATCTCCAAGCTACATGTGGCACAACATCTAACATACTCATATCCATGTCATCACTAATCATTATCTCTCACAACACTAATTACTATGAATCAACATCACATTATATGAATCTAATTACTCATTATCATATTAATGATTTTATTCATAAACCAACCCATGTTAAGATGATTAATGAGATGTATTTTAGTCAACAAGGTGCTATGCCTAACATGTGTTGCTAATTAGGTCACAACTATGATTAAGGGATTATAATCCATTTACATGCATTAAGGTATATCATGTGATGACACCTAATGTCACTAGAGTATTATGAAAGGCATGAAGGGTATATATGTACATATGTTGTCAAGGCTAGATGATTACATCCTAGGGTTTAGGTCAACATGACCATTACATATTAAAGCATCCTTAGGGTGTATTTTACCATACACATTTTACCATTAGGGTGACTTAATCAAAACTATGTATATCCACATATGAACAATTAATGATTATGTGCATCAAGAGTATATTAAGGTTCAAGCATACGAATTACATGACTTATCCATTTGTTCATAAACAAACAAGATGAATTGCCATCATATTAGGTTTATTAAACTCTAAACACATAAGCTCTCTATTCCCATGTCTAAGGAGTTAGAGTTTCTTGATTTCAAGGCATTGAGGGATTCCAACCCCCTAAAGAGGATTTCGTCCTCGAAATCAACAACTCCAAAATCTAACAAGGTACTAACACTACCTTTCCACTCAAAGGGTTGACTAAGTCAAACTATTTTAAGGGTATAAGATCCAACATGAAAGTCTTACTATCACCTATCCTCCAAACTAAAGGTATAACATAGGGTACACTAAACCCTAAACATAGGAAATCTAAGGCTCACATAAGATACTTAGGGATTACAAGATGATTTTTGTTTGAGAAAAGAAATCAAATCATCATACAAAGGATTCTAAGGTTATTCAACAATAAGGTAATGTGTCTAAGGGTAGACTATTTCGAGCTGTCCGTTTCAGATCAGGCCAGGCCAGGTCATATGAGCTCAGGAGTCCTCGTGACCAAGCTAGTGGGGCGGAGGAAAATATTGCCAGCCCCTAAGCTCTGACCCTTTCTAGACACCATCACTTCAAGTTCTTGCTCTAATAGTTACTCAATTAGACAATTCACCAAAAAGTTGACAAATTTTATTTCTAATAAGAAATTATTATGATCTTAAATCAAACATTCTTTATAGGTCAACTCTAAGGTGAAAAACTAACTAAAGAAAAACTATATAAGATAAGGGTTCTATCTAGGAGACAATTTTGAACTAGTCAAGAATCCGACTACCTTGATGCTCTGATACCATGCTGTAAAGACCCAAAGTCTCTACTAAAAACATGATAAACAAAAACACCAAAAGTATGGCAGCGGAAGAATTAAATCTTGACATTATTCAAAAATGTATAAAGAGTACGTTACAAATTTCCCAAATGGGAGTACAACTTTATACAAGCAACTACAAGGATCTAGGTAGAGGAAGACTTAGACTAATGCAACATTGTCTCCAAACAAAATAACTATATAACATAAAAGCAACTATGATCATATACTATATGTTCTTCATCTTCTTATCCTATCCTTAGCCTTGGGTTCACCAAGCTTCCATGCGCACTCTGATCCTAACCTGGATGGTTGGGGTCATCCAGCAAGAGAGGGATAAAATAAGGTATGTGTTAAAAAGAAAGTATAGGACAAATAATAATAAAAAGCTTTACAATATAAAAGATTCTCCACAATAAGAGATTTCAAAAGAAATGAAGCAAATATATGAATATGAGAGAGAGAAACTGCCACATTTAAATATCAACAATTATCACATTTGCATGAATATAAATTATGACTCAACATCCTCTCAATGTAGGGTGAGGCACCTACCGGACCTCACCAATGTCAGGGGGACTAAAACCCCAGTGCCTAAAAAGTGGAAGGGGGAATAAAACCCCAGTGCCTAATATATAAAATGGCAGGGGGACTAAAACCCCAGTGCTCGGCAGGAGGACTAAAACCTCAGTGCCCTGTGGGTGGTTTGTACTCATGTACACTACATTGTCAATTGGCCAATAACTATATCATGCATAATCATTCACTTGGCAGCATAGTGAAAAGTAACAAGATAGCATTGGGAATAAAACCCAAATAAATAATCTCAATCAAGCCATCGTAGGCAACATCATTATACAAGTACTTCAAGAGATGAGCCAACATAGGCAACAACAAGATTCAAGAGTTACAATTAAATGAGTCACAAAGACATCCACAATATATAACATTTCTAAGTATTTCAAAAGATGAGTCAATAACAAGATTAAATCATTTCCAAGTAAAGGAGGCAACATATGAAGAAGAATGATTCACATGATTCCAAGGATTAAGCCACAATGGCATAAGCTAAGTAAAGAGTCAATAAATGTAATTAGAAGGATAACAAGGCTAGCACAATAATGAGTGGGGTTGGATAAAAGCCCAACTGAAAGATAGGTATGATTTGCACATTATATATTCCACACATTCATCATAGATGTCACATACATAAAATAGACTTCACATACCTTAGATATATACATTACCAACATATCCACCAAATAGATAGTATCACCATCCCATTATATCCTAGTTATAAACATAACACATGTATTAATATATATAAAGGCATAAACATAGAAAAAACCCTAATTTTACAAAACTATGATTTAGAGTTCAAAACCAAGTCCAAACGATTACTCATAATCTCCTGATTAAGAAAACATATTTTATTATATAAAACAGAGTTAAAATGAATTAATTATGTATTTTAAAACATTTACATACTAAAAATGTCAATCAAAGCAAACTTCGGAAAACCCTTGAGAATCAGGTCTCAAAATCATAAAATCAGATTCTACGTTAAAAATCCTTTCCATCGACTATTTATTCATATTTTTCTGACAAAGGATCGATTTACTATGAATTAAGTAAACCTGACCAATCAGAAATAGGAAAAATATAGTGTGACATGTAATTAAATAAAAATAGGATTCGATTTAAATAACAGAGTAAAGGACCCAAATACCCTTGCTGGTTAAATCAAACCAATTTAAACGACGAGGGCAAATCGGTCATTTGCACAATCCATCGCTTTGCAAGCGAGAAACAAGAACCTGGGGGCGGAAAAGACCAAAATGACCCTAGCCCAAAAGCAAAGGCCCATGGCAGGGGCAGGGGCACATTGGTCCTTGCCTGTGCTCGATTGCTCCTTCCTCATCCATGGCGAGGGAGCAACCTGGAGCTTGGCTCCATTGCTCCTGCCCGCTTTCTTGCGGGTATGACCCAAGCTGAGACCGGGAATTTGTTCCCCGAGGTCTCGCGGTCACAGGGAGCTCACACACACACAGAGGCATGCACAGGCGCAAAGAAGGGAGGCCCGAGATGGCCGGAAACAGGGGAAAGAGATCGACGAACTGGAACATCAAAACCAACTAGAAAAATCTCGGTTAAGGCTCGGAATGTGATCGCGGAGTCAAGGCGAAGCGAACGGAGGCGGCAGCGAGGTTGGAGGAGCTCAGAAGCTCTAAATCAGGTGGCGGCGGCGGAGCTCACCGGTGGTCTATAGGACCCGGTGCTTGGGGGCGTCGCGCGATAAACCGAGAGTAGGAAAAGGAAGAGAGGGTGCCGAGGATGGTTACCTAGCGCTCAATTGGCCGGAGATGGTTGGAGTTGCGAGCAGCAGGTCGCCGCTTCCGGGGAAGAAGACCAAGTAGGTCAGGGAGATCCAGGGGATGAGGGAACCAATTGAAAGGAGGGGAAGAAAGGTAACGATCCGAGGGTGCTAGGAGGCACCTTAGATAGGTGCGGGGAGGGCCATAGCCGCCTCAGTAACTCAGAGGTGGAGAAGACGTTTTTGGGGGTTTCTCATATAATGAGGAAATGACGCCGAGTTAAGGCTCAATCAAACCGGCAGCAAGAGACGGATCCAACGGAAGAGGAATCATGTGAAACGATCCATCCTAGAGGAAAAACGGTCTCAGGGATCCGAGGGGCGTAACTGTTGCTCGGACACACGAGTAACTGGAGGAAGAAAACGCATCTTCGGCCATCTGATCACGCGGATGATCAACTCTGAGCCGTCAGATGGATCGCAGACCAAAAAGGGGGTGCGTGACAGTAAAATAACCGAACATTAACGTTACATTTTGATGTAAATGAAATCGATGCAATTACTATATACACACCATATTAAAAGCTAATAGAATGGATTTGAAAGGTCAAATCAACTCCAAACAACACCAAATTTGAACCATAGGCTTATAACGACGAGTATTACAATGCTATGCAATTAGAATCTCGTTTAATGCATAATATGGCTATTAATAAATATATGGCTCATAAAAGAATATAATAATATATTAAAATCAAGGAATTATATGAAAAGCCTATTAAGGAGAAACATGTGAGTAAATTCGACATATAAAACACATTAGGGTACAAATACTCATTACTCAACAAAATAGCATATTAATATGAACTAAAATCATATTTCTAGGAGAGAGAAACAATAAAGGTTAATATACACATATATGAACTCAAATACACATTATTAATAACATATTTATCCAAAAAGCTCCAAATAAATATAATCTACTATATTATCCCATTAAAGACAAAATTACAACATTAACCCTAACTTATCTCCTAATGTGGGTTATTTGTACAAACACCCCTCAATTTACATCAATGAGGGTAAATAGTGATTTCAACATCAAGTTGTGCTCAAATTGCACAAGGAGTCCAAAAATGATCCAAAAGGATGGGAAATTTATGGAAAAGGTCCAAATGGACTAAAAGTCAAAGAAAAGCTCAAGAATGGGTAAATTGCATGGAAGACCCTGAGATTCAGTATGTTACAGTGGGAGTAGGTACATGAAGAACTCAATGTTAGTATTGTTTATCACCCCTAACCAGTGGTTAGTATGATCCAGACTAAAGGGTCTGATGAGAGCATATGTGCTCATTTAGGGTGATAGCTAGAGATAGTTCTTGTCCTATGAAAGATGTGATGATGACCACCTTATCCAGTATCAGGATTTAAAGAAGCTCTGTAGGGGAGGTTGTTTCGGTCCCCACTTCAGTAAGGTGATGTTGGTGAAAGGACCATTTGATGGTTAGAAAAGGACCACAGTGCATGTAGATGAAGTCGCTTTGATCGTACTATGGCTGAAAGGAGCCTAGAGACGATGAAAGTCTTGAGCAGATGCAAATTAGACTGACATGCAGTTCACTGTGGGAGAATATGTGACATGAAAATCCGACCCCTCTAAGTAATAGCTAAGAGGGCTGAGTCCACGATGCATGGGTTCTTTTGACATGGTTAGGTGGAGAAGGTTAAGTTTGACCTTACCCCTCAGGACAAAGTAATGTTTGATGAGTTCCATGTGTCCAATTTAGAGCACTATGTGAGGTACCCCAACCATGTGTTGAGCAATGAACCTAGTGAGCCCTAAGGGAGGCTGAAATGGACTGAGTCATCTGTGCAATTTATAGAAGCCAGGATGAAAGAACTCAGAGAAAAGAATATGTGATGATAAAGGTTCTTTGGTAACGCCATGAGTACGGTAAAACCACATAGGGGCCAATTATGGACATGGAAAAGTCTTATCTTGAATTGTTTATTTGAATTTTGAGGACAAAATTCCTATAAGAGGGGAAGGATGTTACAATCCAAATTTTTGGGTTCATTTGCCGAGAAATGTAATTTCTCATATTAATGATTTGTGAGTAAATAAAGATATGATTTTTTTTGGAATAAATATATTTCGTTTGAAATAACCTTGATGATTGTGTTGTGGGCTTTATTGGCTATTGGGCCCAAATAATAAGAAAATTCAATTAGTAAATGAATAATTGAATATTTGAGAAAAGAAAAATGTGAAAACCTCTAGAAGGCAAATCCAAAGAGGGATTTCGTGCCTCCTGGGTTCCTTGGGTTCCAAGGAGTCCAAAGTTGCATAGAGAGTACAATAAGAAAAGAAAAGAACAATTAAGTATTTCTTTATTAAGAAAGAAATTGGAAATAATGATAAAATATTGGAAATCAGTGGAAAGAGGTATAATTGGGTTATCCTTGGTGGAATTTCATATCCAAATGCTTCCTAATGTTAAAAGGAATACCAATGAGGAAAATAAAAGAGAAATAAAGAAAAATCCTCAAAAAGAGATATTTTAATGAGAAGAAACAAGATAATGTGAAATAATGCATTTAGATGCATCTAGAAGGATAATGAGTATCCAATAAAAAGGATTTCGAAATAATAGAGTTTCTTGGGATCCAACGAGTCCCAATAAAGAGGAAAGAAAGAGAAAATACCAAAATTACAAAATAAGAGGATAATGTAATGCATAATTAATGAATTATGTGGTATTGTTAAAAAGGAAATATTTTCTACTAAAAGAAAATAGAAATTCATGCCCACAGGTTAAAAAGCAAACATAAAGAGAGTAATGGCAATGATTTTCGAATTCCTATATATCCAAATAATAGAGAATATCCAAAGGATAAAGAAGAGAGAGAATATTACTTCTCTTTGAAGGAATTGGTTTCCTATTTGAAAAGGGATTTTTTGATTTGTGAATAGCCAACCCATGACTTTGTTTCCCACCCCTATATAAGGGGTAGAGCCTTGGTTCGAAGGGAAGAGAGAACCCCACGTTGTTCTACTTTCTTCTTCTTCTTCCAAGTTTTCATCAAAACCCTAACCAAGAAGGGAAGCGTGACCCTGGTACAATGAGAAGCCATTAAATGGTCTTGATGGATTCTGTACGTCCCCACGTCCCCAGAGAAATATGCTGCCATCATTCCCGTGCTCCGACACTCCAACAACAACCACAAGTGGGCTGTAGGTCCGCCTTGATCACAGATCTACTGAGCTCGCTCTCGGCCATCATGGCCATGATCCAGCGGCTCCCTCACATGCGCATAAGCATGACGGAGGTGGGTGAGCCATCCCTGATGGCCGACGAGGTCAGGAAGGGAGAGGAGGTGCCCCACCCTCGGCCGTTAGGGCAGCAACAAGTTGCCGTCGCGAGGAGGAAGAAGAGGCCCGGGCGTTTGACACATTTACCCCTCTGCGGGTTAAATTGCCTTTCATTTACGTCGGGGTAGTATCGACTTTGCGTTATGTTTCCAAGTCAACAACATTGCATGGACAGAGACATGTGGCACTCTTCCATTGGCCAAGAGGTATACAAGTTACAAAATTCGTAATTAAATATTGGTAACTCCGATTAGGACAAGTAATATATAAATTTTGATTAGGAGAGCGAGAGAAATCCAATAAAAATGATATTAAAGATTGATTCCGTTCCTAATTACAAAAGTACAATAAGTTGATGAAAAGTGCATTAAAGTTAAGTTAAAAACCCTAGTTGTGATTAAAGGTTGAATCTAGTATGCTTAATGGGTTAATTGAAGTATTAATAACTTATTGAATGATAATGTTAGATTCAAACCTGATTTGGATGTAAAATTTCATGATTTAGGGTTTTTACCCCATATGAGAATGATTAAACATTTAGAAATCCTAATTTAGGGAAAAATAGGATAAGATCATATATAATTTGAAAGATGTGAAAATACGTTGTTAAATGATGGTTCTATGTTATTTGAGTACAAAAGTCCTTAATTCTGGATAAATACCCTAAATGTTGTAATTAGGGTTTTCTCATGAATAAAAGGTAGAATAATGGCAAATTGAGTTCATATGTGATTAGACTATAATGAACTTTGAATTGATGATAAATGCGTATAATGATTTTTTCATGGATTAAAAGGATAAAAATAATAGCTTTAATGTAAAAGAGGCTTAATGAACTTAATTAATGGTTAATGGTGGCTTGGATCCAAAAATAGGGTTATATGTTGTTAAGATAACCTTAATATTGAAGAATAGATGAGATGATTAGGGTTGACGAGTAATGGTATAAAATTAGGGTTTAGAATAATAAAAAATGATGTGAAACCCTAATTGCAAAGGAAACCCTAAAATGGATACGGAAACCTTAGGGAGAAATTTCAAGTTGAATAGAAAGAATCTTGATAAAGTGTGTAGTAAATAGAGTACATCTGTTTTTCAGGATTCTTAATGATGTGGTTGAATTACTTGCTTGGATTTCTTTCTTGGTTGGAATTGATATTAGCTTGAGAAATCTATTGAACATGTATGTGGTTACGCTTATGAATAATCGCTTTAGTTTCACGAAGATTTTTGAATGTTTTTATCGGTTGCTTGAAAATAACTGTTGGATGCCTTTTATTTCATGCAACTATAAAGTGACTATGATTATCACTGTGAATGTATATATAACTGGCTTAGATCTGAATCCACCTCTATGGCTTGTAAAGGATAAAAAGGGGTAACCTAGAGTAAGGTCTAAGTTATCATGGGTTAGAAACTGGGCTACCAAGTGTATTGCCATGAGACCCTTTAGCATGCCATGAGTTAAGGAGTGGGCTACTTACAGGTAGTTCCATGTGACTCAACCCTAGAAACTGGTTCACCCATAGGTGGGACCATGATGGGTTTAATGGGGATCTACTATAAGGAAAGTAGTATCCAGGTCCAATGCAGGGACAACACAGAGGGTAGGGAATGCATGGATTGTGCAGTTATATTTAAAACATAAAATTGTTTGTTAAATGAAAATTGGTTGCAATACATTGTTATAAATGATTGTGTGATTATTGTTTCCCCCACATACAAGCTTCGACTGACCAACATTTTATTTATCGACATTTTAGGTGCAAAGCCAAACGGACAAACAGTAAATTGTCACATTGAGAAATACATGAATTCAAATACAAGGAGGATTAGTTAGAGTAGAAATTCATATGTGGATAGTAGTTTAGAGATCCACATTTTCAAAAGGTATGCAAAAGTTTATTTTTTCTTACAGCTTTCCAGTATAGTATGTGAAAATTTAATAATTGTTCTTGGTTAAATGTCGAACCTTTGATCTGGAAATTATGTGTAAAGCTTTGACCTCTTGGTCTCCCTTAATTGGGGGTTATCGGGAGGTGGGGTCATAAAAATTACCATATACAAACAACATATTGATCTTATCACCCTAAAAGAAACCAAAACCAACTGGAACGATTTCCAACTTCAACAACTTGGTGGACAACACATTAATCGATGGATACAACTGCCACCCACAAGCTTCAGTGGAGGTATCCTAATAGAGTGGAATGGTAGAAAATACCACACCACCCACTCCTTCATGCTCCATCATAGCATCATAGTATAATTCCAAACTATCATTATCGACACGTCTTGGCATTTCACGGGTGTCTATGGTCCCCCTGGCCCTTATGACCATTCTTAGTCGAAATGAACTCATTGGCCATACAACTCATTTCCACACCATGGATCATTGGGGGTGACTTCAATCTGATCAAATGTCCCCTAGAAAGACACCAATATAACCTCCATGATTACCCACAAACCCCCCATTATGCCACCCTCTTCCACAACATCATCACTACACATCACCTTCGCAATCTCCACACCAACAATGAATGTTGGACATGGCACAGAGGACTGTCCTGAGCAAGACTTGACTGATTTCTTTGCAATAATCTTTGGAATGACATGTCCTATGGTCAAAACATCCCTAATCGCATCCAACATATTTGATCACCTCCCCATCCTTCTTCACACCCTCTATAGAAGATGGGGATACAAACCCTTCCCTTTTTGAACAATTCTAGACTAACCACTGAGACTTCACCCACATGATACACAACTTTTGGTTCTCACATCCAACCAATGACAACCCCAATTTTGACATTCACCATAAGCTCAAAACTCTCTGACATATCCTCAAGAGTTGGAACAAGACACAGTTTGGCTCCTTACCAGAAACCATCAAGAACAAGGAAAACAACTCCTGAATTCATTACAGTACAACACCCTCATGAATACAACCATACACATTCTCCAAGACATCATGTTTCTCAAAACCCAATAAGAAACCCTATGGAAATAGAGAGCCAAAATCAAATGGCTAAGAGAGGGAGATAGAAACACAAACTTTGTTCATGTTTCTTATAATAACAAATACAATCAACTACAGATCACCAACATTGATGGTATTGATGCCACCACTCAACCAACACACACCCTTACAAACCACATCACCAATTTCTTCAAAGGGATATACAACGATGGACACATTTTCTATCAATAGATCAGCATCGACTGGAATAGACTTTTTCTTCATAAAATTCCTCCCACAAACAACCTCCTTGACCCTTTTCTTGATTCCAAGATCTAATGTTCGATGGAACATCTCAAATTGGACAAATCATCTGGACCAGATGGTTATGACATGTCCTATATCAAGTGTCCTAGAACATTATCAAGAATGATTTCACCAAGCTATGTTTGGAGATACACCGTCTACATGATATCTCCCATCTCCTCAAACCTATTAACGAAACCCACATAGCTCTGATTCCTAAAATGAACAACCCCAACTCCATCTGGGATTACCGACCCATTAGTCTCATCAATTAATCATATAAGATCATTGCTAAGATACTCAGTAGCCACATGAAACCGCTTCTGAATGACACTATTGACATCCGACAATGTGCTTTCCTGCCGCACAAAAATATCCAAGATGCTTTCATCATGGTACATGAAACACTGCACGCCTGTCACATGCTTCATGAACTTGTCCTCATTTTCAAATTGGATTTTGAGAAAGTCTTTGACAACATCAATTGGGAGTTCCTTATACAGTGCATACAGGGTATGAATTTCCCAGCACAATGGTGCTCATGGATACACTCATGTATCGGGTATTAGAAATTTTGCTACCCTTATCAATGGATCGTCCCATGGTTTTTTAAGAAGTCAAATGGACTTAGGCAAGGTGACCCTCTATCGCCTTACTTATTTATTATCATCACTTCCATTATAAACTCCCTCATTAGAAATTCCACGACATATGAGTACCTCAAATTACCCACATGGTGTACACACAATGTTATACAATACAAGGATGACACTTCTATCATCATCAAGCCACACAACTCATATGTCATTAACCTTATTAGGATTTTGGCAATTTTCACTAAACTCTCGAGACTCAATATCAATTACTATAAATCCATCATTATCAACAATAATATGGGAACAAGTGAGGTAGGCAGATACACTACCATGTTGGGATGTCAACATGAAGCTTTCCGTTTCACATACCTTAGACTCCCACTTACCCCCAAGCATTTGTCATGCTCTACATGGAATCTAATTGTGACATCCCACTATCACACAGACAACGATATGCCACGCGAAAATGTGTGGAACTACCATAAACCACATATTATAAAAAACATGGGTTAATTAAAACTGATTGCGGAAAGCATATGAAAGAGAACTATTACATCTGATTTCTCCTCCTACAAGGAAACATGTTATATAAACATACACAAGCCTTGATATAAGTTCACAACTTATAGGTATCTGTTGTCCTGTCAGCACAAGAGTTCACCACCTGTTTATACATATTTTATAGGCCACGCCAGGACAACAACAGGATATACAAAATACAACAGCTAGTCATCGAGAAACGTTGTCGAAACACCTCCGAGGACCTAAGAGTACATGGATGACTCTAGAACTCTACTACAAAACCACCAAAATAGTAGGATTTCCATCTCTTTCCTTCTAGTGCGATCACCTAAAAAGGTTGTAAACCAACGGGGTGAGACACCTAGTCCCAGCGAGAAACATAACTCCCCGCCGAAACTATAAAACCTCAGAATGTTTAAAGCAGATAAAGTAGATAGCTGGTAAAGACATATAATAAGAGCAGATACTGAGAAAGACTATTATTACCATAAATCTTACCAAGATATTCATGAGGCCTATATCCAGATTTCCTTTATGGAACATGATTGACAAGATAAGCTTTATGAGAACTTATCACAAGATATCAAGATTGTACAAGTAACTATAAGAGATAACTGGATCATCTACATAAGCAAGGCCTCAACTAGTGTTTCATGTTTTTCTCTAAGAAGTACATACTATTTGGCTGGATTACATTTTATTATGCCATGAGGAAGTGAGCTGCCCCTGCTCAAATCCAACCTTCAGCTGCGAAGCCCAAAACCGGTGCCATACAAGGTCAATGGGAGAGCCAGACTCCATGACCTCACCTCGTCATGATTAGTGCATGAAAACCAAAGTAGGACCACAGTCTCATGCTTATATGGCCTCATCCTTAGGGTTATCTCCACAAGCTACCCATATCTCTAGCTCACCTTGACATAGGTGCTAGTATAATTTTGAGCCATGGGCCTGATCACTGTGCTCTTGAGCCATTAACACATTCATGGTCTAACTCACTGAGTCATGGGCCTGTTCACGATGCTCTTTACCATACTAAGTCTACAACCACAGTTGTACTCTAATCCTCCTATTTTCGGCTAGGAGAAACCCTGCATATTCAACAATATGCGCTCCAGGTAATCCCGCAGGATAAACCTGTTTCACCATCACCAAGTTCTGACGATGATGGATCTATGGCCAGGGCAAACTACATGACATGTTCCACTGTAATTAATTAGTATATTTTAGGTGAGTTGTTGAGGCAACCAAGTTATTAAACATAACAACATCGAGATACATTATCACTGTCACTATCATGGTATCTCAATCCCTCCTCACAGATTGCCACTGCCTCTCAAGGCATCAACCTCATGTATCAACATCTTGGGATAGCAGTTCCTTGTCTCATCATCAGAGGATAACACCTCAACTAGGCACTCATCCTTTATCAGGTCCACGGACCTATCTCATCATACTAGTGATGCATGTTATCTCAAAAACAAGGATTATTATCATTTAGTGTTATTCAAAGCACATATACCTCATAACTCTTACCTGGCTATGAATCCATTTAATATACCTGCATGGTTAGTATACATATCAAGAGAGATAACTTAAATCACTGAACATACATCTTTATGATTATCATGCTATCATGTTTTGAACAACATCCATGATTATATGAAGCATAAGTTGTATCAATCATATTATTGTTATCAAACCATGAGCATACACTATGCCCTATTCTTGTGAACATAACCATGTTTCTTATCATCTTATGTAGCAGCATCTTAGATTCCCAACATACCCCAGTTCACAACCTACCATCATATCCCATTACTAACATAGATGCGGGTTCAAGGTGATTAATCCATTTATTAGGATTTCTGGGTTAAACATATCCTTCACCAAAGATTCCAACTTCCATCACTATAAGTGTGGCGGGTAGAGCCACCCTCACCAAAAGAATAGCGGGCAAGATCTTATCCCTCATTATAGCCTATCAGCTAGGGTTTTCAAACCCTAAAGCACTTATGTCACCATATCAACCATCAACACTTCACCCTATCATGCACTAGAGAGCAACTAGCACTGAGTTGTGTCGTGCATCTTGAACTAGAGGTGTGTATCGTGCACAAGCAGCTAGGGTATCATAACTTATCTTATCAACCGAAAACCCTATCGTTTACTAGGGTTAGGGTTTCTATCGGCCAACCCTCTCAACAAGGATCATATCAACAAGGAGCATGGCGACCAAGACACCCTATCACCCAACCATCAAACCATGTTGTCCAAGGAACCCTCATGTCGGCCAAGGCACTCTATCGCCCAAAGCTTCATGTCATCTATGGGCAAGGTGGCCACTAAGACATCATATCGGATAACTCAACTTAGGGTGTGTCGTGCAAACACAAATCCCACGACTGACACAAGGTTTACCCATCTTACTTATATCGTTCAAGGAAGAGGCTAGGGTGTCACCCACCTATAACAAACAATACTAAGGCACCACAACAAGGCCTATCATCCAACTAGGTCAAGCACCTTATATCGGCCACCACTAAGGCACCTATTAGGGTTTCACTATGCAAACATCATATCAGGCAACTCAAGACCAAACCATGTCACCCAAAACAGAGATAACTTACCAGCCACCATGTCGACCAAGGGGACATCAAAAGCAAGGGATCATCTCGGCCAAAGCATATCATCCAAGGATACTAACAAGGTGAAAGGGGTCATATCGGGCACAAAGCCAACAAGGATCAACTGATCATATCGACCAAGATAAAACCCACAAAAGGGTGTAATGTGCAAGGGCACAAGAACCTCACCAAGATGGTCATCTTCAACCTCAAACTCTTAAGCAACAAACCCTAATTGATTAAGATAGTTGGCTCACCTCTCAACAACCAAGTGAGAGGGGTTTTGCATAACCTCCATCACAAATCGGGCAACATGATGGATCATCTCCAACTTAGGTCATCACTCATCCAAAGGCTCACCTCTCAAATCCATGGTGAGAGGAGGGTGTTGCCCAAGAAACTAGAGCATAGACTCACCTCTGAACGACTAAGGAAGAGAGGGGTTTTGCCTACACCACTAGTGCTCAAACTCACTTCTCAAAACCAAGGAGAGAAAGGGGTATTGCCCCAAAGGAAACCCTAATCTATGGGTTTGCCAACTAGGTCCAAAGGTACACAATAAACAACAACATCATCAACAACATGATCACTATATCCACAAGATTACAGGTACATGCTAGAGAAAGAAACATATCTAACAACATGCATGGCAGATCATGATCACATATGAACATGCAACATCAAAGAAGGTAGTATAGTTAGGGTTATAAGTTATGTAACCCACCTTAAGAAAGCTCCTCAAGCTCTAAAGCTCCAAGCTTTAATCTCCTAGCTCCAAGGCACACCACCTACGGCCACCTCAAGGAAAGGAACAAAGCTCATAACCACCATGGCCGAAGAGCAAGAAAGAAGGAAAAGGAGATGCTAAGGGGAGAGGTAAGATGCTTACCAAGGAAGCAAGACTCACCTATGGTTCGACCACCAAGCTAGAGGAAGAAGAAGAGAACTCCTTCAAAGGGATCAACCACCAAGCACACCAAGGGAAGGTGTATCGTGCACCAAGGAAGAGGGAGGCAACAAAGAACTAAAGGGATCCTAAGAAAGTGAAAGGGAAGGTATATATAGAAGAGGATGAAGGGGGAACCAAGGCAAGGTGTCACCCACCTAGGGACACTTGTCCATGGGAAATACCACCTTCTCATCTCGCCACATCCACATGTCCAAGGCATTTGCCACATGCAAGCATCAAGCACCAAGTGTCCACAAGGGGGTGACACAAACGATGCTAAAAGTAAAAGATGGTCATAGGCCGATACATCTTCTTGGGCGATACACTCATGCCCGACACAAGCCATGGCCGACACACACTTAGGCCAACACAAGTACCCAAACACTCCCTTGCCTGATACAAGGCCCATCAAGGCAAGGCAAATCCTAAACAAGGCAAGACAATGCTCAACAAAGCCCAAGGCTACTCAAGCAATGAGCCCAATCCATCCTCTCCACTCTAGAGGATGCAAGGAGAGAGAGAAACATCTCTCAAGGTGACAAACTTGCTCATCAACCCTAAACTTGGGTGATTTGCAAGTAGCACCTCCAACTCTCAACAAAGCACAAACAAACCCTAATCACCCCTTGAGGTGATTAGCAAGCAACTAAACACCAGGGTTAGGCAAAGCAAATAGGATAAGCCCAAAATGGAGGTCAGGGTCCTTACAATCCATAAACCTCTACAAAGAGATTTTTCCCCCAAAATCTGAAGAGAAAAACGAGGGATACTTCCTTCTCATCTCTTCCTCAAGCTCCCACGTGGCTTCCTCAACACCACTATGATGCCAAAGAACTTTCACAAGCGCCAGGTATTTCCTTTTTAACTTCTTTACTCTTCTGTCAAGGATCGTCACTGGACCTTCCTCGTAGGTCACATCTTCATTGAGCTCAACCTCAACTGGATGCATCACTGTCCCTGTGTCTGGATGATTTTTCTTCAGCATGCTTATATGGAACACTAGATGTAACATGTGCAACTCTGGCGGCAACTATAACTTATAAGCTACCTTGCCAACACGTGCTAGTACCGGGTATGGCCCCATATACCTAGGTCCTAGTTTGCCTTTCCGGCCAAACCTCAGCACGCCTTTCCAAGGTGAGACCTTTAGATACACTTTGTCTCCCACCTGGAACTCTAAAGGTCGTCGGTGATTATCTGCGTATGACTTATGTCTGTCATGTGTTGCTTTCAACTTTTGTTGTATCACTATGATCTTCTCTATTGTCTGATGTACTAACTCAGGACCCAAAAAGCTGATACTCACCAGACTCATACCAACATAGAGGAGATATGCACTTCCTGCCATATAAAGCCTCATAAGGAGCCATGTCGATGCTCCGCTGGTAACTATTGTTGTAGGTGAACTCTATCAAATTAAGATGTACATCCCAACTACCTAAGAACTGCAAAACACAAGCTCAGAGAAGATCTTCTAAAGTCTGAATAGTCCTTTCAGACTGCCCATCTGTCTGCGGGTGGAAAGCAGTATTGAACCTCAACTTTGTTCCCAATGCTTTGTGCAGTTGTTCCCAAAAACGACTCGTGAACTGAGGACCTCTGTCGGAAACTATCGTTGTTGGTACACCATGCAAACGCACTATCTCATCCACATATATCTGAGCAAGCTTCTCTGTTGTATATGTTGTCTTCACGAGTATGAAATGAGTAGACTTTGTCAATCTATCCACTGTCACCCAAATGGAATCATGATTCCTAGTTGTCCTTGGCAGACCAACTATGAAATCCATGGTTATATGATCCCATTTCCACTATGGTATTGGCATGGTTTGTAACGTACCTGCCAGCTTCTGATGCTCAACCTTAACTTGCTGGCATACCGCACACCTAGCCACAAACTCAGCTACATCCTTCTTTAAACCAGTCCACCAATACAGGTCCTTTTGGTTATGATACATCTTGGTAACTCCCGGATGCATAGCATACATTGATGTGTGTGCTTCCTCAAGCACAATATTTCTCAGATTATCAACATAAGGGACAACCATACTATCATGATAACAAACCAATCCATCCTCAGACTCATGGAACCCATCATGCTTCTCGTTTCCAAACTCTGATCTGATCGACTGAACTGAAGCATCTGTCTGTTGTGCATCCTTGATCTGTTGCCTCAACGTAGGCTTTACTTGCATTTGTGCCAACAATCCTACCAACAAGGAGACTTCTATCTGTACATTCATCTGCCGCAAAGAGACAAGCATATCCCAACTATGGCATACCAAGGAACTCAAATGTGCCTTCATTATGGAAAGAGAAGAAGACTTCCTACTAAGTGCATCAGCTACCGCATTCACCTTACCAGGATGATACTCAATGGTGCAATCATAATCATTCATCAGCTCCATCCAATGACACTTTCGCATGGTCAGCTCACTCTACGAGAAGATGTACTTCAAGTTCTTATGATCTGTAAAGATCTGACACACTTCCCCAGAAAGATAGTGTCTCCAAATCTTTAATGCATAAACTGTCGATGCCAGCTCCAAATCATGTGTCAGATAATGATCTCCTCATGTTTCTTAAGCTATCACGAAGCAAAAGAAACCACATGATCCTCCTACACCAGCACACATCCTAGGCCTTTCTTGGAAGAATCATAGAAAACCACATAGCCTTTCCCAGGCTCTGGAAACACCAACACCGGAGCACTAGCCAGCTTCTCCTTCAAGCTTTGGAAAGCTTGTTGACAACGATCATCCCAAACAAAGGGTACATCCTTCCTGGTCAATTTTGTCAATGGCAACACGATCACACTGAAGTTTCTTATAAACCTTCAGTAGTATCCTACTAAACCCAGAAAACTAGAAACTTTTGTCGGCATCTTTGGTTTCTCCCAATCTACAACTGACTCCACCTTCTTATGGTCCACTCTGACTCCTTCTGCAGATTTCACATGACCCAAGAAAGTCACCTTCTTCAACCAAAACTCACACTTACTGAACATGGCATACAACTGATGTTGGTGGAGAAGAGTCAGTGCTTTTTGAAGGTGATGTTCATGCTCTCGATTGTCTTGGATATAGATCAAAATGTCATCTATAAAGACTACAACAAACTAATCTAGAAGCGGATGGAACACTCTATTCATCAAATCCATGAAAGAAGCAGATGCATTGGTTAGCCCGAACGGAATAACCACGAACTCAAAGTGACCATACCTCATCCTAAAAGCTGACTTTGGTATGTCCTCCTCCTTAATCCTCAACTGATGATATCCAGATCGTAGATCGATCTTTGAGAACAACGTAGCACCACACAACTGATCTAACAAATCATCTATCCTCAATAACGGGTACTTGTTCTTGATCATAACTTTGTTCAACTACTGGGTAATCTATACACAACCGCATCGACCCATCATTCTTCTTAACAAACACGACTGGAGCACCCCACGACGATGTGCTCGGTCTAATGAAACCTTTATCCAACAATTCCTGTAATTGCTTCTTCAATTCTTCCATCTCGACAGGTGCCATCCTGTACGACGTCTGAGCAACTGGATGTGTCCCTGGCACCAGATTGATCTCAAAGTCAATCTCTCGAGGTGGGGGAACACTAGGGAAATCATCGAGAAACACATCCACAAACTCTTATACAACAGGCACCTCCTCAAGGGTAGGACCCTTCGCCTTGGTATCCATAACGTGAGCTAGGAACACCTTACATCCTTGCCGCAATAACTTTTCTGCCACCATCGCTGATACTAAACGCATCGGAAAAATCTTCCTATCTCCTTGGAAGATCCACTTCTTACCATTGTCATCAAACACTGCCTTCTTGGAACCACAATCCAGCACAACCTTATACTTCTCTAAGGTATCCATCCCAAGGATCACATTGAATCCATGCATCTCAAGTGGTATAAGATCCACTTGTATACTGTGTCCCGAAAAAGATAAAACACAAGATGGGCACTCCTCTCAAAGCATCGAGGAACCATCAAGAGGGGTTTCTAGCAACAAGCTATCTTTCTTACAACTAACAGGTAAAAGACAGTTTTCAAGCATAGTTCATGCGATAAAAGAGTGTGTAGCACCTGGGTCAACCAGAACAGATATAAAGCAAGAAGATGACAAATCAGAATGAAATAACTCCATCTGACCTGCCACCACTCGTGGGTTGACTATCGCCTCTGGTTGACTTATAACATAGAATCGAGATGTTGTTTGATGTCCACGTCCTCTGCTTCCTTGGGAAGACGATCCCGCTTGTGACGCTTGACCACGTCCTCACCCTCTGCTACTACTAGGTTGTTGTCTATCTGACCCTTGCTGATTCTCTCTCAGCTGTTGCGTCACTTCGACATCTTTCCTTGGGCAATTTGATCTCACATGCTCGGTCTGTCCACAGTGGTAACATGACCTGTCTTCTATCTGCGGCCTAGATGTCCTTATCACTATTACCGAAGTTGTACTATGAGCTTTGGATGGTGAAAATCCACGCCCTCTTCCCTTACTCAAAGACCACAAATATGGTGCATGAGAACTCTGCATCGCGGAAGGTGTTGAATACCTTGGCTTCTTGAAGCCATCAAACCTGTATCTTTGAAATTGAGCATGCCTTTTCCTGGTCATGAACTCCCTTTTCTCCTTGACAGACCGTTCAATCCTACGGACGGACTCCACAAATGTGGCAAACCTTTCCCGATTTTCTAAGGCAGCAGTAGGTGTTGACAACTCAACACTCAAACCCTTTTCAAACTGTCTGATCCACTCATCATCTTTCACCACCATGTGAGGACAAAACCTCAACAAGTCCATGAACTTGGCTTCATACTCAGTGATGCTCAGCGATCCTTGGCGCAGACGCTCAAACTAGTTGATCTTCTTATCTAGATACGTCTTTGAGAAGTATCGGCTGACGAACTCTCGTCGGAAAACCTCTCAACAGATCACCTCACCGGGTCACTTCTCCTCCTTGATGGCCCACCAGTGGCCAGAACTACCTTTTAGAAGGTAGACAACGTGCTTTACTTTGTCTACTTCGGGGATGTCGAGGATCCAGAAGGCCTTCTCAAGACCTATCAGCCACAGATCTGCATCCGCCGGTTCAACCGTTCTAGCGTAATCTAAAGCTCTGACTCGGCGAAGCCACTCAAAGGTCCTCCCAATGCCTGATGATTTACCGTGGGGATCTTGTACTCTTGGCGCAGGCACTAACACTCTTTCCACCATGTGATTCATCGCAGCCATCAACTGCCCCATAAGGTGCTGATAGGAAGGGCTTTCAAGAATGGTTGGGTCAAGTTGGGGGACCTCAGGCACCCGATCTTCATGTGTATGCACTCTTTCTCCATCAACTAATGCAGCATCGCTGCTCTTGGAAGCATGTTCTTCATGGTTTCTAGAAATCTTAAAGCTTTATCTTCCACTGAGGGCAGAAGGTTATTGTAAGAAAATCTAGAAAACTCACAAAAATAGACACAACCTAGTCCTAGATCCCTGTAGACTCAGCGAACCTAGAGCTCTGATACCAAAACTTATTGTGACATCCTGCTATCACACAGACAAGGATATGCCATGCGAAAATGTGTGGAACTACCATAAACCACATATTATCAAAAACACGGGTTAATTAAAACCGATTGCGGAAAGCATATGAAAGAGAACTATTACATCCAATTTCTTCTCCTTCAAGGAAACATGTTATATAAACATACACAAGCCTTGATATAAGTTCACAGCTTATAGGTATATGTTGTCCTGTCACCACAAGAGTTCACCACCTATTTATACATATTTTATAGGCCACGTCAGGCCAACAATAGGATATACAAAATACAATAGCTAGTCATCATGAAACGTCATCGAAACACCTCTAAGGACCTGAGAGTACAGGGATGACTCTAGGTGTGGCATCCAACTTATAAAAAGAAGATTTACATAAGAGGAAGTGAATCATTTGCAGAGGATTACTAAAAATCACTAAAAATTAAAGCTTTTTGCAAAGAGATTCATGCATAGGAAAACTCTTTCATCAAGAACCAAAGTATAACATTTACATCCTGGTTCATAATTACATAACTTGTGCCATCTCTTCTTGAGGATTTACATCATCAGCTGCACTTTTAAAATTATATACAGACTGTATAAGAACTTCGAGGCATCAAGGCAAAATCTCAGATCGATTCATTAAAACACTAACTATAAACTCCGAGGACTTGAGAGTATAGAGACGACACATAGGACTACTATCTACACAAAACTTGGTAGCCAGTGCCTCCACCTGAGTTATCACTGTTGTCCCTGTTGTTGCTGCTGCTTTTCCCTTGCTATAGGGTTCCTTCTTCTTCTTCTGCGTTTACCTAAAAAGTTGGATCCCACGGGGGTGAGACAATTGTAAATTTCCCCAGCGGGAGATATAACTCTCCGCCAAAACATTTTTATAGTAGTTTATTATAATAAAACTGAGCAGGAGTTCTTATATATTAACAAAAGTATTAATCATTGAATGAACAAAGTAATGTAATCTCCTTTCCTAAGGAGAGCATTGCATTTATCCATGATAGAATCATAATTCATCCTTCTATTTGCAATGAGTATAAAGAGATATGAATAACATCTATCAACTAGAGATGCATAAAAGAAATGTAACATCAGCCAATGAATTTCTGTATTCAGTCCTTAAGCAAACATGCTATACGGCTGATTACATTTTACAATCACACTTATGCTCTGAGGAGATGAGGTATACCATTTATACTCCAACCGACCATTGCGAAGTCGAAATCGGTGCCATACAAGGTCAATGGTAGAGTCGGCTACCAAGACCTCCCTTATCTCGGTCAGTACAAGATCAAATGCAGGACATCTTGTGCCTTTGCTAAATAGCTTTCCAGGGTATACTGGAAACTTCGTTATTAGAGTTACAGTGGTGTGCTGCACTTTCTTTGAAATCATGAGATTTCTTATTTATCTCCATCGATCCAGAATTAATATTATTGGGATATGTTACTGCATCTATCCCAATCATAGGGAGATTCGTGGTACATCCATCTCGGTACAATAATGAAGTATTGAGAGGTTTAATCCCTCATTAGGACGTCAGGATACATTCGCCCATTGACCCCACATATTCAAAATATGCATTCTGGGTTTTTCCGCGGAGCACCCGTTTCACCATCCAGCAAGTTCTGACACTGATGGTAATATGGTTAGGGATCTACATGATATGATTTCACTTGATTAATTGAGTACATTAGCATATTCTTTTAGCATCAGTCAAGTTCTCAAACAGGAATTATAATGACAATTGCTATAAAGAAACCTATAAGATCTTATCTATAGCTTTACCAGAACTTAAAATGCATTGGGATCTTAATCCCTTATCTCACTACTTAAAAGTTCACATCTCACAGCAACATGATTATCTTATGTATCAAAACTGGGTATTCATACCCTTAGTTCATCACTAATCACTGTTACCACTTGTTAGGTAACTATTACCTCTAGGTCCTCAGACCGAGGTATACATGATACTTGTTACACAAGCATCTCACATGGCTCACAAGGCCCATTAATTGTCTTGTCACCTTTCACTAGGCAACCACTAACTCATATGACTCATAGAATCCATGCACATTTTTTTTTTACTTTTACTAAGCAACAACAACATTAAGGTACACAAGGCCAATCAACATTGACATTATATAAAAGTCATGGCTCAAATCTGTCTATGATCATCATCTCATGATGTCTGCATGATTAATAGACATGATGATAGTCATATGATTCATTTATCACATCATGTGATACAATATTAACACCACCATTCCTTTATCAGGATTAGGGTTCATTATCAAATAGGATTTTCCATTCCATTACCCAATTTAGGGTTAGGATCTCCCATTTCTCATTAGTTAGGGTTTCATGTTTACATCATTAGTTCAACCCTAATATATTTCTCCACCCCTCTAGGAGCATTCAAAGCTATCATAAGTATTTACTCATGATCATTACTTTCATCATATATCATTTATGAATATCAAGTCAAGGTATGAGTTCATCTCTCAACCTTACCATGGTATGTTTATATCATGCCCATTATCTTGGATTAACCCTTTTCTCATAGTGTTTAGCCAACACTTATCAAAGTGCATTGAATTCATTACATATTCATTGTAATAATTTACATAACACACACTTCTTGTGTTTTTTATCCAAGTATGTTGGATTGAGATGCATCAAGGTATAAGTATAACAACCTTGAAATGCTAAATCTGATTTCTATCATGTCCTGATGTATCACTTTTCTCCTCATTCCATCTTACTTAAGATAATCAACTGACCTTGTATTAAGGTATTTCCCTCTTAATACTTTTAACCATTCACCTATCACTTTCATCATATAGTGCATAGGTCACACATTAGCATTGTCCAACTATCTTTAATGATGTGGACTTATCTAATGGTTAAGCATTGTTGATATAGGATAATACATTATCAACCACTTTAGGTATTTCAACTCTTAGGATGGTATACCCTTCATAATTTAATGTTACATACATCATTCCTAAGAGTTTCATGTACTCATCTTTGTAAAGTGTATAGGGTTGTTACACATGTATAGAGTTGGACATATAATGATCTAGGCATTATCTTATCCCTTATACCCTTACTCATTAGAGTATCAATATTACCATTCATATGGTTTATCAATTTTTACCCATCATGGGTGTAACATTCTCATCTTACTTGATTATATTAGCCACACCCTTCTTTAGTGTATTGACCAATATACTATCACTAGGGTTTCATATATCAATATATGGTATCACCTTGGAATTGAGTCTTACATCACATCATTCATCAGAGTCCCACATAACATCATTCTAATTTAGGGTTTCACATGGCATTACCCTACATTAGAATTTCCCATTGAATCACCCTCAAATAGGGTTTCACATAGCATCATCCTCATTTAGGGTTTCACATGGAATCATCCTCAATTAGGATTTCCACTTTAATTACCCACAATTGGGGTTTACTATTCGTCCCAATTAGGATTCCTATTCAAGTATCCATAATCAGGGTTTACTATTCATCCCAATTTAGAGTTTTATATCACATTACACTGAATTAGGTTTACACATATCATCACTCTGGATTAGGATTACATCCTTACCCTAGATTAGGATTTCACTCAAAATTGCCCTGAATAAGGGTTCACTATTCAACCCAATTAGGGTTTTGTATGACATTATCTGGAATTAGAGTTACTCATGTCATCACCCTTAATTAGGGTTAAATCCTTATCTTAGATTAGGATTACATCTAGTATTGTCCTAAATTAGGGATTAGGGCTCAACAACCATCTTGATTAGGGTTTCATGATCTCTTTATTAAGGATCATACCCTAATTTCATAATTATCCAAATTGAAGGTATTAAGGCTTGACCTTTACATGTTTATTATACATGTATGAGTTCCTCTCTCTTTATCATCCTCTCTAGGATATTGACTATGTCAAACTTGGCTAAATAGGTCAACCAATCCTTCACTTATGAACATCCAATAAGGATAGACATAGTATATTGAAGTATTGCTTATTTAAGCTTCAAAGATTAACTTGTCTAATATTACCAATGACTTGGTACCCTAAAGGTACAATCCTAGTGATTTTCATTAAGATAAAATAGTAAAAATTATAGGGCAATTGATCCTTCAACTTATTAAGTTATCAATTTATTTGATCACTTTATATTACCAAACGATCTTGACCCTTTGATTTCTAAACGGTTTGAAACTGTTTAAGCAAATTGCCTTTGAAACCGAATGGGCTTGGGTCTCTAAACGGTTTGAGACCATTTCATCCCAAACGGTCTTGAGACCGTTTGGACTCAAATGGTCTTGAGACCATTTGGGCTCAAACGGTCTTAAGACCGTTTGGTCCAAACCATCTCAAAACCGAATGGACCAAAAAGTCCTTTCAACACTCACACAATTCATGATTTCAATGGATGAAACAATTATCAATTGAGTCCTTGATTTATTTATCACTCGAATTATTGAATAAACCTTCAATTAGACCATAAATTAAGGTTTTGAACCCAATTGATCTAGGATTTCAACTCAAGAAACCTTCAATTAGGGCTTTGAATCGAATAACCATCAATGATCAACATTGTGGAATTGATTCCATTGCTACTAATGAATTATCATCAAATTTTTGATATGACCAGACCCCAAACGGTCTTGAGGTCGTTTGGATGACCTCCAAACGGTCTTGAGACCATTTGCCTCATCCTATCCTTGGACTTTGTGAAATTCTATTAGGGTTTAGATCATTAGATTGATCATAAAATCAGCACTTAATTGCATTTCAATTTGATATCTCAGGACCTTCAATTACTCAACCATACTTAACCCTAGACCTCCAATCGGTCTTGGGTGACCCCCAAACGGTATTGAGACCATTTGGGTGATTCCAAAATGGTCTTCAGACCGTTTGGGCTCAAACACCCAAAAATCTAAGTTACCCAAATTGAATTTCAGCACTTAACTCGATTAGGGTTTGCTAAATTGATTAGCCTTCAACTGATGAACCCATTGGAATTAATCAATAAAATTTGGGTTTTCATCAACCATCATCATTAGCATCAACTTTTCCAAACAGTCAACCCTGGTCAACCCTCCCAAACAGTTTGAAACTATTTAGTTTCATACGGTTTGATGAAACTGTTTGCTTTCAAATGGTTTTGTTGAAACTAAATGAGCAACTTTGTTGAAACCGAATGGAATACAATTCTTTGGGAAAAGTGTCCAAGATGATGTCATCATCATCTATCCTCGTTCATTTAACTCCTAGTACATCTGATTTCATGGAAATTCCATTTTCAACAAGCAATTAATCAAGAAGATGAAGGAATCAACGAAATTGCAAGATTAATAGTTGAATAACAATGTAGAGGGGTCCAAGTTATATAACCTGCCTCCAATTGAGATCCAAAGCTTCAAGATCACGTCAACAATGGTGGATGCAACTCCTTTCACTATTCCAAGGTTCGTCCTCAAGCTTTGAGTGAAAAGGAATGGTTAGAATGGAAGAGGGAATGGAGATAGGAAGAAATCATGCATTGATTTGTGATTTCCACCATGGATTCAAGGTGAAAGAGGGTCAAGAAACTTACCAACAAGTTGGGGATCGTTCTACTCCTGCTTCCAAGCTCCCAAGGGCGTTTTTCAAGCAAAGGGTGGAAGTGAATTTTAAATTCCCCTTTTACTCTATCGATAAATGAGCTTATATGCAATTTCTATTAAAAAATTCAATTAGGAGAGAGAAAGTAGGAATTATCTCCCCCTTATCCTTGCAATTTTCCCCCTTCTCTTACTTAGGGACGAGGCTATCCTTTTTGCCTCTTATTCCTCTCAATTTTCCATAATTTAAAGAAAAGCAAATTAAGCACCTTAAATCATTTTATAATAATATCCATAAGTGAGTGGATATTTATTTTTCTTATAATAATGTGAGAGAGATATCCACTTCCTTTGGATATTTTCGTGCCTTTTCAAGGCACAAGCTCTTCCAACCTCTTTCCAAATTCATCCTTAAACTTTTAGTTGAAGGGCTCTTTAATATATTTCTTTTTGCATTAAATTGAATTAGGGTTTCAATTATGCATAAATCGTGATTATTTTAATATCAAGATTCGTTCTCCTACAAATTAATTCAAATGAAGTGCCCCTCTCATTTTATTTGCTCTACATGATGCCAAGAAGTATAAGGGACCTCATTTAAGTGGTAATTTGCATATTGAACCCTAGGTTTTGGGTAAATTGCACTTTACACCAAAACTAGGTTTTAATGCACAAACATTGTTTTATCAACTCTTTCTTGGTACTCAGGCTCTTGAAAGCCATACCACTAAATCATAATCATTCCTATGATGTTTCAACATATGAGGAACATTTTGTCATGTAACATTTGCAAGTTAACCTCTCACTTTTGGGTAATTTGCTCTTTAGTCCAAAATAATCAACCATTGCTTCAACATTATCCAAACATGACCAAAATTGAAATATAAGTCCTCTTGAGCCTTAATTAATTTTCACAAGATAAAATTAAGGATCTAATTAACTTGCTTAAGAAAAACTCCCAGGGTTTAGGCATAACCCAGGTCAGGGATGTTACAAATTATAAACCCCTAACAAGGATTTCGCCCCCAAAATCCCAGCTAAAGGAAGACAGATATTATTCATTCATCATACTATCTAGTCTCCACATAACATCTCATTATTATGGGGACAACAAAAAAAACTTTGATCAACCCCAAGTTATCCCACATAAGATTATCATGGAATGGTTCACACGGGACACAAACTCCACTGTCATTGACTGTGGAGTTAATTTTGTTTCAGGTAACACTTTCCTTATTTTACCATTTCATGTGACATATTCTTGTTTCTGAGGAGTCTCCCATGCTCCTTAATTAATTCAACATTTCACTTTCAAGATCACAATTATGTTCTTTCACCCATTTGGAACTATAAGTCTTTTCATTTGATTGTGCCGTCTCATCTGGTGACACAATACTAGATTTTTTTATTACTTGTACTACTTATCCTATTAGTTGTATATTCTCTTATCATAAGGAGAGGTTACTTATCAACTATGAATTTATTTTAAAGATATCTTTAATTGTTATGTTTATGCAAAGCATAAACCCCTAACATGTGATGTTCATACTATTTTACATGATTAATATAATTTCATGGGTGACCATTCCAGATAGCCAACATAAACCATATGATATTTCTGAGATACCAGAATTTCTTACCTTGGTATCTGTCACATGTGTTCAAAACACATCACATATTTATCTTCCTTTCATCTTGGGGCATCACTTGTTATATATATCTTCACCTTGGAACCAAAGTCCAAGAAAAACTGATGCTTCTCTATGTATCCATCACATGAACATTTTTATCTTATGCACATCAAGTGTCCTAAGACCCACTTTATTTCCATGTCCCCGAAAGGAAAGAAAACAAGGAATCATATTCCTCTTATTATTTCATGTATTTTCAACTATTCATAAATCATTTACTATTTTTATCATCCTAGATTCCTTACCCTCAGCATATGAATTTATAAGGATGTTTAGATAACATTATTCCTTTCTTTGTTATTATCTAACATGTTCATGAGTATCTAGTGATCCCATAACATTCTCCCATTTCCACATTTATGGGAAAAGATCTTTATTACACTTACAAACTTTATTGGACAGGGATCATTTCCCTTGTTCCCATCTTGTCTTATGAGGAGTATACTTTTAATTCCTCATACGCACATACTCATCTGAGATTATCTCAGATTTCTCTTTCTTATGCTTAGGATATGATACATTTATTTCATTCCATATTTCTAATTTCTTGATACTCATTAGATTGTCTCAGAATGACTACTTGATCAGAGCAATCAAAAAGATAACAATCCAGGAGTTTCCATATTCACTTTATCATCAATAGTTGTATACCTAGCTAGGGTATATAAATACTAAGATTAAGTAGTATGCAATTTGTATACTATTATTTTCCTTCCTTTTCATATTATCATGAGCATAAGATTCAACATTTATGGATTTTACCTGGGCATCTCTTCTATACCTCATCTTCTCTCATAGAGGTAAGAACAATGTAAAACATCTATAATGTTTACTATGCAAAAAGTAAGTCCTCATAGGACTAATCAAGGAAAGCTCAATCAATTACTTTCTTAATTTAACTCAGGAAATCATAAAAACACACATTAGAATGACATTATTTTGTCTAACCTGTCATGATTCGTGGATTTTTCACTGCCTCAAGCTGATTCTGCCTCAGAGGTTGATTCACCATAACATTTCTGTCTGAGCAATCTCTTGCTAGATGTCCTACCTGTCTGCATTGGTAGCAAATATGAGCTCTAGATGTGGTCTAAAAGGTTCTTTACCCTTTCTAGATGACCATTGCCTTGGTGCACTAGGCCCTGGTTGTACCGATGGTACCAAAAACTTCTTCTTTTTAGAACTACTAGGCCTCTGTTCTTGAGTTTGGATAGGCCTTTTCTCAATTCTTCCTTTATATTCCTTTTCTGGACAATTAGGTCTGATATGTCCAGGCTTTCTACACTTATGGCAGATCCTGGTTTCAGATTGTATCATATTCCTTTCATCATTATTCATTGTTCCAACAGGCTGATGTTGAGCATGAAACCTATTGGAGTTCAACACTACATCATTTCCTATTGCTTCAACCTATTGATGTTGGTTACAAGTCCTGTTGATATTCAGAACATTGTCATTGGGGACTGGTAGTCTAGGTTGCAATGCTAATGCACGATCCACTATGTGCATCATAGCTGTCTTAAATTGCTCAAACAGAGTAGGGAAAGTTGGGCTCTCTATCATGGCTAGGTGAAACTGGGGATGTGCATGTGTATGTTCTTCTCTGCTTTGATCCCCTGCATCCCTTCTAGGTGCAACATTGCTGCTTTCTGCAGCAAACTCTTCATGTGACCCAGTCATCTTCAAGTTCTTCTTCTCCTATATGAGCAGAAGACACTATCTGATATACTGGAAGACACTAGAACAGACTCTACTACCTTAGTCCTATGTCTCTATAGACTCAGCGAACCTAGAGCTCTGATACCACTAAATTGTGGCATCCAACTTATAAAAACAAGATTTACATAAGCGGAAGTGAATCATTTGCAGTGGATTACTGAAAATCACTAAAAATTAAAACTTTTTTCAAAGAGTTCCATGCATAGGAAAACTCTTTCATCAAGAACCAAAGTATAACATTTACATCCTGGTTCATAAGTACATAACTTGTGCCATCTCTTCTCGAGGATTTACATCATCAGCTGCACTTTTAGCATTATATATAGACTGTATAAGAACTTTGAGGCATCAAGCCAAAATCTCAGATCGATTCATTAAAAATACTAACTATAAACTCCGAGGGTCTGAGAGTACAGAGACGACACATAGGAATACTATCTACACAAAACTGGAAGCCAGTGCCTCCGCCTGAGTTATCACGGTTGTCCCTGTTGCTGTTGTTGCTTTTCCCTTGCTATAGGGTTCCTACTTATTCTTCTACGTTTACCTAAAATTTTGAATCCCACGGGGTGAGACAATTGTAAATTTCCCCAGCGGGAGATATAACTCTCCGCCAAAACATTGTTATAGCAGTTTATTTTAATAAAACTATGCAAGAGTTCTTATATATTAACAGTTATATTAATCATTGAATGAACAAAGTAACGTAATCTCCTTTCCTAAGGAGAGAATTGCATTTATCCATGATAGAATCATAATTCATCCTTCTACTTGGAATGAGTATAAAGAGATATGAATAACATCTATCAACTAGAGATGCATAAAAGAAATGTAACATCAACCAATGAATTTCCATATTCAGTCCTTAAGCAAACATGCTATACGGCTGATTACATTTTACAATCACACTTATGCCCTGAGGAGATGAGGTATACCGCTCATACTCCAACTGACCATTGCGAAGTCAAAATCGGTGCCATACAAAGTCAATGGTAGAGTCGGATACCAAGACCTCCCATATCTCGGTCAGTACGACATCAAATGTAGGACATCTTGTGCCTCTGCTAAATAGCTTTCCAGGGTATACTGGCAACTTCACTATTAGAATTATAGTGGCGTGTTGCACTCTCTTTGCAATCGTGAGATTTCTTATTTATCTCCATCGATCCAGCATTAATATTATTGGGAGATGTATACCGCATCTATCCCAATCATCGGGAGATTTGTGGCACATCCATCCTGGTACAATAATGAAGGATTGAGAGGTTTAATGTTTACCTTCCCTCAATTCCCTCATTAGGACATCAAGATACATTCGCCCATTGCCCCCACATATTCAAAATATGCATTTTGGGTTTTTCCGCGGAACACCTATTTCACCATCCAGCAAGTTCTGACACTGATGGTTATATGGCCAGGGCTCTACATGATATGATTTCACTTGATTAATTAAGTACATTAGCATATTCTTTTAGCATCATTCAAGTTCTCAAACAGGAATTATTATGACAATTACTACAAAGAAACATGTAAGCTCTTATCTATAGCTTTACCAGAACTTATAATGCATTGGGAGCTTAATCTCTTATCTCATTGCTTGAAAGTTCACATCTCACAGAAACATCATTATCTTACTTATCAAAACTGGGTATTCATACCCTTAGTTCATCACTAATCACTATTACCACTTGTTAGGTAACTATTACCTCTAGGTTCTCAGACTGAGGTATACATGATACTTGTTACACAAGCATCTCACATGGCTCACAAGGCCCATTAATTGTCTGGTCACCTTTCACTAGGAAACCACTCACTCATATGACTCCTAGAATCCATGCACATTTTGTTACTTTTACTAAGCAACAACAACATTAAGGTACACAAGGCCAATCAGCATTGTCATTATATAAAAGTCATGGCTCAAATCTGGCTATGATCATCATCTCATGATGTCTGCATGATTAATAGATGATGACTATCATATGATTCATTTATCACATCATGTGATACAATAGTAACACCACCATTCCTTTATCAGGATTAGGGTTCATTATCAAATTGGATTTTCCATTCCATTAGCCAATTTAGGGTTAGGATCTCCCATTTCTCATTAGTTAGGGTTTCATTTTTACATCATTAGTTCAACCCTAATATATTGCTCCACCCCTCTAGGAGCATTCAAAGCTATCATAAGTATTTACTCATGATCATTACTTTCATCATATATCATTTATGAATATCAAGTCATGGTATGAGTTCATCTCTCAACCTTACCATGGCATGTTTATATCATGCCCATTATCTTGGCTTAGCCCGTTTCTCATAGTGTTTAGCCAACACTTATCAAAGTGCATTGAATTCATTACATATTCATTGTAATAATTTACATAACACACACTTCTTGTGTTTCTTATCCAAGTATGTTGGATTGAGATGCATCAAGGTATAAGTATAACAACCTTGAAATGCTAAATGTGATTTCTATCATGTCATGATGTATCACTTTTCTCCTCATTCCATCTTACTTAAGATAATCAACTGACCTTGTATTAAGGTATTTCCCTCTTAATACTTTTAACCATTCACCTATCACTTTCATCATATAGTGCATAGGTCACACATTAGTATTGTCCAAATATCTTTAATGAAATGGACTTATCTAATGGTTAAGCATTGTTGATATAGAATAATCCATTATCAACCACTTTAGGTATTTCAACTCTTAGGATGTTATCCACATCATAATTTAATGTTACATACATTATTCCTAAGAGTTTCATGTCCTCATCTTTGTAAAGTGTATAGGGTTGTTACACATGTATAGAGTTGTACATATAATGATCTAGGCATTATCTTGTCCCTTCTACCCTTACTCATTAGAGTATCAATATTACCATTCATATGGTTTATCAATTTTTACCCATCATGGGTGTAACATTCTCATCTTACTTGATTATATTAGCCACACCCTTCTTTAGTGTATTGACCAATATACTATCACTAGGGTTTCATATATCAATATATGGTATCACCCTGGAATTGAGTCTTACATCACATCATTCATTAGGGTCCCACATAACATCATTCTAATTTAGGGTTTCACATGGCATTACCCTAGATTAGGATTTCACATGGAATCACCCTCAATTAGGGTTTTACATAGCTTTATCCTCATTTAGGGTTTCACATGGAATCATCCTCAATTAGGATTTCCACTTTAATTACCCACAATTAGGGTTTACTATTCATCCCAATTAGGATTCCTATTCAAGTATCCATAATCAGGGTTTACTATTCATCCCAATTTAGGGTTTTATATCACATTATCCTGAATTAGGTTTGCACATATCATCACTCTAGATTAGGATTACATCCTTACCCTAGATTAGGATTTCACTCAAAATTTCCCTGAATTAGGGTTCACTATTCATCCCAATTAGGGTTTTGTATGACATTATCCGGAATTAGGGTTACTCATGTCATCATCCTTTATTAGGGTTACATACTTACCTTATATTAGGATTACATCTAGTATTGTCCTAAATTAGGGATTAGGGTTCAACAACCATCTTGATTAGGGTTTCATGATCTCTTTATTAAGGATCATACCCTAACTTTGTAATTATCCAAATTGAAGGTGTTAAGGCTTGACCTTTACATGTTTATTATACATGTATGAGTTCCTCTCTCTTTATAATCCTCTCTAGGATATTGACTATGTCAAACTTGGCTAAATAGGTCAGCCAATCATTCTCTTATGAACATCCAATAAGGATAGACATAGTATATTGACGTATTTCTTATTTAAGCTTTGAAGATTAACTTGTCTAATATTACCAATGACTTGGTACCCGAAAGGTACAATCCTAGTGATTTTCATTAAGATAATTTAGTAACAATTATAGGGAAATTGATCCTTCAACTCATTAAGTTATCAATTGATTTGATCACTTTATATTACCAAATGATCTTGACCCTTTGATTTCTAAACGGTTTGAAACCGTTTAAGCAAATTGCCTTTGAAACTGAATGGGATTGGGTCTCTAAATGGTTTGAGACCATTTGGTCCCAAACGGTCTTGAGACTGTTTGGACTCAAACGGTCTTGAGACTGTTTGGGCTCAAACGGTCTTAAGACTGTTTAGTCCAAACCATCTCAAAACTGAATGGACCAAAAAGTCCTTTCAACACTCACACGATTCATGATTTCAATAGATGAACCGATTATCAATTGATTCCTTGATTTATTTATCACTTGAATTATTGAATAAACCTTCAATTAGACCATCAATTAAGGTTTTGAACCTAATTGATCTAGGATTTCAACTCAAGGAACCTTCAATTAGGGCTTTGAATAGAATAACCATCAATGATCAAAATTGTGGAATTGATTACATTGCAACTAATGAATAATCATCAAATTTTTGATATGACCATACCCCCAAAAGGTCTTGATACCGTTTGCCTCATCCTATCCTTGGATTTTGTGAAATTCTATTAGGGTTTAGACCATTAGATTGATCATCAAATCATCACTTAATTGCATTTCAATTTGATATCGTAGGACCTTCAATTACTCAACCATACTTAACCCTAGACCTCGAAACGGTCTTGGGTGACCCCCAAACGGTCTCCGTTTGGGTGATTCCCAAATTGTCTTGAGACCGTTTGGGCCCAAACACCCAAAAATCTAAGTTACCCAAATTGAATTTCAGCACTTAACCCGATTAGGGTTTGCTAAATCGATTAGCCTTTAACTGATGAACCCATTGGAATTAATCAATAAAATTTGATGAGTCATCAACCATCATCATTAGCATCAACTTTTCCAAATGGTCAACCCTGGTCAACCCTCCCAAACAGTTTGAAACCATTTAGTTTCATATGGTTTGATGAAACCATTTGCATTCAAACAGTTTTGTTGAAACCGAATGAGCAACTTTGTTGAAACCGAATGGAATACAATTCTTTGGGAAAAGTGTCTAGGATGATGTCATCATCATCTACCCTCGTTAATGTAACTCCTAGTACATCTGATTTCATGGAAATTCCATTTTCAACAAGCAATTAATCAAGAAGATGAAGGAATCAACGAAATTGCAAGATTAATAGTTGAATAACAATGTAGAGGGGTTCAAGTTATATAACCCACCTCCAATTGAGGTCCAAAGATTCAAGCTCACGTCAAAAATGGTGGATGAAACTCCTTTCAATATTCCAAGGTTCGTCCTCACGCTTTGAGTGAAAAGGAATGGTTAGAATTGAAGAGGGAATCGAGATAGGAAGAAATCATGCATTGATTTGTGATTTCCACCATGGATTCAAGGTGAAAGAGGGTCAATAAACTTACCAACAGGTTGGGGCTCTATCTCATCTTTATACAAAGATACCAAGGTCTTCTTTTATGCAAAGGGCGGAAGTGAAGTCGAAATTCCCCTTTTACTCTATGGATAAATGAGCTTATATGCAATTTTTATTAAAAAATTCAATTAGGAGAGAGAAAGTAGGAATTATCTCCCCCTTATCCTTGCCATTTTCCCCCTTATCTTCCTTAGGTACGAGTCTATACTATTTGACTCTTATTCCTCTCAATTATCCACAATTTAAGGAAAAGCAAATTAAGCACCTTAAATCATTTTATAATAATATCCATAAGTGAGTGGATATTTCTTTTTCTTATAATAATGTGAGGGAGTTATCCACTTCCTTTGGATATTTTCGTGCCTTTGCAAGTCACAAGCTCATCCAACCTCTTTGAAAATTCATCCTTCAACTTTTAGTTGAAGGGCTCTTTAATTAATATATTTCTTTTTGCATTAAATTGAATTAGGGTTTCAATTATGCATAAATCTTGATTATTTTAATATCAAGATTCTCTCTCCTAAAAATTAATTCAAATGAGGCGCCCCTCTCATTTTATTTCCTCTGAAAAATGCCAAGAAGTATAAGGTACCTCATTGAAATGTTAATTTGCATATTGAACCCTAGGTTTTGGGTAAATTGCACTTTACACCAAAACTAGGTTTTAATGCACAAACATTGTTTTATCAGGTCTTTCTTGGTACTCAGGCTTGTGAAAGCCATACCACTAAATCATAATCATTCCTATGATGTTTCAACATATGAGGAAAATTTTGTCATGTAACATTTGCAAGTTAACCCCTCACTTTTGGGTAATTTGCACTTTAGTCCAAAATAAGCAATCATTGCTTCAACATTATCCAAACAGGACCAAAATGAAAATATAAGTTCCTCTTGAGCTTAATTACTTTTCACAAGATAAAATTAACGATCTAATTAACTTTCTTAAGCAAAACTCCCAGGGTTAAGGCATAACCTAGGTTAGGGATGTTACAAATTATAAACCCCTAACAAGGATTTCACCCCCGAAATCCCAGATAAAGGAAGACAGATATTATTCATTCATCACACTATCTAGTCTCCACATAACATCTCATTGTTATGGGGACACCAAAAAAAACTTTGATCAACACCAAGTTATCCCACATAAGATTATCATTGAATGGTTCACACGGGTCACATACTCCATTGTCATTGACTGTGGAGTTAATTCTGTGTAAGGTAACACTTTCCTTATTTTATCATTTCATGTGACAAATTCTTGTTTCTGAGGAGTCTCCCATGATCCTTAATTAATTCAACATTTCACTTTCAAGATCACAATTATGTTCAGTCACCCATTTGGAACTATAAGTCTTTTCATTTGATTGTGCCATCTCATCTGGTGACACAATACTAGATTCTCTTATTACTTGTACTACTTATCCTATTAGTTGTGCATTCTCTTATCATAAGTAGAGGTTGAAAAACACTAGAGGGGGGGTGAATAGAGTTTTAAAACAATTTTAACAATTATTGAACTCAAACAACCACAATTGAAATTGGAAGAAGGAGACATGTGTTTAGAGTGGTTCCAACTTTAGCAAATACTAAAGTTGTCAGTCCACTACCCGGTTGCTTATCCAACTGGGATTTTGAAAGTATATATTTTATTACCTTCACAAGGATTTATAAAAAATACAATACTTTCCTTTACACCCCTTGAACAGCCTTCACTCGAAGTAGATGCACCAACTTGAGGTAGCCTTCTTGAAGTAACTCCAAGCTCCCCCTTGAAGTAGCCTTCCTCTCTAGAAGTAACCTCCCGTTGCACCAGCCTTCTTGAAGTAGCTCAAGGTCTCCTTCTTCACCAAGAAGATCTCCACCCTCTCCAATCCGCAGCCTCCAACCTAGGAGTAGCAAGGAGAGTACAAACAATAATAGAGAACAAGAAAGGAAAAGGAAATTACAACTTATCCTTTTGTAGCACAAGGCTTGATTTGCCTAGATCAAGCATATAGATCTCCTAACCAAAGTGTATGGAATTGTAATTGCAGTGGATAGGAGATGCTAGCCTATAGGACACGAATTATGAGCTAAGGAAGGAAGTAGCCAATTGTCACAATGCTCAATTTTCTCACAAACAGATTGCTCAAAGTATGCTCAAGGATTTCTCAAGTGTAACAAGTGAGTTTGAGTGTCCTATGGCTTGTCCTATATATAGGAATGGCCTAAGGATGCTTAAGGACGTTCTAGACAACTTCTAGGGGTTTCTAAGTGCTTAACTAGCCGTTAGGTACAAGTTTGTTGCTTTAGCAACGACTAATTAATTTACTCTGCAGTTGCTGTCAAAGTTTATCTCGGTCGAGGAATGGTCGACCGAGACACCTACTCGGTCGAACTCTTGTCGACCGACAGGCTCTCTGAATCAAGTGTTTTGCAACGTTTATCTCCAACTGCCAACTACCTTGTCACTTGTGTCTAACGGCTACTTTGGATCTTTCTCGGTCGAGAAGATTGTCGACCGAGAGTGTCTCGGTCGAGGAGTTGTTCGACCGAGATTGATCTTGTTTCAATGTTTCAATTTAGGCACTAATTATAAGTATGAGTGTGCATATGTGATCCTATTTGAAGGGGATGACTTATCTAAATGTGGTGTTTAGCTAGGGAAGATCTAACGCTTGATTTACATGAAATCTAAGTACTTGTACATTATATATTTGTACAAGTTTTTACAAAGCGATTACATTTCATGAAAATATAAATATGTAAGCATATGGATTTCCCTAGTACTTTGTCATCCACCTTGTTCCTGCACACTCAAGTAGCTCATTAGATCCATAAGAATGAAATGTTTGTCATAATCAAAACAAAGGGATTTATAGATGTCCATTTAGCCAACAATCTCCCCCTTTTTGAAGATGACAAACATTTCCAAAATATAAATGAAGGAAATATAAAACATATGAGCTTCATACCTTAAGATTACCTTTTGTAGCTTTTTCTCTTTCTTATAAAATGTGTGCTTATTATTCCCCATGAATTATGAAACATGAAATCCAATTCTCTAGGGAATATAGCAACTTTCAATGTAAAGCCAAGAGTTTGTTTATGAAACTCATTGATTGAGTTTTGCATAAATACTAAGTTTTATATTTATTTCTCCCCCTTTGTCATTTCAAAAATATATCCGTTTTTGAATATTTGATATTACTTCTCCCCCTTAATTTTATACTATGCTCCCCTTTAGATAGATATCCCAAGGTATAAGTGCTTTGCAATAGATGTCAATTTAGCCATAACTTTAAATTTTAGGTATTTGCAAAGATTGCATCCTTTTTGATTTATTTTTATTTATTACTCCCCTTATTTTGTATGCGCTACAATAGTCTTATAATTGATATTCAAATGATGCCAAAAAGATATCCATTATGGAAATAAAGATAACCAATTTCATTACAAGCATGAAAAGATAGCAAAATCATGTAGAGATAACACTTTTATTACAATTTTTTGATATTCAAATAAGTATTGTGTCAAACTTATTTTAGGTCGACTTTGACTACAACCTTAGCGCCCCTTGATCAAAATTTTATTTTAACCAAGAGGCGAGTTTGCAGATTTCCAAATTGAATATTCATATATAATATCTGCATGTAATTTGATTAGATATCAATTTGAAGTATTAAATAATACTCATTATGAAAACATTTGTCCTTGATTTTTCTTAAAATGTAAGCTTTGCTGTAGTTACAAGAATATCAAATTTCACTTCTTTTTGTGTCCTCATAAAATTCTTATATGTTGCAAGCATTAAAATGGCATATTACCAACAAATCATTTTGCTTGCCTATGTATCATGCACTCATTATTCATACAACAAGCATCAACGTTATCTATAGAATGTTGAATAATGAAATGATGAAGATATATCCATGATGTAATGAAATTCAATATATGATTTCTATATGAATGAATCAAAAAATACTTAGAACAAACCATGAAGGCGGTAATTTGACTTGAATCATATGATCCATAATTATTTAGAGAATAAACTAAATCTCATGTAAGTTTTCAAAGATGATTTACATAATGTATACTTTGTTTTGCATGTGCAAACAGTTATTAACAGCAGGTAGATAGCAATTTAACCAATCGAAAATATATTCAGCAGATTTATTTCAGACTGGCAATCAGTGGCCTGATCGGTCGACAATTTCTTGACCGACGGTTCTCTCGGTCGACAGTCTCTCGACCGACAAGATTTCTGGAACTGTTGATTGCTTCCAAGGAAAACACGATTATGCAAGTTAAATGTTTAGATACTTAAATTAATTTGTTATCCCATTATGTTGAGTTGAGATAGACATAGAAATATGCAACTAAGGTCCTTGGTCATATCTCAACTTAATTTTGTTCATTTAGTTTGGAGGTTTTGGAACCCAAACTAATTCGACATCCTTTCTCTTGTAAGGGCATGAAAAAGAATAGTGACCAAGGCGCAAACAATAATGACAACATATTGAGTCAACTTCATATCTTTTTCTATGGTTGTGTTCTATGTTGTTCTTGGGTGAAGATGTTCCTTTAGGTACATATTTAGATTGATATGCTTGTGTCTTTCTCCAACTAGGTTGTTGATAGGATTTCCCCTTAGGCTTGTAACCTAGTCCTCTTCTCCCAATTTGATGATAGGGATTATCTAGGATTTGATCAAGAATGCCATTATTATTTAAACTACTGACTTTTTGTTGTAACTTAGCAATCTCATCTATTCTCTTCTTGATATCTAGTTTTACTTGATCTAGATTAGATGACAATGAATTTCTTTCTTTGACAATAGAGTCATAATCTAGATGGGTGCACAAGATGTGTTGTTTTTGAAGATCGTTCACTTGGGTTTGCAATTTAGTCTTTTCTAAAGAAAGAAGATTGCAATCTGCCTCTATAGATTTTATCTTAATATCATGATATTCAATGATCTTTTTAAGATCTTCATTTTCAGATGTAATAGCAAGAAGTTTAGCATGTAATTCATCATTTTCTTTATTTGATTTCTTTAATTTCTTCTTGCACTCAATATATTTATTATGTGTCTCTTCAAGACTAGCAACTAGTTCTTCTTTAGATAAATCAAAAAGACTTACCTCTTCTTCTTCTTCACTAGTTGTAGCAATAAGACAATCCTTGTGTTCATATTCCGTCTTTGATCTCCATGGGCAGCTAGTTGTTGTGTGGCTTGTTCCTAAGCACCAATTGCAACATATTGTAGATTTGTCCAAGCAGCAGCTTTTGTTGTGGTTGTAATCACCATTACCCTCCATTCTTCAAGACCTTGTTAGGGTTCCTTGAAGCCTGCTCTGATACCAATTGAAAAATACTAGAGGGGGGTGAATAGAGTTTTAAAACAATTTTAACAATTATTGAACTCAAACAACCACAATTGAAATTGGAAGAAGGAGACAGGTGTTTAGAGTGGTTCCAACTTTAGCAAATACTAAAGTTGTTAGTCCACTACCCGGTTGCTTACCCAACTAGGATTTTGAAAGTATATATTTTATTACCTTCACAAGGATTTATACAAAATACAATACTTTCCTTTACACCCCTTGAACAGCCTTCACTCGAAGTAGATGCACCAACTTGAGGTAGCCTTCTTGAAGTAACTCCAAGCTCCCCCTTGAAGTAGCCCTCCTCTCTAGAAGTAACCTCCCGTTGCACCAGCCTTCTTGAAGTAGCTCAAGGTCTCCTTCTTCACCAAGAAGATCTCCACCCTCTCCAATTCACAGCCTCCAACCTAGGAGTAGCAAGCAGAGTACAAACAATAATAGAGAACAAGAAAGGAAAAGGAAATTACAACTTATCCTTTTGTAGCACAAGGTTTGATTTGCCTAGATCAAGCGTATAGATCTCCTAACCAAAGTGTATGGAATTGTAATTGCAGTGGATAGGAGATGCTAGCCTATAGGACACGAATTATGAGCTAAGGAAGGAAGTAGCCAATTTTCACAATGCTCAATTTTCTCACAAACAGATTGCTCAAAGTATGCTCAAGGATTTCTCAAGTGTAACAAGTGAGTTTGAGTGTCCTATGGCTTGTCCTATATATAGGAATGGCCTAAGGATGCTTAAGGACGTTCTAGACAACTTCTAGGGGTTTCTAAGTGCTTAACTAGTCGTTAGGTACAAGTTTGTTGCTTTAGCAACGTCAAATTAATTTACTCTGCAGTTGCTGTCAGAGTTTATCTCGGTCGAGGAATGGTCGACCGAGACACCTACTCGGTCGAACTCTTGTCGACCGACAGGCTCTCTGAATCAAGTGTTTTGCAACGTTTATCTCCAACTACCAACTACCTTGTCAGTTGTGTCTAACGGCTACTTTGGATCTTTCTCGGTCGAGAAGATTGTCGACCGAGAGTGTCTCGGTCGAGGAGTTGTTCGACCGAGATTGATCCTGTTTCAATGTTTCAATTTAGGCACTAATTATATGTATGAGTGTGCATATGTGATCCTATTTGAAGGGGATGACTTATCTAAATGTGGTGTTTAGCTAGGGAAGATCTAACGCTTGATTTACATGAAATCTAAGTACTTGTACATTATATATTTGTACAAGTTTTTACAAAGCGATTACATTTTATGAAAATATAAATATGTAAGCATATGGATTTCCCTAGTACTTTGTCATCCACCTTGTTCCTGCACACTCAAGTAGCTCGTTAGATCAATAAGAATGAAATGTTTGTCATAATCAAAACAAAGGGATTTATAGATGTCCATTTAGCCAACAGAGGTTACTTATCAACTAAGAATTTATTTTAAAGATATCTTTAATTGTTATGTTTATGCAAAGCATAAACCCCTAACATGTGATGTTCATACTATTTTACATGATTAATCTAATTTCATGGTTGACCATTCCAGATAGCCAACATAAACCATCTGATATTTCTTAGATACTAGAATTTCTTACCTTGGTATCTGTCACATGTGTTGAAAACACATCACATATTTATCTTCCTTTCATCTTGGGACATCACTTGTTATATATATCTTCACCTTGGAACCAAAGTCCAAGATAAACAGATGCTTATCTATGTATCCATCACATGAACATTTTTATCTTATGCACATCAAGTGTCCTAAGACCCACTTGATTTCCATGTCCCCGAAAGGAAAGAAAACAAGGAATCATATTCCTCTTATTATTTCATGTATTTTCAACTATTCATAAATCATTTACTCTTTTTCTCATCCTAGGTTCCTTTCCCTCAGCATAGAAATTTATAAGAATGTTTACATAACATTATTCCTTTCTTTGTTATTATCTAACATGTTCATGAGTATCTAGTGATCCCATCACATTCTCCCATTTCCACATTTATGGGAAAAGATCTTTATTACACTTACAAGCTTTATTGGACAGGGATCATTTCCCTTATTCCCATCTTGTCTTATGAGGAGTATACTTTTAATTCCTCATACGCACATACTCATCTGAGATTATCTCAGATTACTCTTTCTTATGCTTAGGATATGACACATTTATTTCATTCCATATTTCTAATTTCCTGATACTCATTAGATTGTCTCAGAATGACTACTTGATCAGAGCAATCAAAAAGATAACAATCCAGGAGTTTCCATACTCACTTTATCATCAATAGTTGTATACCTGGCCAGGGTATATAAATATTGAGATTAAGTAGTATGCACTTTGTATACTATTATTTTCCTTCCTTTTCATATTATCATGAGCATAAGATTCATCATTTCTGGATTTACCCGGGCATCTCTTCTATACCTCATCTTCTCTCATAGAGGTAAGAACAATGTAAAACATCTATAATGTTTACTATGAAAAATGTAAGTCCTCATAGGACTAATCAAGGAAAGCTCAATCAATTACTTTCTTAATTTAACTCAGGAAACCATAAAAAGACATATTAGAATGACATTATTTTGTCTAACCTGTCATGATTCGTGGATTGTTCACTGCCTTAGGCTGATTCTGCCTCAGAGGTTGATTCACCATAGCATTTATGACTGATAAATCTCTTGATAGATGTCCTAACTATTTGCATTGGTAGCAAATTCTGAGCTCTAGATGTGGTCTAGAAGGTTCTTTACCCTTTCTAGATGACCATTGCCTTGGTGCATTATGCCCTGGTTGTACCGATGGTACCAAAAACTTCTTCTTTTTAGAACTACTAGGCCTCTATTCCTAAGTTTGGATAGGCCTTTTCTCAATTCTTCCTTTATATTCCTTTTCTGGACAATTAGGTCTGATATGTCCAGGCTTCCTACACCTATGGAAGATCTTGGTTTTAGATTGTATCATATTCCTTTCATCATTATTCATTGTTCCAACAGGCTGATGTTGAGCAGGAAACCTATTGGAGTTCAACACTTCATCATTTCCTATTGCTTCCACCTGTTGATGTTGGTTACAAGTCCTGTTGATATTCAGAACATTTTCATTGGGGACTGGTAGTCTATGTTGCAATGCTAATGCACGATCCACTATGTGCATCATAGCTGTCCTAAATTGCTCAAACAGAGAAGGGAAAGATGGGCTCTCTATCATGGCTAGGTCAAACTGGGGATGTGCAGGTGTATGTTCTTCTCTTCTTTGATCCCCTGCATCCCTTCTAGGTGCAACATTGATGCTTTCTGCAACAAACTCTTCATGTGACCCAGTCATCTTCAAGTTCTTCTTCTCCTATATGAGCAGAAGACACTATTAGATATACTGGAAGACACTAGAATAGACTCTACTACCTTAGTGCTATGTCTCTATAGACTCAGCGAACCTAGAGCTCTGATACCACTAAATTGTGGCATCCAACTTATAAAAACAAGATTTACATAAGCAGAAGCGAATCATTTGCAGCGGATTACTAAAAATCACTAAAAATTAAAGCTTTTTGCAAAGAGATCCATGCATAGGAAAACTCTTTCATCAAGAACCAAAGTATAACATTTACATCCTGGTTCATAAGTACATAACTTGTGCCATCTCTTCTCAAGGATTTACATCATCAGCTGCACTTTTAACATTATATATAGACTGTATAAGAACTTCGAGGCATCAACCCAAAATCTCAAATTGATTCATTAAAAACACTAACTATAAACTCTGAGGACCTGAGAGTACAGAGACGACACATAGGACTACTATCTACACAAAACTTGGCAGCCAGTGCCTCCACCTAAGTTATCACTGTTGTCCCTATTGTTGTTGTTGCTTTTCCCTTGCTATAGGGTTCCTGCTTCTTCTTCAGCGTTTACCTAAAAAGTTGGATCCCACGGGGTGAAACAATTGTAAATTGCCCCAGCAGGAGATATAACTCTCTGCCAAAACATTGTTATAGTAGTTTATTATAATTAAACTGAGCATGAGTTCTTATATATTAACAACATCATTAATCATTGAATGAACAAAGTAACGTAATCTCCTTTCATAAGGAGAGCATTGCATTTATCCATGATAGAATCATAATTCATTCTTCTACTTGCAACGAGTATAAAGAGATATGAATAACATCTAACAACTAGAGATGCATAAAAGAAATGTAACATCAGCCAATGAATTTCCGTATTCAATCCTTAAGAAAACATGTTATGAGGCTGATTACATTTTACAATCACACTTATGCCCTGAGGAGATGAGGTATACCACTCATACTCTAACCGACCATTGCGAAGTCGAAATCAGTGCCATACAAGGTCAATGGCAGAGCTGGCTACCAGGACCTCCCTTATCTTGGTCAGTACGAGATCAAATTTTGGACATCTTGTGCCTCTGCTAAATAGCTTTCCAGGGTATACTGGCAACTTCGCTATTAGAGTTACAGTGGCATGCTGCACTCTCTTCCCAATCGTGAGATTTCTTATTTATCTCCATCGATCCAGCATTAATATTATTGGGAGATGTGTACTGCATCTATCGCAATCATCGGGAGATTTGTGGTACATCCATCCCGATACAATAATGAAGGATTGAGAGGTTTAATGTTTAACTTCCCTCAATTCCCTCATTAGGACGTCAAGATACATTCACCCATTGCCCCAACATATTCAAAATATATGTTCCGGGTTTTGCCGTAGAGCACCTGTTTCACCATCCAGCAAGTTCTGACACTGATGGCTATATGGCTAGGGATCTACATGATATGATTTCACTTGATTAATTAAGTACATTAGCATATTCTTTTAGCATCAGTCAAGTTCTCAAACGGGAATTATTATGACAATTTCTACAAAGAAACATGTAAGCTCTTATCTATAGATTTACCAAAACTTATAAAGCATTGGGATCTTAATCCCTTATCTCATTACTTGAAAGTTCACATCTCACAACAACATTATTATCTTACTTATCAAAATTGGGTATTCATACCCTTAGTTCATCACTAATCATTGTTACCACTTGTTAGGTAACTATTACCTCTAGGTCCTCAGACTGAGGTATACATGATACTTGTTACACAAGCATCTCACATGGCTCACAAGGCCCATTAATTGTCTTGTCACCTTTCACTAGGCAACCACCAACTCATATGACTCATAGAATCCATGCACATTTTGTTACTTTTACTAAGCAACAACAACATTAAGGTACATAAGTCCAATCAACATTGTCATTATATAAAAGTCATGGCTCAAATCTGGCTATGATCATCATCTCATGATGTCTGCATGATTAATTAACATGATGACAGTCATATGATTCATTTATCACATCATGTTATACAATAGTAACACCACCATTCCTTTATCAGGATTAGGGTTCATTATCAAATAGGATTTTCCATTCCATTACCCAATTTAGGGTTAGGATCTCCCATTTCTCATTAGTTAGGGTTTCATGTTTACATCATTAGTTCAACCCTAATATATTGCTCCACCCCTCTAAGAGCATTCAAAGCTATCATAAGTATTTACTCATGATCATTACTTTCATCATATATCATTTATGAATATCAAGTCAAGGTATGAGTTCATCTCTCAACCTTACCATGGTATGTTTATATCATGCCCATTATCTTGGCTTAACCCCTTTCTCATAGTGTTTAGCCAACACTTATAAAAGTGCATTGAATTCATTACATATTCATTGTAATAATTTACATAACACAGACTTCTTGTGTTTCTTATCCAAGTATGTTGGATTGAGATGCATCAATGTATAAGTATAACAACCTTGAAATGCTAAATGTGATTTCTATCATGTCCTGATGTATCACGTTTCTCCTCATTCCATCTTATTTAAGATAATCAACTAACCTTGTATTAAGATATTTCCCTCTTAATACTTTTAACCATTCACCTATCACTTTCATCATATAGTGCATAGGTCACACATTAGTATTGTCCATCTATCTTTAATGATATGGACTTATCTAATGGTTAAACATTGTTGATATAGAATAATCCATTATCAAACACTTTAGGTATTTCAACTCTTAGGATGTTATCCACATCATAATTTAATGTTACATACATCATTCCTAAGAGTTTCATGTCCTCATCTTTGTAAAGTGTATAGGGTTGTTACACATGTATAGAGTTGGACATATAATGATCTAGGCATTATCTTGTCCTTTATACCCTTACTCATTAGAGTATCAATATTACCATTCATATGGTTTATCAATTTTTACCCATCATGGGTGTAACATTCTCATCTTACTTGATTATATTAGCAACACCCTTCTTTAGTGTATTGACCAATATACTATCACTAGGGTTTCATATATCAATATATGGTATCACCCTGGAATTGAGTCTTACATCACATCATTCATCAGGGTCCCACATAACATCATTCTAATTCAGGGTTTCACATGGCATTAAACTAGATTAGGATTTCCCATGGCATCACCCTCAACTAGGGTTTTACATAGAATAATCCTCATTTAGGGTTTCAGATGGAATCATCCTCAATTAGGATTTCCACTTTAATTACCCACAATTAGGGTTTACTATTCATCCCAATTAGGATTTTTATTCAAGTATCCATAATCAGGGTTTACTATTCATCCCAATTTAGGGTTTTATATCACATTACCCTAAATTAGGTTTACACATATCATCACTCTGGATTAGGATTACATCCTTACCCTAGATTAGGATTTCACTCAAAATTGTCTTGAATTAGGGTTCACTATTCATCACAATTAGGGTTTTGTATGACATTATCCGGAATTAGGGTTACTCATGTCATCACCATTAATTAGGGTTACATCCTTACCTTAGATTAGGATTACATTTAGTATAGTCCTAAATTAGGGATTAGGGCTCAACAACCATCTTGATTAGGGTTTCATGATCTCTTTATTAAGGATCATACCCTAATTTCATAATTATCCAAATTGAAGGTGTTAATGCTTGACGTTTACATGTTTATTATACATGTATGAGTTCCTCTCTCTTTCTCGTCCTATCTAGGATATTGACTATGTCAAACGTGGCTAAATAGGTCAACCAATCCTTCACTTATGAACATCCAATAAGGATAGACATAGAATATTGAAGTATTGCTTATTTAAGCTTCAAAGATTAACTTGTCTAATATTACCAATCACTTGGTACCCTAAAGATACAATCCTAGTGATTTTCATTAGGATAAATCAGTAACAATTATAGGGCAATTGATCCTTCAACTCATTAAGTTATCAATTGATTTGATCACTTTATATTACCAAACGATCTTGACCCTTTGATTTCTAAACGGTTTGAAACCGTTTAAGCAAATTGCCTTTGAAAACGAATGGGCTTGGGTCTCTAAATGGTTTGAGATCGTTTGGTCCCAAATGGTCTTGAGACCGTTTGGGCTCAAACGGTCTTAAGACTGTTTGGCCCAAACCATCTCAAAACTGAATGGACCAAAAAGTCATTTCAACACTCACACGATTCATGATTTCAATGGATGAACTGATTATCAATTGAGTCCTTGATTTCTTTATCATTTGAATTATTGAATCAACCTTCAATTAGACCATCAATTAAGGTTTTGAACCCAATTGATCTAGTATTTCAACTCAAGGAACCTTCAATTAGGGCTTTGAATCGAATAACCATCAATGATCAACATTGTGGAATTGATTCCATTGCAACTAATGAATTATCATCAAATTTTTTATATGACCATACCCCAAACGGTCTTGAGGTCGTTTGGATGACCTCCAAACGGTCTTGAGACTGATTGTCTCATCCTATCCTTGGATTTTGTGAAATTCTATTAGGGTTTAGATCATTAGATTGATCATGAAATCAACACTTAATTGCATTTCAATTTGATATCTCAGGACCTTCAATTACTCAACCATACTTAACCCTAGACCTCCAAACGGTCTTGGGTGACCTCCAAATGGTCTTGAGACCGTTTGGGTGATTCCCAAACGGTCTTGAGACCGTTTGGGCTCAAACACCCAAAAATCTAAGTTACCCAAATTGAATTTCAGCACTTAACCCGATTAGGGTTTGATAAATTGCAAGATTAATAGTTGAATAACAATGTAGAGGGGTTCAAGTTATATAACCCGCCTCCAATTGAGCTCCAAAGCTTCATCCTCCTTTCAATATTCCAAGGTTCATCCTCAAGCTTTGTGTGAAAAGGAATGGTTAGAATTGAAGAGGGAATCGAGATAGGAGGAAATCATGCATTGATTTGTGATTTCCACCATGGATTCAAGGTGAAAGAGGGTCAAGAAACTTACCAACAGGTTGGGTCTTGTTCTCCTATTGCTCCCAAGCTCCCAAGGTCGTTTTTCAAGCAAAGGGTGGAAGTGAATTCGAAATTCCCCTTTTACTCTATGGATAATGAGCTTATATGCAATTTCTATTAAAAAATTCAATTAGGAGAGAGAAAGTAGGAATTATCTCCTCCTTATCCTTGCCATTTGCCCCTTCTCTTCCTTAGGGACGAGGATATCCTCTTTTCCTATTATTCCTCTCAATTATCCACAATTTAAATAAAAGCAAATTAATTACCTTAAATCATTTTATAATAATATCCATAAGTTAGTGGATATTTCTTTTTCTTATAATAATGTGAGTGGGTTATCTACTTCCTTTGGATATTTTCGTGCCTTTTCAAGGCACAATCTCGTCCAAAACCTTTGCAAATTCTTCCTTCAACTTTTAGTTGAAGGGTTCTTTAATTAATATATTTCTTTTTGCATTAAATTGAATTAGGGTTTCAATTATGCATATATATTGATTATTTTAATATCAAGATTATCTCTCCTACAAATTAATTTAAATGAGGTGTCCCTCTCATTTTCTTTTCTCTACACGATGCCAAGAATTATAAGGGACCTCATTGAAGTGGTAATTTGCATATTGATCCCTAGGTTTATGGTAAATTGCACTTTACACCAAAACTAGGTTTTAATGCACAAACATTATTTTATCAGCTCTTTCTTGATACTCAGGCTTGTAGAAGCCATACCACTACATCATAATCATTCCTATGATGTTTCAACATATGAGGAACATTTTATCATGTAAAATTTGCAAGTTAACCCCTCACTTTTGGGTAATTTGCACTTTATTTCAAAATAAGCAAACATTGCTTCAACATTATCCAAACAAGACCAAAATCGAAATATAAGTTCCTCTTGAGCCTTAATTACTTTTCACAAGATAAAATTAAGGATCTAATTAACTTACTTAAGCAAAACTCCTAGGGTTAAGGCATAACCCAGGTCGGGGATGTTACACTAGGACTCTACTACAAAACCACCAAAACAACAACATGTCCATCTCTTGCCTTCTAATGCTCTTCCTCTTGCTGCTCGGCCGCAACCTCACAACCACCACCACGTCTAGCGCGATCACCTGAAAAGGTTGTAAACCAACAGGGTGAGACACCCAGTCCCAGCGAGAAACATAACTCCCTACCGAAACTATAAAACCGCAGAAGGTTTAAAGAAGATAAAGCAGATAGCTGGTAAAGACATATAATAAGAGCAACATACTGAGAAAGACTATTATTACCATCAATCCTACCAAGATATTCATGAGGCCTATATCCAGATTTCCTTTATGGAACATGATTGACAAGATAAGATTTATGAGAACTTATCACAAGATATCAAGATCGTATAAGTAACTATAAGAGATAACTGGATCATCTACATAAGCAAGGCATCAACCAATGTTCCGTGTTCTAAGTAGTACATACTATTTGGCTGGATTACGTTTTATTATGCCCTGAGGAAGTGAGTTGTCCCTGCACAATTCCAACCTTCGGTTGCGTAGCCCAATACCGGTGCATACAAAGTCAATGGGAGAGACGGACTCCATGACCTCACCTCCTCGTGGTCAGTGCATGAAAACCAAAGCAGGACTGCAGTCTCATGCTTATATGGCCTCAACCTCAGGGTTAGCTCCGCAAGCTACCCATATCTCTAGCTCACCTTGACGCAGGTGCTAGTATACTTTTGAGCCACAGGCCTCATCACCGTACTCTTGAGCCATGAATGCATTCATGCTCTAACTCATTGAGTCATGGGCCTGTTCACCATGCTCTTTACCATACAGAGTCTATAAACACAGTTGTACTCTAATCCTCCTATTTTTGGCTAGGAGAAACCCCACATATTCAACAATATGCATTCCAGGTAATCCTGCAGGATAAACCTATTTCACCATCACCAAGTTCTGACGATGATGGATCTATGGCCAGGGTAAACTACATGACATGTTCCACTATAATTAATTAGTATATTTTAGTTGAGTTGTTGAGGCAACCAAGTTATTAAACATAACAACATCGAGTTACATTATCATTGTCACTATCATGGGATCTCAATCTCTCCTCACAGTTTGCCACTGCCTCTCAAGGCATCAACTTCATGTATCAACATCCTGGGATAGCAGTCCCTTGTCTCATCATCAGAGGATAACACCTCAACTAGACACTTAGCCTTTATCAGGTCCTCAGACCTATCTCATCATACTGGTGATGCATGTTATCTCATCAACAAGGATTATTATCATTTAGTGTTATTCAAAGCACATATACCTCATAGCTCTTACATGGCTATGAATCCATTTAATATAAATGCATGGTTAGTATACATATCAAGAGAGATAACTTAAATCACTGAACATACATCTTTATGATTATCATGCTATCATGTTTGGAACAACATCCATGATTATATGAAGCATAAGTTGTATCAATCATATTATTGTTATCAAACCATGAGCATACACTATGCCCTATTCTTGTGAACATAACCATGTATCTTATCATCTTATGTAGCAGCATCTTAGATTCCTAACATACCTCAGTTCACAACATACTGTCATATCCCATTACTAACATAGATGTAGGTTCAAGGTGATTAATCAATTTATTAGGATTTCCGGGTTAAACATAACCTTCACCAAAGATTCCAACTTCCCTCACTATAAGTGAGGCGGGTAGTGCCACCCTCACCAAAATAATAGCGGGCAAGATCTTATCCCTCATTATAGCCTATTGGCTAGGATTTTCAAACCCTAAAGCACTTATGTCACCATATCAGCCATCAACACTTCACCCTATCGTGTACTAGAGAGCAACCAGCACTGAGTTGTGTCGTGCAGCTTGAACTAGAGGTGTGTATCGTTCACAAGCAGCTAGGGTATCATAACTTATCCTATCGATCGAGAACCCTATCATTTACTAGGGTTAGGGTTTCTATCGACCAACCCTCTCAACAAGGATCATATTGACCAGGAGCATGGCGCCCGACACCCTATCGCCCAACCATCAAACCATGTCGTCCAAAGGACCCTCATGTCGGCCAAGGCACTCTATCGCCCAAAGCTTCATGTCGTCCATGGGAAAGGTGGCCACTAAGGCATCATATCGGCTAACTCAACTTAGGGTGTGTCATGCAAACATAAACCCCATGCCCGACACAAGGTTTATCCATCTTACTTATATTATTCAAGGAAGTGGCTAGGGTGTCGCCCACCTATAACAAACAATACTAAGGAACCACAAGAAGGCCTATCATCCAACTAGGTCAAGCACCTTATATCGGCCACCACTAAGGCACCTATTAGGGTTTCACCATGCAGACATCATATCGGGCAACTCAAGACCAAACCATGTCACCCAAAACAGAGATAACTTACCAACCACCATGTCGACCAAGGGGACATACAAAGGAAGGGATCATCTCGGCCAAAGCATACCATCCAAGGATACTAACAAGGTGAAAGGGGTCATATCGGGCACAAAGCCAACAGGGCTCAACTGAACATATCGGCCAAGCTAAAACCCATAAAAGGGTGTAACGTGCAAGGGCACAAGAACCTCACCAAGATGGTCATCTTCAACCTCAAACTCTTAAGCAACAAACCCTAATTGATCAAGATAATTGGCTCACCTCTCAACAACCAAGTGAGAGGGGTTTTGCACAACCTCCATCACAAATCGGGCAACATGATGGATCATCTCCAACTTAGGTCATCACTCATCCAAAGGCTCATCTCTCAAATCCATGGTGAGTGGAGGGTGTTGCCCAAGCAACTAGAGCATAGACTCACCTCTCAACAACTAAGGAAGAGAGGGGTTTTGCCTACACCACTAGAGCTCAAACTCACTTCTCAAAACCAAGGAGAGAAAGGGGTATTGCCCCAAAGGAAACCCTAATCTATGGGTTCTCCAACTAGGTCCAAAGGTACACAATAAAAAACAACATCATCAACAACATGATCACTATATCCATAAGATTAAAGGTACATGCTAGACCAAGAAACATATCTAACAACATACATGGCCGACAATGATCATATATGAACATGCAACATAAAAGAAGGTAGTAAAGTTAGGGTTAGAAGTTATGTAATCCACCTTAAGCAAGCTCCTCAAGTTCCAAAGCTCCAAGCTTTAAGCTCCTAGCTCCAAGGCACACCACCTTCGGCCACCTCAAGGAAAGGAACAAAGCTCATAACCACCATGGCTGAAGAGCAAGCAAGAAGGAGAATGAGATGCTAAGGGGAGAGGGAAGATGCTTACCACGGAAGCAAGACTCACCTATGGTTCAGACACCAAGCTAGAGGAAGAAGAAGAGAACTCCTTCAAAGGTATCAGCCTCCAGGAACACCAAGGGAAGGTGTATCATGCACCAAGGAAGAGGGAGGCAACAAAGAACTAAGGGGATCCTAAGAAAGTGAAAGGGAAGGTATATATAGAAGAGGATGAAGGGGGAACCAAGGCAAGGTGTCACCCACGTTGGGACACTTGACCATGGGCAATGCCACCTTCTCATCTCGCCACATCCATATGTCCAAGGCATTTGCCACATATAAGCATCAATCACCAAGTGTCCATAAGGGGGTGAAACAAACGATGCTAAGAGTCAAAGATGGTCATAGGTCGATACATCATCTTGGGCAATACACGCATGCCTGGCACAAGCCATGGATGACACACACTTAGGCCGACACAAGCACCCAAACACTCCCTTGCCTGATACAAGGCCCATCAAGGCAAGGCAAAGCCCAAACAAGGCAAAACAAGGCTCAACAAAGCCCAAGGCTACTCAAGCAACGAGCCCAACCCATCCTATCCACTCTAGAGGATGCAAGGAGAGAGAGAAACATCTCTCAAGGTGAAAAACTTGCTCATCAACCCTAAACTTGGGTTATTTGCAAGTAGCACATCCAACTCTCAACAAAGCACAAACAAACCCTAATCACCACTTGAGATGATTGGCAAGCAACCAAACACCAGGGTTAGTCAAAGTAAACATGATAAGCTCAAAACGGAGGTCAGGGTCCTTACACTAATCATCCATAAACTCAATCACCGCATCAACTCATGGGAAAACAACTACCTATCTTTTGTGGGTCTCATATCACTACTCAACGCCGCCCTCACACCTATCACCATCTACTATCTATCATGAATCCCCCTCCCTACCACCATCCTCAAGACGATTTACAAGATTAGACAAAGATTCCTTTGGGAACATTAAGGGAAAAAAATACACTTTGTAAACGGGGATACCATTTACAGCCCCAAGGAGGAGGAGGGATGGGGTATCATCAACATCTTACTCCACAGTCTTTACCTCATACAGAAGATCACTGCATTCATCAACAACAAAGATAACAAGCTCTAGAGACACATCTTCATTGACAAATATCTCAAACATAACACATCATGGCCTTTCACAACTACCAAGATGGACTCACCACTATGGAAACACATTGCCAACACTCTTCACATTATCTCTGATACCATTCGGACACCACAACATGCTTGGAAAAATACCAAATTTTGCCATGATTCATAGTGGCATGGACAGAAACTCTTCAACCTACAACTACCATCCACGACCATTCCCAGCTCTCTATACAACTACAACAACTGTCAGGCACTGACCAAACTGGGTTCAAATAGGGATAACAACCTCAACATTCCCTTAGGGAATGGACGGATCCAACTACATATTCGGATATCATGCAACAACTTGAATACGACACACACAAACATATCACCTGGTTATGAGGAACAAACTACACCGTCGGGTAAGCATATCAACAATTTACTTTTAGAGGCAACACCAGACTACATAATAAGATTTGACAGACACAATGCCCACCCAAATTACATACACTGATTTGTCTCACCAGACACAACAAATTACCCACAAACATTATAATGAGACACAGAGGTTTTCAGGGACCATCTAGATGTCCACTTTGCTACAACAATGAGGAAACCAACACGTTGTATATGGATGCCACACATCCTGAAAAATCCAGACACACTACACCACATGCACCACCATCCTTGCCAACTCCTACCTTAACACTTTCCATAGGTTGATACACACTAGAAGTATAATGATATGCTCAAAATGACACTCGATATGCAACAATCATATGGGTAATATGGACTACTCGTGACAAAATATTGTTTGATAACCATACACTTCCAATACATCTAGTGGCCGTTCGGCCCCCGTAATTGTGACTCCTGCATTTTAGTACAATTTACCAATGATTCTGGGACCACTTCGGCTTGAGTAGCAGACAAATTAGGTTGTCCGGAACATCAGGCTGGCATACAGAAACGTTAATTGCTAACTGGATACGTCCTTTTCAAATTCCTCCGCGCATGGCGTGATTTGGAATCTCACCAAGTTTAGTGGTATGAATACCAGATCAAATGCTACTCGATATTCCGGCTATTAATCTGAATTGATATTTGTGTATAAATACAGTAATTCAAATGATAGCGGCCGAACGACCCCCTAGCTATTTAGTAGGTGGATACATACTATCATGATTTTATGCATAGCAGGATACAACAATGGAGAAAGAGTCCACAAAGACCTTTACAACTAGACCATTGAGACTAGCAACACAGAAGCGTTGATGGACTGTCTAGTAGAAGGCGCAGGAGAAAACTAATATATGCCCATCTCCAACCACGAAGGAAGACTTGTCCACCATTCTCCTTACCTAGTTTACCACGGGATACACCTATGGTTCAGGAGATACCCTCATTTTGAGAGGATACATAATACTATAATCAGACTATACTGAGCAGGGATACACCACTGGTGATCGAATCTCTTATATTTTACTACATTTCTATCCAGCTTGTAACAAACTTGATGTTTTTACTCACATGTGACTTATCGCGGTTTGCATAAGTCAATATCAATATCAGGAAAGATTATCTAAAAAAATGGGACACATTCTCACTATAACTACAAAGTAATATGAGTTTTTTACAAAACCCCCTCATCTTTTCCATAATTCAATAAAACCCCCTCTATTATCCAAAATCCCTATAGCCCCCACTCCCTTCCATCCTTAATTCCTAAAACTCCACTCATGCCAACTCCGTTAGAATGGGAGTTAACGATTGCTACTTCTTTTTGTTTTTTATTATTAGTTGTATATATATTGTGTTAGTATATATAATCATTTATAATGATATTTAGCTATTTCAAATAATCGTTATTATTCAAATGTAAAGTAATAATAAAAAAATTATATTGAGCATTTTTTTCTCATACCAGTCAAGTATGGAAATGGGTTAGATTTTGTTGAACACGACCCAAACAAAACTACCAGAAATGTACTTGAACCCAGACTAGACTGACCCAAAATGGACCCAAACCCGAGCAAACCCGAACCAACATAGACCTGACCTAAAATGAACCTCAGCCGACTAGACCCATTTTGTTAATATTATTAGTAACATTTTTTATGATTTTCGGGTCCAATCGGCTCTGGTTGATTTCGGGTCAAGTATATGCTGGTTCAGGTCCATTCGGATTCAAGTCCATTTTTTGGGTCAAGTCTAAAATAGAAGACCCGCTTTATTCCAGATGAAAATGGACTTGAATCCAAATGGACATGACCCAAAATCAATCGGAGCGGAATGGACCCAAAAATCATAAAAAATGCTTTACTAAAAATATTAACAAAAAGTATTACAAACCCAAAATTAGACCCACCTTACTCAGCCTAACTAGATGAGATCTTACCGAAGCTGACCCAAATTAAATGGATCAAACCCGACCTGGGTGTTGAACAGACCCAAAAAAGATATTTCTAACCTGAAACTGACATATACCGAGATTTGTCCAAATTCAGAACTAACTATGCTCGAGTAGGGACAAAGTAACCCTAGTTGGTACTAAGTTTGACGAATTTGGGTTTATGTCAGTTACATGTTAGATGAATCTTTTTCTAGGTCTGCTCATCCTTCATGTCAGGTCATGTCCATTTAATATGGGTCGGCTTAGGTAGGGTCTTATCAAGTTTAGCTCGGGTTGGGCCGTGTTTCATTTCGGGATTGTAATACTTTTTCTAATTTGTTAATATTTGTAGTAAAGCATTTTTTATGATATTCGGGTCCAGCCGGGTCAGGATAATTTTAGGTCAGGTCTATGCTGGTTCGGGTTTACTCGAGTTTGGGTCCATTTTGGGTCGGTCTAGTCTGGGTTCGAGTACATTTTAGATCAACTTTGTTCGGGTCGTGTTCAGCAAAATCCAACCCATTTCCCGACGTGACTGGTATGAACAAAAAAATGCTCAATATAATTTTTTATTGTTACTTTACATTTAAATAATAATAATTATTTGAAATAGCTAAATATTATTAAATATGATCATATATACTAACACAATATATATACAACTAATTAGAAAAAACTAAAAGAAGTAGCAGCCGTTAACTCCCATTCTAACGTAGTTGGCTAGAGGAGGGTTTTAGGAATTAAGGATAAAAGGAAGGGGAGTTATAGCGATTTTGCATAATGGAGGGGCTTTCACGGAATTATGGCAAAGATAAGGGTGGTTTGGGGAAAAAAATCAAGTAATATCTCCATGACAAAGACGCGAGGGGCACGCTGAGTATAGCGTTTCTCTTCTCACTATAACTACAAAGTTCCTGTGGACATACATGAAAAGCTTGCTGAATAGGACAAAATGAAAGAGCCTACGGCCTACTCATTTATCATCTTGTCGGAAAACGGCACATTTTATGGCTAGCTAAACACCAGAAGCCAGGTGTGATCTCTTCGCGTTCCACCCAGCAAAAGTTTCACTGATCGTCTGCCGCCTGCTGCCTGTTAATCATGGAGATATTACTGGGAGCAGCGGCTAAAGGAGCTGTATCGGCCGTCGTCGGGGTGGTTTTGAACAAGGCCAGCTCGTCCGCGCTGGATCTGTTGGATGCACCTTCTGATCTCAAGAGTAGCGTTGAGGAGCTGGAGAGAACCCTCAGAATGATTGCAGACGTGTTGGGAAAGACAAAGCAAGAAGGTAGCTGGCCAGCCGACCTAAAGAATGCTTCATACGAGGCAGAGGCCGTTTTGGATGAACTGGAATACGAGCGGCTGAAGCGACAGGTCACGCACTTCAACCTTCCTTTTGTATCAATCCATTACTCCTTCCTGGTTCGAGTCCGCAAGATCCAAGAGAAGTTAGTCCGTAGTTTAGGCACAGCAAACAACATAGGGGCAGTAAGTGAGAAGTTGAAGAGTAGTTCTAAGGCCGCACACGCTTCTCATCCCCGAGAGACCACTTCGGTCGACGATGGTAACCAAATGTGTGGTAGGTGCAGAGAAAAACAGAGCATTATCGATTGGCTATTTCATTCGAGTAACAAAAAGTGCATAGACACAAAAAAAGAAATCAATTCTTGTGCCAAAAATCCCGAGAAAGCTCTTCATGTTCTTCCCATCTATGGCATGGGTGGAATAGGGAAAACTACTCTGGCCCAGCACATATTCAACGATGACAAGGTTGCCTCTCATTTTGACTTGAAAGTATGGGTTCATGTTTCCGAACAGTTTGATGAGAGAAAAATTGTAAATGACATCTTAGAATCCCTAAGCTTTCCTATGTCAAACCAAGAAAAAAATAAAGCTTCAGAGACGTGCATGGCAGATCCCTTACAGTATACCTCTAATCCAGGAATTCCTAACAATAAAACTAGGCAAAAAAACCTAAATGGCACATTTGCCAATTTTAATTACCTAAATGGCATGTTCTTGAACTTATTGCCCAAAATGGCACATTTTGGAGCAATACGTCTCCTGCTGGGACGCATTGCTCTCCCGCGAGGCAATGTGTCCCGGTGGGGGACGCATTGGTCCCAGAGGAGGGCAATGCGTCCCGAGCCGTGACACATTGGTCTGTTGTGGGACCAATGCGTCCCCCGCCGGGACGCATTGCCACGCGGGAGAGCAATGCGTCCCGGAAGGGGACGCATTGACCCCACAAGAGTGCAATGCGTCACGGCTCGGGACGCATTGCTCTTGTGTGGGACCAATGCGTCTCCAGGTAGGACGCATTGCTCAATGAGTCTCCAGGTGGGACGCATTGCTCAATGAGTCTCCATGCAGGACGCATTGGAGCAATGCGTCCCCATACAAGACGCATTGGTTTTTTTAATCATTTTTTACAGTCACTGATATTGTTTCATGGTTATTGATATGTAAATTAACAATATTGATTATATTTATACATTTATAATTCGTTCACTTGTATTTGGATGTCTATAATATACTCAATTATTATAAATTTGTCAATTTCAATATGTCGTAACATGCATATGGAATATATAAGTTTATTGCAACCAACATTGGTTGGTTCCTAATTGATTATATAATACGAACTTAATCCAAATAAATGAGATAGCAATTAAAAACAAGGTTAAACATGAACCAACATGACGAGAAAATAATACACAACATAACAATATGATAGATCCACAACAACATGATCCAAAATGAACCAATGTAATATCATAATATGATAGATCCACATACAATAGATGTCCTCACAAAGGCATACATACAAAACTGTACAATATATAAAAAACTAAATATGTCGTCCTCGCCCACGACGTCCTCGCCCACGTCCCTCTACATCAGGATCCTCTGTACCGATGTCATCTGGAGACTGCTGAACTAGGGACAACTGCGTAGGAGGCTGCTGGCGAGCATCAGGGAAGAAATGAAAAGGTGGAGGTGGGGTGAGGGGTCTAGGAAAACCAGGATAGGATGCATCAGGTGGGGTGCATCCTGAGAAATCAAACGGAGTAGGTGAATATGTGACATAAGATGGTGGTCGGCTCTCGGGAATAATTGCTGGTGGGAATGGAGTGTATGGAGCAGAAGAAGAACTTGCTCCATGGTATGATGGTGGTTGAGGTGGGGTGATGAATGAGGAATATGAAGCAGCTCCTGAAAAATATGGCCCTGTCGGTCCCCATGACATGAACTGAGAAGTGGGAGCGGGAGTGGGCTCAATAGTAGGAGTAGGAGTAGGAGTAGGAGTGGGCTCAGGGGCTGTGGTATGAGTGGGTATGGGATCCCACGGCCGAGCATAGTCGGGAAGACTATCAAAGTAACTCCCCTGGATGGTATAGATGCTGTCTCTGATCTGTGCAGGGGTGTGCTGTACTGCCGCTCGGATCGCCACATGTGTTTTTACCTGTAAAATAAAGTATGTACACATAATAAAGACCAATTACATATATTACAAATAACAAAGATAAATAATAACAATTTGTAAAAGAAAATAATAATGATACTCACAAATTCCTGCTGACGATAACTTTGCGGGTAGTATATGCTTGGAGGCATATATGGAGGGGGCACAATGTATTGTGGATGATACCATGCATAGTGAACCTGAGGACTGTAGACTGTATCAGCTGGTGGAGCGGGAACTAAGCTCTCACGTCTGTTGTTCCACATCTGCACCTCCTGCCTATAATGAAGCATCCAATCCTCAGCCGCATGACCCCTCCCATCTATCCGGCTAAGCTTCGACAGCTCAAGAGTAGGTTGTACTTGAACAAAGCCGAAATGTCCAAGTACTCTGTCGGGAAAGTGCCACTCCACTATTGTGTAGCACAACAGAGGCACTCGTGCCAACCAAATAGCACTACCATCTCTACAAATGGCAGGCAATCTCTCGAGAACCTCAGCAGTGTAAGGAGTCAACTCTATCTGTTATTCATATAAACAACGTGTATCATATAAAACGGAGTAAATTGTAAATAAATAAAACATATCAAACAACAGAGGTAAGTACGTTATACATGTGAGGGAAAAATCTGGTCAAATGCTGAATCGTAAAATTGAATTGTTCCCCTGATAGTTTGACTCCTTTGGACAAAGGTAGGCCACCTATTAAATTGAGAAACTAAATTTAGATAAACACTACATAATATTTAGACAAATAAAAAAGTTAATTATGTTGATCTTTAACCTGTAGCCCAAGGGAACATCTTCTGGCCAATCATTCCAGCGCATTCTAATTGTACCTGGGCGTCCAATTCCCAACTTCTCCCAACACCACAACTGTAATAGGCACACACAACCTGATAGATGGGCCGTTCTCCTAGACCAGGTGGTTGCCTTATACAACTCCCTATATAAGAAAGCTAGAGTTGCAGCACCCCTAGATAGAGTGCCACAACGTTCAAAATTGGACACAAGAGGGAGATACCTAACATGAACTCTATCCCCTGTACTATCTGGGATAAGGTAACTACCTAAGAAATATAAGAGATATGCCCTAGTATACCTTGTCCTCATTTCTACTTGTTGTTCTTCATCACCCACGGTCAGATCCATATCCTTGAAGGTCTCACGCAACCAAATCAAGGAGTATGCCCCTTAGACATCCCATCTGGTGCATCTCTTAAGAAATTCTCACAAAGGTGAGTCCATGAAGAAAATTGCCCCTCATCTACACCTAAAGGATATGAAGCTATAACCGGTGGGCCATCAATCCTCAGGCCTAAAAGAACTGCAACATCCTGAAGAGTGACACTCATCTCAAAAGGGGGAAGCCTAAAAGTATTGCTAGAGTTGTCCCACCTGTTAACTAATGCAGTGATTAAACTAGGGTCAAGGTGGATACATGGTAGCCTATGAACAAGCCCAAAACCAGCTATGGAAATATTGTCTAAAACATCCTGTTCAGTAATAGGCCATTGTGCCAACATAATGTGGTGCTGGGAGAGTCGATAGGTTTCTTGTCTAGGAGCCATATCTATGAAAAGTGAAAATATTTCATTAAATGAAAAGTGCAAAAATTACATTACATGAAAAGTGCAAATAGTGTACAACATTTAAGATTGTCAAGATTCTTCATTAGATAAGATGAAATTACAACATGAACAACATGAATTACATGAACAAACAATATAAAAATACAACATGAACTACATGAAATTACTGCATTTGATTCAGTATCTCATCTAGAGGTTCATAAAATGGCCACACTTGATGTACCACTCGATGTATCTCTGGATGTGATACAGCTAACTGGTTTTTTACTTGTTCGTTGATTGGCATTGCTTTCTGTTTTGTGTGATCCCAATACCAACCAGGTAGCTCAAGAAGTTCTTCATACATGTGAAACATTTGCAAACAATTAACGCTTGTATTGGCAAACCTCTAACACCTTTTAAGACTCCATTACAGCCTTCAACATGATTGGTAGTCAATGACCCATACCTGCAACCTCTGTCATATGCGAGAGCCCAATGTACTGGATTTTGGCCTAATAAATACGACTTCGCTGCTGGTTCTATGGTTTCTATAACAGTCATATGACGATCAAATTCATGTGTATCAGATGTGGATCCCACCTTCCACATAAGGTCCCTCAACTCCTTGGACTTGAACTGCTTATGGAAGTTCTCCCGAAGATGTCGAAGACAATAACGATGTTGAGCCCAATGAAATTTTGATTGAAGGGCTGGAAAAATCCCACTCATTCGATCAGAAATAATACACAAGTCTGTACGTCGTGGAATGATTGGAATACAAGTTTGTAGAGAACCAAAGAACCACTCCCATGAGTCCTTATTTTCTTTCTCGACAACAGCAAAAGCAAGTGGAAATAGACCATTATCAGCATCTATGCCACATGCAAGGAGAAGTATGCCAGTATATTTTCCTGTTAAAAATGTGCCATCAACAGTAAGAACAGGCCTACAATAGGCCCAACCCCTCACAGCTGGACCAAATGCCCAAAACACCCGCTTGAATCTATGAGTGCCTTCAGTTTGAAGGATATAATCATCAATAAGGTGGGCATATATAGTTCTTGCAATATATTGTGTCAGAGAAATTAGGAACGGCAACAAACTATGATATGATGATTCCCAGTCTCCAAATATTTTACAAACAACCTTCCTCCTCGCTAGATATGCCTTCTTATAAGATATATTGAGCCTTAGTTCAACATTCACCTTGTCACGAATTTCTCGTGTCGACATATCCAGTCGTGATACTAGGATTGGCATTATCATTCGAGCAATATAAGATGATGTGACTTGGTGATGATCATGATTCATAACAGTTAATTCACAATTGTGGCCTGCTTTACAACGTTTTATCTTCCACATGCCACCTGCTTTTTTGGACTGGCAAGCGGTCAATCTCCAAGGACATCGTTCATCATGGATACAAGCAAGTTTAAGATGATGATTATTTGAGCGTAATGTACGGTACTGGATATTCTTTTGTACCGACCATTTTTGGAGTGTCTCAACCAGTACAACTTTAGATGCAAATAAAGCACCCTCATATATAACAGCACTGGAAGGATTGTAATTGAGACAAAATTCATGACAAAAATCTTCCACCCATTCATCATCTTGAAAAGCTTCATAGTTGGAATCAATGTGTTCATGTTGGGGCCATTGGTTGTCAAATATGGATGGAATATGACTCAATGCTGCAATAGAGTCAGGGAATGGATGTGTGTGCTGATCATCGGTTTCAGTCAATGACTCATCCTCAGGTGGTTCACTGTTATTACCACCTTCAATGTCACTATTGTTATCACCTTCATGATCACTATCATTATCACCTTCATGATCAATATCATTATCTCCCTCCTCAACCTCAACACCAATATTCTCAGTACTAAGATTTTGAGAAAATTCAGGTGGTTGACTCCAATCAGTAGTTAAATTGCTAAGACTGCATTGAGGTGTAGGAGTGAATTGAGGTGGTTGACTCCATTCAGTAGTTAAATGACTTTGACAGAATTGAGGTGGTTGACTCCGAGAGAATTGAGAAATTGATTCAATAGACTCATTAAACAAGGTTGTTGGTGGATATATGTTTTTTCAAGAAACACATCAATATAGGCATCAGCTGAAAGTGATAACAAGGTTTTGTATGCATCATCATCATCAACTTGTACGAGCATATGATTTTCTCCAGGGAAAAGATAGGATATTTTGATAGAGAAGTGGTTGGGATTGATGTCAAGTGTTGTATAGATATATGATTTTAGTTCAGATAGGGTATTAATAAGTGAAATGTTTATGGGTCTAACAGATCGACTAGAATAAGACCCATCAGAGAGAAATTGCCCATCATATCGCATCTTCACAATTCGTGAATTTGAACTAGATGCCATGTTCCTATATTTTAGAATATTATATTAACATCAGAAAGAAATTCATATTTTATGACATTATATCAACATAAATTAATATTTTAGAGCAATGACATCAATTTGGAATTAAATTTATTGGATTATTTTTTCTATAACATTAACAGTGAACAACAATTTTGCTAATTTTTTCAGTAAAATTAACTAACATTTCATAACAACAATTTTGCTAATTTTTTAGTAACACTAACATTTCAAAATAACAATTTTGCAATTTCGAACAATAATTTTTCAGGTATTAAGTAGCCTTCAATTGTCATTTTCTACATCATTATTTCAGTAATGTGCAATTAAAGAGTAACAATACAATTATTTCAGTTGTAATATTTTGTAAGTTCATATTTTGAAAATTAAAAATTTGGTAGAATAAATACCTGAAATGGAGAGTTATCTGTTGACAATCGAAGAATAGAAGAAGAGAAAGAAGAAGCTCCAAATAGTCTCCGAACAACAGAAGATATCAGCTCCAAGATCGTCCGAAATAAGCTAGAAATCACCCAAAGCAATAGAAATCCGAGAAAAGCTCCAGAGCAATGGGAGTATAGAGCTAGATGAAGGAAATGAAGAATGGTGTGAGTTTGGGGGGGTTGTTTTCGGCCAATATATATAGGGGAGCAATGCGTCCCGGTTGGGGACGCATTGCGCCCACGTGGCACCGCCCGGCGCCGCGCGGCGGCCCCAACGGTAAAATAGCCGTTGCGCTGGGAGCAATGCGTCCCCGTCCGGGACGCATTACCCGCGTGGCAATTTTATAGCCGTTGGGCGCGTCGCGGGCCGCGACGCATTGGTCCCACAAAGGGCAATGCGTTCTGAGCCGTGACGCATTGCTCTCCCGCGTGGCAATGCGTTCCGACGGGGGACGCATTGGTCCCACAACAGAGCAATGTGTCACGGCTCAGGACGCATTGCCCTCCTGTGGGACCAATGCGTCCCCCACCGGGACGCATTGCCTCGCGGGAGAGCAATGCGTCCCAGCAGGGGACGTATTGTTCCAAAATGTGCCATTTTGGGCAATAAGTTCAAGAACATGCCATTTAGGTAATTAAAATTGGCAAATGTGCCATTTAAGTTATTTTTCCATAAAACTATCACAAGAGACTATAGAAGCCTCGAAGCACTTCAAAAAGAGCTTATCAATAACCTTGAGGAGAAGCTTTTCTTAGTTGTTCTAGATGATGTATGGAATGAAGATCGTGAGAGTTGGAACCATCTCATTAAATGTTTTAAATATGGGAAACTAGGAAGCAAGATACTGGTAACATGTCGAAGTAAAAATATTGCAATGTTCATGGCCACGCCAACTGAACCAATAGAGCTAGACGGTCTCGAAGAACAGGATTTCTGGTTTTTGTTTAAGATGCAGGCATTTGGGGATCTATCCAGTTCACGCCAAAACATAGAAGAATTTGAAATAGTTGGACAACAGATTGCTGACAAGTTGAAAGGTTCTCCTTTAGCTGCAAAAACATTAGGCCGGATCTTAAATTACAATTTAGACATTGAGCATTGGAGGAATGTGGCGGATAGTGAATTGTGGGATCTAAAACAATACCCTAGCGAGATCATGCCAGGATTGTTGTTAAGCTACCAACATTTACCTGACTATTTCAAACCGTGTTTTACATACTTTGCATCACTTCCTACAGGATTGTGTATTTATAAGATGTCTTTAATCCGCGATTGGATTGCACTAGGTTTTGTTCAAACAAGGGATAATAAAAAAAGTCTAAATCGTGTTGGCATGGATTATATTGATGAAATGTTAAATCGGTCTCTCTTGCAACAGAAGAACCACACATCTGGGAGCATCATTGGCATGCATGATCTTATTCATGAATTAGCAAGAATGCTCTCTAAAGATGATGTATTTGTAATCAACAATGATAAATTTACAGCTGTTCCTAAGAGTGTCCGACACATGTCAATTTTTCTTCATGGGTTTTCAATAGATTGGAAAAAGATTACATCACAATTGAACATCAAAGTTTTGTGTAGTTTGAACATTATCGGATGTGAAATAAATAAAATCAGACATTTAGATAGTAAAGATTTTATTGAATTTTTTAACAAGATACTAGCCAAAGGAAATATTTTAAAGGTGCTAAATATGCAGAACCTACATGTCACAAGGATTCCACACACAATAGAAAATTTGAAGCTCCTTCGTCGCCTAAGTTTATATGGAACCATGATCACCACATTGCCAAAATCATTGTCGAAACTTTATCATCTACAGTGTTTGGATCTTAGACAATGTGAGATGCTGGAAACATTGCCGAAACAGATAACAAGTCTGATAAACTTGAGCCATTTCGATGGGAGACACGACCTTTTACCTACCATATGTTTTCAACGTTTGAAGTCTGCAGAGCACTTGACTTTTCAATTATCGTGTAGAGGACCGAAAATGAGAGATTTGAGTGCATTGAATGAAATCCATCGTCTTACCATGGTAAGCCTTGAGAATATTGATTCCAAAGAGGAAGCCATGACCGCAAAATTGAAAGAGAAGGCACATCTACATGCTCTGGAACTTTGTTGGTCAGCAGATGCGTTATTGCCTAACTTCATTAGCAATTATGAACAAGTACTAGAAGGCTTGCAACCCAGTTCTCAGGTAAGAGATCTCGAGATCAAATACTATGGTGGTATTGCATGTCCTAAATGGATTGGAAGTCCTCATTTGCCGAATCTTCAAGACATTCGGTTTTCTGACTGCTATCTACTGAAGAAGATGTCAAATTCGAGAAAAAAACTACAAGAAAGCATTAAAAAAATTTGGTTAGAAAACTGTAGGAAACTTGAAGCAGCGCCTGTCCAAAAACGTCGATTTCTTGCCGTCACACCTTGAAGTTCTGCACATAAGCAACTGCGGTAAATTTGGAAATACTTTGCGGTGCGCACATCTAGCACGTCTCAAATTTCTCAAGATACTCCTACTCAAAGGTTGTGGTAGTATTGAATTTTTGCCAACAAAGACACTTCAGTTACTGGAAACATCAATAGCAATTGAATGCAAGAAGTTATCTACGGCGGACGAGATGGGAGTCCTCAAGGCCCTAAGTTCCCTTAAGGAATTACGTATATATGATTGTCCCAAGCTTTTAGGATCCTTGTTGGCGAATGATGGCGTTGCACTCCCTCCCTCTTTAAATAGTTTATACCTTGACAAATTTTCTCGAGAATCATTCTTCCGAAATCCTATTCGATGCTTACATTTATATGATTCAGAAAAGCTAGAGTTGCTGCCAAGTGAGGTTCTTCTCTCTATGAACCAACTATTGCTCAGCAACTGTCGTAATCTCTACCCGCCAAAAGCATTAACCAGACTACTGCAACCCATGGGAGGGTCCAATATAAGACACTTTCACATTGCTCACACAAGCACAGCCAACTTAAATGCTTGGCTTCTGTTTCTCAAGTCATCCACGTTGTGTACGCTGAAAATTGAGCATATTCCACGACTCAAATCCTTTGCCACAGACGAATTTGAGGACATGGAGTCACTTGTCTATTTACATCTCAAGGATTTGAAAGAGCTCTGGTCGCTTCCAGGAACCTTAGCTAATCATCCCTCCTTCCGCTTTCTGGAACTAAAAAGGTGTCCGCGGATAAGATCCTTGTCACCAAAAATGTTCCCTGATTCTACGGTTCTGGAGATCATTGACTGCCCAGATCTAATCATTCTGAAGGTGCCTGAAAAGAATTTTATTGCAAGTGGATCTTCGCGGTATTGGGTAAAGCATGCCACGACAACAGCTGGGTTCCGGACAACGCCCTGGTGAAAAAAAAGGTATGCAAATTTTCAACAAAAGCATGGAACTATAGAGTGTATCTTCCATATATAAAGATAATGGTGTGTAGCCGAGATCACGAATCATCATAAGTTTATCACACTAAAACTACCCCTCTAATCTTTTGTTGATCTCCTGAACTAATAATTCTAGCGACCACATTGATTTCATCGATCTTGTTGTTGCACAAGTTTATATCAATCAAGACGAGTTTCTGAATCATATGCTGGCTGATTATATGCTCATAAGAGCCAGCTGATATTTAATCTAGCCTCACTTTTTGCTTATATGAACACAAGGGAGATAGGAGTAATTAAACAACACATTGCAATTGTGTTAATATGAAATATGATTGTTGTGCGTTAACGTCCACTATAAACAGATTGCAAGAACAATGATGATTGGGAAACAAACACCTCCCAAATTTTTGTTTCACTCAAGCAAATTCCTTTATTTCGAAAGGGAAAACACAACTTCATCATCTTTCACTTGATTAGTTCAATGTTTTAAGAATTTTTTTGCTCAAAGTCTTTGCTTGCAGGTTGAAATTCATTTTACCTATTACTGCTCCCACAAACCTGCAGATCCCAGGACGGCTCCTCCATTTGTTTCGGTAATAAGATCTTGATGCCTCTTCTCATCATGTTTGATTACTACATATTGTTGAATCCCCTTTAAATGGCCGAATCTGGGAGGACACTCAATAATTTTGTCTAATATATTCTGGAGGCTATCTAGGATATAGTAAAGGTGGCATTATATTGTTTGCAAACTGACATTTTTGCTTACTGCGTTATAGATTGTAATGTGAAGCATATGGCTGGATATAACTCTTTAGTTTGTCTGATTAATATTTGAATGTCAGCATCAAACGTCAGTACAATGTTGAAAAGAAAAGAGCTAGTTACCTTTAATTTGAAAATTGTATTATCATTTCTACTGACCATCGTCTTAGAAATTGTTTCAAAAATATAAGCTTATTGAAAAAGAATCCCAATACCCATGAATTTGAGCAAAAGTACTTGTCGTCACAGTATTTCTTAGCGTATTTACCTTAGTAAACATTTTGTAGAGTCTTTTTTGAGGCACACAAGAGCCCATGGTGAAGTGCAGACTCTCAAACGAGTTGAACTAAACCTAACCATCGAGGGATTTTTTTGTTCATCAGACAATGTCCATAAACAACATTCCAGAAATCCATTTTTTATTAGGTCTCATCTCATTTTTAAGTGGTTAAATACCTCCTCACATTCTTTACAAGAATTAGCTAGAAAGGTGTGAAGTTTAGTCCTTTATGTCGGCATTTGTATAGCTAACTTGTTAAATAATTCAAATGGCAAGTAGATCCCTTTTTAACTTATCTCTTGATTTTCGTACCTTTATTTATGACACATAGTAGCTTAGTTTAATCTTGGCCAAAACAAAATGTAATTTGAGTAATGAAAAAAGGATACAATAATACATGGAATCATAAAGTAAGATATCAACGCATATTGGGAACTAGTTATATATTAAAAGTTATTAATGACGGTACTTTCCTAAACATAATCTATTGTAGATCGTTAAGAAACAACATGA